>JAENHJ010000487.1:22500-515425 GCA_025330945.1 Mucuna pruriens | reverse complement strand
TCGCTACGTTCAGTTACGTATTGCTGTATCGGCTTCTTTTGATCTAACTTTGCTCCGATTAGGTTGAGGGTAGTTCTTTTCCACTTCGAAGAGTGACTATTTCTATACCTCTGGTTGGAATAGGTTGAGAGGAGGGGAAGGTTGCTAGATCCTACCATTGTAGTGGCTTACGATGTTAGCTAATTTATCCAGTCTAGTTTGAGGTCTGGACAGGTGGCGGTCATGTTCTCTTGGAACTATAAGTGCTGGGCTTCATGATTGTTGGAACTCCAGGTTTAGTTTAAGTTGCTTCATCAGGTCTTCCAGAGATGGAGGATTGCACAGGTAGGCATTCTCTGCTGTTGTTGTTGCTGCTAGAAAGGTGGTGTTGATATTGCGGAGTCGACCGGGCTGACAACCTGCCTGCCTCTACTGTAGTGTTCGCGTGGATCCGAATTGTCGGGCTGCATATGGTCCTTGGCCTGGCCCTGGCCAAATGGTTGTTCTCCCCTGCTGTTGGTATCAAATGGCCGATTCTGATACGGCTGCTTCCCGTACTGAAATCCACCTATGGCTCCAACATTTTCTGGCTGGTCCGACCAAGTTTCTGGAGAGAGGGGCACATATCAGTGGGTGTCTCACGGAAGTACATATGCCACATACTTTTGCTGCCATGGCGGTTGGTGTTGCCTAACAACAAGCTGTCTCACCAATGATGTTAACTCCTGGCCAGTTGATTCTCCAAATTAATTGGAAGCTGCACTTTTCATTCACCATCCGTGGCTGGGATTTGGCCCTCTCGATCCCAAACCATTGGTATTGCTTGCCATATTGAAATCGACATGTCGGCCTGCTGGTGTGTTGTCCATCGGGAGCCCGCCACTGGGTTGCGTCTTATCATACTTTGTCCATCGTTGATAATCCTACATAAAAAATACTGGATCAGCAACCGTTCGCTGATCTGATGACGTGGGACAGGTGGCATAGAGTTTGCTGAACCTCTCCCAAAGCACTCGTGCAGTGTTTCTCCTATATGTTGCCTTATCCCACATATTTCCTTTCTAATGGACGAAAAGATGCCGAAAGAACTTCTCCCAGGAAGGTGCGCTCATGTCTCCCCCAAGTATTGAAAAGTACTGGCTGAAGATACAGCCAATCCTTCGCTGCCCATCCAGGGGAGAATGGAAATGCCTTCATTTTGATATAGTTTCTCCATATCCCTTATGGCCCCATTGTAGAATAGACCACATGGAATTCTTTTAAATGCCATGGGGTCTTCTCCTGCAAAGACCATGAAACTTAGGCAACAAGTGTATAAGACCAGATTTTAACTCATATGTTTGAGCTGGCTCCAGCTGTGGGTATTGATGCAATTCAAGGTTGATACACCACGTCCCGAGTAGCTAATTCCTTCAGCGTCCTATCGTTATTCTCCATTCGCCCCGATTCTGCAAAGACGTTAGAACTAGAAACAAAATTGTTAGTGTAAAACTGCTTGTAGTCAGCTACAGAATCTATATTGATATTTAGTATTTACTGCAATGTTCCTAATTTTGCATAATCTACGAAGGTTAATTCTATCTCTGTGGTCAAAAAACATACAATGGGTCAAGATTACCTAGTCATGCATTGTGTACATATTATGCAGAAAAAATCAGAATTAGAAATAGTAAATGCAGAATTGGAAATTACAGCGATCAGCTAACTAACTAATGGAACTACAGAATGACATACAGAAAGAATGCAATTAAACTAGCAAGAATGCAAAACAGAAAACAGCTGAATGCAAGAATGTAATGCAGAAAAGAAAGATGCAGTAGTGAATACAAAACAGAATGTTGATTCTACGGTAGCTATTTTTTACATGAATTCATGCAGAGAAACAAATAATAGTCAACATGTTTTTTATTTAGGATCCATAAACAAAACAAGATGTACATAGACAAGTTCAAAAGACTCAAGACTCCGACTTATACACACTTTACAGACTCGAATTCGACCTCACTTAACTTGGCACACAAAGACATTAAAAGAACTGTGTCCCCAGCAACGACACCAATTTGATGATGGGCTTTTTAATAAGCCTAACGCTTTATCAAATAACTAAAGCTAACTATAGCATAGCTAACCCTAGGTCATTTTCTCAAGGACACACAAGGCCGCTAATCAGTGTAGAAACAAGTCGGAGAATCCGAGATGTAAAGTACGACTGCCCCTAAGAATGGCCGAAGCTGTTCTCAACCAGACCGAGCCGAAGCCGATCTCAATAGAGACGATCCCGCTTGATCCTGGGCTGAGCGCAGACAGACGCTAAAGGGACTACCTCTGTCTCGCATTTAAAGGCAGTAAACAAGGGGGGTTGGAGCCAGTAAAAGCGTAAAGTAAGCTAAGACTATGAATGCAGAAACATATACTACTGTTACTAATTACTATTGTTATTATTATATAACCTGTTCATGTTCGGGGCTCCATTAGTTCAAGTCCACCAGGTTCCACACCCAATTTCACCATATCAGCTTTATAGTCTTATGACGATCGCCAAACATTTGTCCGTTGCTATGGCTGTAGAATTACGCAATCATGTTCCTATCAGTCAAGTGTAGGATTAAGTGCAGAGCTGATTTTAGGTTCCTCTGATTAATCCATCGTTAACTGATTACTCTACCTAAACCGCCTCCAATCTACTAGCTTAACATTGTTCATATATTCAAATGCACGCGATTCAATCATGAATTAAAGAAGAGGGAAGAGAAAGGAGACACGAAATGCATAAGAAATTCATTAACAAAAACAGAATACAAATACAAATGGTTCTGAACTCAGATGAAGCCATCTTTCCACGACGACGCCACGTTAATGGTGGTGGTTCACCTCCGCAACCTGAACGCTGGCGACGCCTCCGCCACAACAAGGCCTAAGTCTCCTGGCCCCTCTAGCAGCACTTCAAGCCCCAGTCTCGCACCTGCACTTCCTCAATCAAGAGAAACGCCACGAAATAAGCCAGTACCACCGTGAAAACGGAGAGAGCGAGAGCAGAAAATGGGTACAATGAGTATGGAATTTGGGAATTCAAAGACAAAACGCCAGAAAAGTACAGCTCTTCCTATATATACACGAGCTCGATATGCTAATCCCAATGAATCCTAACAGAATTACATTGTGAAAGATCCTATTCTACCCCTATGCAGATCTTCTAACGTGTGACATGGTAGATTTCCCTAGAGTGACATGGCATTTGAGCTAACGCCGAGATGGCCTCCCGAGCTGACAGCTGATGTCTAATACAACTGGCCTCTCTCCGGGTGTCGGGCTGCAAGGTGGTTGCCGAGACGACTTTGTTCCCCTGCCGAGATGGAGTCGGACTGGCCAGATGACTTTCATCTCTACCTGAGACTCCTTTTGTTGACCAGGGTCAATTTGGCTTGACCTGCAGAAGAAGAGTGACACTTTTATTAACTAAGAAATCTAAATTAACACAGATTTGTATTTCTCCAGAATCGAACCCATAGAATGAATCTTAGCTAACAATCCACTCTTAAGCACAGAATAGTCTTGCAAACCTCCTTCTTAGGTGTCTAAAAGATGTATAAATTGTAACTCATCAGTTGTTCCAACACTATTCCCTGGCCACCATGAAATGACATTTTTTCAAATTTAGAACCAAGTTCTTCGTGTGGTATCTCTTCAGCACCTTGGACAGATTGTTCAGGCATGCGTCGAATGATTCTGCGTACACCGTGAAGTCATCCATAAATACCTCCATGCAGTCTTGCAGCAAGTCCGAGAAGATACTCATCATGCAGCGCTGAAACGTGTTTGCTAGTGCTGTATAGGCCAAATGGCATGCATGTACGCAAAAGGTACCAAATGGGCAAGAAGGTTGTTTTGTGCTGGTCTTCCGGTAATGTGAATTTGTAATGTATCCCGAGAATCCATCCAAAAATAGTAAATGGACTTCTTACTATCTTTTCCAGCATCTGGTCAATAAAAGGCAAAGGGAAAGTGATCTCATGGCGTCCGCTCGATGGTCTTCAGACCGATGCACACCCGCCAGCTGTTTTCAATCCTTGTAGGTACCAACTGCCCTATCAGTTTTTCGTGACAGTCATCCCAGATTTCTTTTGGCACTACTTGTACAAGACTCACCCATTGGCTGTCTAATATGTGGTAGATGATGCTTCAACGAGAAGTTTTTGTGACTTCTTTTTTGACTACGCCCAGGATGGTAGGATTTAGCCTTCGCCGTTGTTTCCTTACGGGTTGATGTCCTCCTCCATCAGTATTCTATGCATGCAGATGGAGGGGATTTATGCCCGGAAGGTCGACAGTTTCCACCCAATTGCTTTTTGTGTTGCCTTAGGACTTTCAATAGCTCTCTTCTTGCTTTGGGAGGAGTTGTTGGCTCTGATGATTAGGAGCTCTTTGTTCACTGTCCAAGTAGGCATATTTTAGGTGGCTAGGCAATGGTTTGAGCTCCATGGGTGGTGGAGATGGAGATTCCTGACTTAGCTCTCGGACCGTCTGGTAGGCATGTTCTAAACTTCGGCATTAGGATGCCCAGTCATAATCTGACCTTGTCTTTGCGTCGGCCGCGTAAAGGATGGTTTTTGGTTCTTGGCGGATTGAGATCGGCTTTGACTGCTTATGCTGGTTTCGGTCTCGGATCCCGGCAAGCGATGAGCTTCTTGGGTTGAGTCTGGTCTTTACTGGCCGAAATGGTTTTGGCTAGTGTGTTTGACTCGTCGGCCGAGTTGACTTTTGACCTTGCATTGACTCGGCCTTCTTTGGCCGACTTCACTTCAACCGTGAATAATATGGTTGCCAGCTGTGCAGGTATAAGCTTTTTTAGTCTCGGCAACTTTTACCTCTACACTATTCTCACTCCCAAGGCTTGGGGTAAGCAGACTTGGTTTATTAACCCTAAGTATCTTTTTCAAACGCTAAGTCATTGATGTCACTACGATCATCCCTCAAAGTCCGGGGTCTCCAGTACTTTTGTGTGGTCAGCCCTCGAGTAGCTACTCACCTGTAGTTTCCCAGCAAGGTCTTCCATTCCCTCAATGAACCTGCTTAGTCGAAAGATTCCCTCCACTAGCTCTTCCATTATATCTATAATTAAAGAGGAGTTGGTCTTCTGCTGGGCGCTCAAAATATTGAACTGCAACCAATGTGTCACCGAATTCCATGAGAGCGCCCAGCATGTATGTCAATCTTTGGTCCTTGCTGTCATTAAAAATGGCCTTCCCAAAGATAAGTCGATCCTTTCCTTATCGCCTCATCCTCCATGTTAAGCACATAGAAATCACCGAAATATTAATTTGTTCACTGACTATGACATTTCTTCGAGAACTCCTGTGGGGTTGCACGATGCTTCTATTAGCAAGCTGAATAGTCATGTTGTGGGTTCCAGAAAATTTAGGGACCTATAGGTTGATGGCATGACATTGATTAACGCCCCAGGTCCAACATAGCATCAGCAAATGTGCAATCACCAATAGTATGGGACCGAGAAGATACTGGGTCTCGGCACTTTGGTAAGACCTGTGAAATTCCCCGCCAAGTGGGATTACTCCTAGTTAAGATCGAGACCATCTCCAAGTTCTCATTCCCCTTCATCTTTGTACGCATAATTCCTTGAGGAATTTTGCATTTTTCTCAAATTTGCTTTGATCGCACGGGAAGTGGAAGGTTGATTTCACCTTCTGAACATCTTCAGCAGCTCATCATCAGAATCTGGTTTCTTTGCCGAGACAGTCCGGGATGGAAACAGTAACGGGACAACTATTCTGACGAGACTGTGAGTTGGCTGATGCTTCAAAGTTGGCTTCAGCTGGCATGCGACTTCGATGTGTTCAGCCGAGGTAATTCCCACGCTTCTCGTCACTGCATTTATTCCTCTCGATTCGAAATGGACAAGAGGAGGCTGCTTGAGCTACCTGATCAGAATTCGCCACAGTATTTGCTAGCTGTCCCATTTGCATCTTGAGATCCCGATGGTGGCAGTATATTTTGCTGAACTGTAAATTGGCCGGAACTTATGATTGTTGAAATTCCACCGCATTTTATTGCCAGCTGCGTCATTAAATCTTCCAATGACGCTGATTGCCTTGAGTAGAGTTCTCTGTCGCTGTGGCTGGGAAGGATGGTGCTGCTCATTGCAGACTCGTCGTTGATAACCAGTTGTTCCATAGATGCATTTCGCACGGACTGCCTCTTTGAGCTACGTATGGCCCTGGTTGTGGTTTGACCTTAATGGTTGTTTCCCATACCTGGGTTATCGAATTGCCAACCGATAGGATTGCTTCCCATATTGAAATCCTCCCACGGGCCCAACACTTTGGTTCACTTAGACTCGGTCTTTGTAGAGTGGGGGGCATCAGACGATGATGTCTAATCTAAGCACATATGCCACGCACCTTTGGTCGCCATGGATGATGTTGACTGGTCAGCCAATTGTCTCACCAGGGATGTCAATTGCTCAGTTGGTTCTCCAGCCTTTGGTCGGAGGTCGCGCCGATTTCATTCACTGGTCGAGACCTGGTTTGGCCCTCCGATCCCTAATTGTTGAGTGTTGCTCGCCATGTTTGAGATTAGATGCCTTGCCATCATCGTGTTTTATCCATTAACGCCCTCCACTAGCCTGCATCAATCATACTCCTATCCATCATTGACAGTCCTTCAGAAGTACGATCAGCAGTTGTTCGCTGATCTGATGGTGGGGACAAGTGGCACATAGTTTATTGGAAGCGCCTCCCAATATTCGCAAGTGCAGTCTCTCCTCGTATGCCGCCTTTTATCCCAATTTTTCCTTCCCCGATGGTCGTAGTCCTAGAAGCTGGGAAGAATTTTTCTAAGAAGGTCCGCTTTCATGTCTCCCTAGGTGTTGAAGAGTCAGGCCGCAGATATAGCCAGTCCTTTGCAGCCCATCCAGAGAATGGAAACGCCTTCATCTGATGTATCTTCGTAATGTCTCATCGTGGAACAAACCATGTGAATTTTTGAGATGGGGTCTTCCTGCAAGACCATGAAATTTAGGTATAAATGTATCAAACCGCATTTCAACCATATAACGAGTTTACCCAACAGGATACCGGATACACCAGCGGTTGGCACCACATCCGCAGCCACAATTTTTCAATGTCCGTCAGGGTTTTCCATCCGCCTGCGGAAATTGTTAGTACTAATAATAAAATGGTCGTAAGACAAAATTGGTAAAGTTAGGTGACGCATTTATAATTTTCACTATTTACTCGTGGTATTTCTAATTTCTAATCTACGAAAGTTAGTTCTATTTCGATCAAAATATACAAATGGTCAGTGCTACAGTCATGCATCATGCATAATTCTAAAGTACTACAACAATTAATTTAAAAACAGAATGTGGTCAATATGTACCGTAAAATTAAATGCAATGCAGATTTAGAAATTTTACTATACTTATATGTATATATTTGTTTTTGTTTTAACAAAGGAATTCAATGAGATTTATTAAGCGAATTCCAGACTCAACAACTCTAAAACAAAACTCCTTACAACTCGGATTCGACTCGCCTTACTTAGCACAATAAAACACAAAAGAACTTGTATCCTCAAGAATCCGCCAATTTGATGTAGTCGTTTTTCCTAGTCGCTTTGAACGCTATCTAATAACTAAAGCTAACTATAGTATAGCCAACCCTAGGTCATTTTTCTCTCAAGGACACAGTATGCTCTAAGTGTGCTTCAATGTGAGTAAAACTAAGTGGAATCTAAGTTTAAAATATCGACTTGTCTAAGATCGGCCGAAGTCTCTCAATAGTAGATCGAACCGGCAAACTTTACCTCGGCAGAGATAATCCTACTTGGTCTCATAGAAGTGCGAATGACGCTTCTGAGGATGGACTTCTCTCTCAGACAAAGACAGTAAACGAGGGGTTTGAATGCAATGACCAAAACAGGTTAACTACCATTAAAGCTGAAATTAACTACAATACAAATGCAATTACGCTAATGCTAATGCTATTGCTATTACGGTGTTCATGTTTAGTTCCAATAATCAAGTTCTTTCTGGTTCAATCACTCCAATTACAGTCCTCATCAGCCTCCATGTTCTTATGGCAATCGCCAAAGGTTCGCCCCTTACCATAATGAGGGATTTACAATCGCCACCTCATCAGTTTGCAAAGATTAAGTTCAAGCTGATTTTTATTCTCAATTAACAACCGTTAAGTGATTACCTACTGAATTAGTTAAACCAGTTACAATCGACTTAGTTTAACATTGTTTCATCACCATGTGCAATCGCAACGCTGCAAGTGAACTTAGATATCGAAAGTTGCCCACGGAGATCGGAATTCAGAAAACACTTATAACATTGAAAGCAAAATACAAACACAGGGGCCTAGATTCGATGATTCCATCCTCCACGACAATCGCCATGGACGATGGTGATGGTTCACCCTCTTACTAGCTAGGATGCCGAGGTTCAGATCCACCAGAGTGCGTTGGTGCTCCAATCGGTCTCTCTGATAAACTTCGCTACCGCTTCTAGCCTGCATTTCTCAATCGAGAAAACGCCATTAACAGCGCCAGTACCACCATGAGCGAAGGAGAAGAAAAATGAGAGAGAATTTGGAAATTATGGACGCTTGAAGGTTTGAATGCCAAAAGCCCTTATTCGCTCAGAGTTCTATCTATTTATACAAGAGTGACACAACTAACGTATGCTGTCAATATATGTACAATTCCTATTACGCCATTGCGGACTTGCGTTAGCTACTCGGAAATGACGTGAGCTAAGTTGGACCAAGGTGGCTCGCATGACAAGACGTGGGTTCCACCTAGATCTACCTGACTAGGCTCCCCATGGGCCGAGTCTCGGCGGCGGTGCTTCGGCCGGGCTTCGATGGCGGTGATTTGCAAGACTATTCTGTGCTTAAGAATGAACTGTTAGCTAAGATTCATTTTTATGAGCTCAAACATATAGAAAATACAAATTTGTTGCTAATTCAGATTTCTTAGCTAATAGAAAGTAAACTTTCTTCTTGCGGGTCAAGCTGAAGTTATTAAGGTCAATGTAAGAGTCTCAACAGAGATAAGTTGTCTCGGCCCGGCCAGATTGACTTGCAATTGAAGAATAAAAAAAGAGAGCGGGGCCCAAATATTGACACTACATCAATTTATCCAACTGAGGCCACCTCAATGTTATTCATCCGCCATGTCACTCCTAGGAAATCACCATGTCACGTGAAAAGATCTCAGATGTGGGGAATGGGACAACCCACTGGAATCTGTTGGGATTCAAGGAGAAGCTAATCATAGCTCGTGTATATATAGGAGGAGCTGTGCACTTTTTAGTCAGGTCTTTGAATTCACTTTAATTCCACACTCACTGCATACATTTTCTGCCTCGCTTCTCCATTTCTGGTGGTACACGGTGTTGCAGCTGGTGCTTCTCTCGATTGAGGAGGCGCAGGTCTAAACTGGGAAGTTCGGACGTTTACCAGAGGTGGGGACCGAGACTCTTGACGCACTCTGGTGAACTGATCTCGTGGCAGGCAACGGAAAGTGAACCACCACCATCAACCTTGGCGATCGTTGAGGAAGATGGAACCATCCGAATTCGACCACTGTATTTGTATTTTTTGTTTCTGTTAATTGATTTCGTTCTGCATTTCATATCTCTGTTTCTCCTTCCTCTGCTTTAATTCACGTTGAACTCGACATTGCAATTTAACTGTGAACAATGTTAAGCTAAGCCATTGGAACTCGGTTTAACTAATTCAAGAGGTAATCAACTTTAACGATTGTTGAATGAGAACCTAAAATCAGCTCGAACTTAATCACTTGTCACGATGAGGTAAATATTGATAAATCCTCTGTATGACAATGGATTTAACCTTTTGCGACATATATGACTACCCAAGGCTGATATGGACTGAGAACCGAGATTGGAACCTGACTGGACTTAATTAATGGAACTGAATCTGAATACAGTTATATAATAATAATAGATAAGTAGTAATAGTAGTATACATTCACCGTATTCATAGTCTTAGTTTATTTTCTGCTTACTTGCATTCAAAACCCCGTTCTTGCTTTCTTTACTGTTTTCTGGTTGAGTCGGATATAGTCCCCTCTGTAGCGTCTGTCTGCACTCAGTAGAGACAAGCCAAGATGCCTCTAGAGATTCGTCTCTGCTCAGTCTCTGCCCAGGAGTATGACTCGCCACAAACCGAGGAGAGTCAACACTACATCTCAGATTTTGCATTGTTTAACTTGACACTAAATCTGAATTGAGCACACTGTGTCCTTGAGAAGAATGACCTAGGGTTGACTATGCTATAGTTAGCTTTAGTTATTTGATAAGCGACTGTAAAAAACCATCATCAAATTGGTGCGGTCTTGGGGACACAAGTTCTTTGTGTAAAAATGTGTGCCCAAAATAAGGTCAATTCCGAGTCTGTGAAGTGTAAGTCAGTCTTGGCATTTTGAATTTGTCTATTTTTTTTTTCTGTTGTTTTGATCCTGAATAAAAAGCATGCCCCATATCAATAATTTTTCTGTGTAAAACCATTTTGTAGTATTAGAGGTAGCATTTTGTTTTGCATACATTACTGCATCTTTCTTTGCATAATCTGCATGATGCATGACTAGGAGTAATCTTGATCCATTGACTGTTTTGACCGTAAATAGAGTGAACCTTACGTGAGATTACTAAAAAATTAGGAACACACTGTAGTAAATAGTAAAGGCTGATATAGAATTTAGAAGCTAATTCTAACCAGGCTTTGTACTGATAATCTTGTGTCTAGTTCTAACGTTTTGCAGAATCAGGACGAATGGAGAATAACGATAGGGCGTTGAAGGAGTTAGCTTCCCAGACGTGGTGTATCAACCCCGGTGCATCCAATACCCACAGCTAGAGCCAGCTCAAAACATATGAGTTGAAATCTGGTCTTATACACCTGTTGCCCAATTTCATGGTCTTGCAGGAGAAGACCCCCACAAGCACCTGAAAGAGTTCCATGTGGTCTGCTCTACCATGAGGCCGTTAGGGATATCGGAGGACTATATATCAAAATGAAGGCATTCCTATTCTCCCTGGATGGGGCAGCAAAGGATTGGCTGTACCTTCAGCCGGCCCTTTTCAACACCTGGGGAGACATGAAGCGTCATTCCTGGAGAAGTTCTTTTCCGGCATCCAGAACTGCGACCATCAGAAAAGAGAGATATGTGGGATAAGGCAGCATACAGGTGAAATATTACATGAATACTGGGAGAGGTTTAATAAACTTGCGCCACCTGTCCCACATCATCAGATTAGCGAGCATTTGCTGATCCAATATTTCTATGAAGGACTATCTCTAATGGACAGGAGTATGATAGATGCAGCTAGTGGTGGAGCTTTGATGGACAAGACACCGGCAGCAGCAAGGCACACTGATTTCCAACATGGCTGGTAATACACAGCAGTTCGGAATCGAGAGGGGCCAAGTCAATCCGGATGGTGAATGAAATCGGTGCAGCTTCAATCAGAGGCTGGAGAATCAGCTGACCGAGTTGACATCATGGTGAGACAGCTTGCTTTATTAAACAACACCAACCCGCCATGGCAAAAATTATGTGGCATATGTACTTAGTGGAGCACCCCACTGATATGTGCCCCCACTTTCTCAAGAAACCGAGTCGGAATACCAGCCAGAAAATGTTGGAGCCATAGGTGGATTTCAGTAGGGAAAAGCGGTCAGAGTATCAGAATCGGGCGTTGATAACCAGCAGCATGGGAGACAACCATTTCGGCCAGAACAGGGCCATATGCAGCCCAACAATTCGGATCCACACCAAACACTTATCAAAGCGAGGTTATCAACAGGCGACTCAAAGAATACCAGCGCCACCTTTTCAGCAACAACAACAACAGCGGAGAGTGCCTACTCAAGGCAACTCTCCATCTACTGGAGAACCTAATGAAGCAACTTGCAACCAATAATCTAGAGTTCCAGGCAATCACAACGAGCTCCAGCAACATGCAGTTTCGGGGAAAATATGACCGCCACCATCCAAGACCTCAAAAGCGCAAATTGGTCAGCTAGCTAACACAGTGAGCCAACTTCAGTCGGCAGGATCTAGCAATCTCCCTCTCAAAGCATTCCAAATCAGGAGGTACGCCAGTGTAGTCACTCTCAAGTGGAAAAGAACTACCTCAACCCTCTGTTTGCAGCAATGCGAGATCACTAGAAGCCGACTCAGCATAATGCCGACTTACGATCTCGGCGTAAAAAAGCGTTCCATTGCCATTTCCATCTGCGACCCCGGCAAGAAAGCTAGAGTCGGATGACGAGTTGCTGAAGATGTTAAAGTAAGGTGGAAATCAACATTCCACTCCTGATGCCATCAAGCAAGTTCCCAAATGCAAAAGTTCTCAAAGGCTTTCTGTGTAAAAAGCGGAAAGAAGATAAAAGGAAGTGTGGAGGTTGGAGGTGTGGTGTCGGCCCCAACCAAGAAGAAACTTCCACCACAGGGACAGCAACACTGCCAAAGAAATGCAGAGATCCTGGAATCTTTTCTGTTCCATGCACCATTGGTGAATGCACTTTTGTCGATGCCATGCTGGATTTGGGGAGCCTCAATCAATGTCATGCCGGCATCAATCTATGGGTCCACGAATTTGAGATTTAGAACCCAGGGATGACCATTCAACTTGCTAACAGGAGTATTGTCCAGCCCACAGGAGTTCTTTTGAGATGTTCTCGTCCAAGTTAATGAGCTAATTTTTTCCAGCTGACTTTTTATGTTCTTGACATGGAGGATGAGACATCAGGAAAAGAATCAACCTTAATTCTGGGAAGACCATTCCTAATGGCGCCCAGAACAAAGATTGATGTATACTCAGGGACTCTCAATGGAATTCAGTGACACTCTGGTGCAATTCAACATTTTTGAAGCTATGAAGCACCCCACCTAAGACCATTCCCTTTTTGCGTTGACCTTATTGAAGAACTGGTTGAAGAATATCTTCAACTAGACAACTTAAAGTGGAAGCACCAAAGATCTTCTGAAAACACTGATATTATCAGTTCTTAGGAGCCAATGAAGAAGCCGACAGTGAAGAAGTACATACCTCTCCCAGCTCAGGATGAATATGATGATATTGCTGACTTGGATTTCAAAGCCGAATTATTCAAAAACGATGAACCAAGCATGCAATCAGGAAAACCCAGGATTGCTCAAAAAGTGAAAAACGAAGTTGCCAACACTAAACAACCACTTAATAGAACAAGCTGGCAACAATCTTTTCAGCCGCAAAACCCAGCCCGGCCAGAAAAGGCCGACTCAACGAAGAGGCAATGGTCAACTTCGACGAAAGAAACCAAGGTCGAGGCAAGCCCTTGAGATCATCTCGGCAAAGAAGACCCGACTTCGTAGTGTAGCACAATTGAAGGTTCCGTGAGGATCCGGCTTCCGAGAACAACAGACGACTCAACTCGCGTGTGTGGCCATGAGTCCATGAAGGCGACAAAGTAGAAATCGTGTCGGCGGCGCTTTGGTCAAGACAAGACAGTCGGCCAGTGGGATCCAAATTCAGATATTGACAAATCTCCATTGCCACCACCACCCGTAGAACTAAAACCATTCTTAGGAGTCAACTTAAAATCCGCTACTTGGACAAAAGAACATATGCTCAGTTGGCTATTGCTAGCAATCAACCAAGAGCAAAAAGAAAGGTTGGAGGTCCCTAAGGCGGCATAAGAAGGCAATAGGGTGGGAAACTTTCCGACCTTTTCCGCATAAACCCCTCCATCTGCATGCATAAAATATTAATGGAGGAGAGATCAAGCCTATAAGGCAACAGCAAAGAAGACTGAATCAGCGCATACGGGCGTGGTTAAAAAAGAAGTCATGAAAGCCCTTGCCGGCCGGGGATCATCTACCCCGTCTCGGATAGCCAAACGGGTGAGCCACATTGCTGAATTACAAAGAAGTCCGGGCTAATCATTACAAAAACCAGCGAAACGAGCTGGTACCAAATAAGGATTCAGAACAACCTGGCGAGTGTGCATTGATTATAGAAGATTAAACCAAGCAACTTCATGAGGATCACTTCCGTTTCATTGATCAAATGCTTGAAAAAATTGGCCGGGGGATCCCATTACTGTTTTCTTGATGGATTCTCGGGGCTACGTGCGGATACATATTGCACTGAAGATCAGCATAGGCGACCTACGCCCATTTGGTACCTTTAGCGTACTCTGTATGCCATTCGGCCCATTAATGCGCCGAGTACATTCCAACGTTGCATGATGGTATCTTCTCGGACTTGCTAAGGACTGCATGGAGGTTTTCATGGATGATTTTACCGTATATGCTGACTCATTTGATGCATGCCTGAATAATCTACCGAGGTGTTGAAAAGATGTATTGACACAAACCTCGTGCTCGATTTTGAAAAATGTCACTTCATGGTGGCCGAAGGAATAGTATTGGGTCATCCGGTATCCAATAGGGCGTCAAGTGATAAAGCCAAGATAGACATCATATC
This sequence comes from Mucuna pruriens, assembly GCA_025330945.1. NCBI lineage: Eukaryota > Viridiplantae > Streptophyta > Magnoliopsida > Fabales > Fabaceae > Mucuna > Mucuna pruriens. The sequence goes on along the minus strand of JAENHJ010000487.1, from coordinate 500,925 downwards.
TTCCTTCCAAACCCCTAACACGGGAGGTTCGTTCATTTTTAGGACACGCAGGCCTCACAGAAGATTCATAAAAACTTCAGCAAACTTGCCTTGCCTCCGTCCAAGCTGCTACTGAAGGACGTGGAATTCAACTTTGATCAACATTGACGGAAGCATTCCAGGGAGTTGAAGACCAAACTCACGTCCGCTCCCATTACTACAAGCACAACCTGACTGCCATTCGAATTAATGTGTGATGCATCCAACTCGGCATTAGGAGCTGTTCTCGCCAAAGAGCCTAGAGTCGGCCTCCCGGTGCGGGTAATTGCTTATGCATCATCGGCTATGGACTCGGCCCAATGGAATTACACAACAACCGGTGAAAGAACTATTGGCAATTGTGTTTGCCCTGGACAAGTTAAAAGCCCATACCTTACCGGACTAGAATAATTGTGTTCTCTTAATCATGCGGCCTTGAGATACTTGTTGAAGAAAATTGGATGCAATGAGACCGATTGATGGATGCTTACTCCTTCAAGAATTCAACATTGAAATCAGATAAAAGAGGTGCAGAGAACTCTGTGATAGACCACCTAAAGTAGGAATCGAAAAGAAAGTGAACCGATGCTCATTCAAGATGAATTTCAGATGAGCACCTTATGCACATAAAACGCTCTTTCACCATGGTTTGTCGACATTTGTAATTTTGTAGCAACATCTCGCTTCCATACAGAGGCATCTCGGTACTGTACAAGGATAAAATCAGAAGCGATGCCAAGTACTACATTTGGGGCCGATCCCACCTTTGGAACGTCTTTGTGACAAAGTCATCCAGTGCATTCTGACCCGAGTTCAATTCGGTCCTCCATTCTGCCACTCGGCGCTGGAGGCGGCCATTATGGATCCCTTTCGGACTGCGAGGAAAGTGCTAGGCTGTGGTATACTTGGCCAACCATCTTCGAGACGCATGATGTATTCGTCTCCACCTGCAAGAACTGCCCAAAGAATGGCCATGAGCAGAAAGGCATGAAATGCCCAACAACCCATCCAATTCTGTGAAATCTTTGATGTTTGGGGAATAGACTTCATGGGACCATTCCAGGTCTCAATGGCTATTCATACATTCTGCTGGCCGTAGATTATGTATCAAGGTGGGTAGAAGCCATTGCCACGGAACCAATGATGCACGCAGTAGTAGTGGACTTCTTGAAGTCAAAAATCTTTTGCTTGGTTTGGTGTACCAAAAGCTCATAAGTGACCAAGGCAGTCAACTTCTGTAACCCAGAGCCATGGCTTCCCTTCTTGAGAAATATGGGGTAGCAATTCTTTGCTACAGCCTACCATCCCCGGACAAATGGTCAAGCAGAAGTGTTCAATAGGAAATCAAGAAAACACTGCAAAAGATGACCAATCCCAAAGGAAGGATTTGACGCCTCTCGAGGATGCTACTGCAGGCACAGCACCGCATACTGGGACACCTTTAGGGATGTCTCCTACCAGGATTGTTTTCAAAGCCTGCCACCTTCTGTGGAACTAGAACACAAGCATCTTGGGCAATAAAGCGATGCAATCCCTGGCCTATGACCAAGCAGGGGGCAGAGAAAATTTCAGCTCAAGAGCTAGATGAACTCGCTTGGAAGCATATGAAAACTCCGAGGATCTCAAACAGAAAATCAAGCGATTCCATGACCAGCAGATCCGAGAAAAAAGAATTTAGTTGGCGAAAGTCCTCTTGTTTAACTCAGCCTCAAGCTCATTGCGGGTAAACTACGTTCTAGATGGGATGGGCCTTTTGTTATCACTAATGTGTTTCCCCATGGTGCAGTACAAAAAAGACGAACACAAACAACAGCACCTTCCGGGTCGATGGGCACCAAATTAAGCCATTCCATGAAGGCCCAATGTCAATCATTCGGGAAATGGAGGACATATCATTGATGGAACCAACTCGGATGACCCTCCCTTGCATTGAGGACAATGCAAATTTTAAGTGTGGGGGGGGGGATGATCCAAAATTCCAATTTTCTCTTTTCATTCCTTCATCCTGAACTCTGCCAGTTCTAATTCTCTGTTAGTTTTAAGTCTGCTAGTTTTAAACTACTTGATTTAAGTATTTCATTTTTCTGGTTTTCAATCTCGTTTTCAAAATTTTTCCCTCACGAACAAAATTCCAAGTGGATTGTCAATAACAAGAATGTCATGAAAAGTTTTGAATTGGTTTAGAAAGTTTGAATAAAAGTCGGTGAAAGCATATCTATGACTTTGACAAGAGAATTCTCTAGCTCAAGAGAATGAAACTTTTTGTGTTCTAGGCGTGTCGACTGAAAAATTGAAAAAAAAACCTTGAGTCGGAGGATACAACACATGTGAGATTTTGAGCCTTATAAATATGGATGGCTCGCGTCTTGCCATTCTCTTCTTGTTCTTTAGTGTAATTTTTGCATTCATGATAACTGTATATTCTGCATTTTGCCTCAACTCTCTAGATACAACTGTTTTCACATGCAGGAATGACATGATCTAGGCCATGTTTCTCATGAGCCTGAGCCAAATAAAGCCTACTGAACAAATGTATCTTGTTTCCCATTTGAGCCTAACTAACCATTCTTCTTTTTGACAGCTCACTTTACAAGCCAAGGCCAAAAAACCATGAATTAACCTTACCCTATGGGAGCAGAGGAGCTTTGGAATTGTTGTGGGAGTAAGTCATGATCAAGTGTGGGGAAACTCAGGGGAAGCAAAACATTGTTCAACACTCTCCCAAGCTCAAAGAGCAATAAAGGAATAAAAGCGAGCAAAAGGAAGAAAAAAGAAAAGTGGAAAGCAGCAGCTAAAAATCTGAGCTGAAGCAAATAAAGAAAAAAGCAGCTGCATAAATGTATTGTATAAGAAAAAGAAAAGAAAATGAGCTGGTGGCAGCAAGAAGGAGAAATTAGCAGCAACCTGAGTAACCTCAGGCTGATTTAAACTTACTCCCCATTGCTCCTCTCTTCCTCATAGGTCCTGAAACCAGTTTTCCCATATATTATCCACCCGTGAACCAGCCTCGCTACAAGCCAAAAGAAGCCCTAGTGATCATAAGCGTGTTTTTGCAGGTGTAAAAGAGAGCTTTGTCAAAGTATGGTGAATTCAGTTCCATGAATGTTGAGTGTAAATACAAGCCAGCACGAGAGAAGTAAAGAGTACTCTGTCCAAATAAAAGCTTCTGTCACTCTTGGTTGTCTTCTCTAGATTCATAGGTCATTAAATTGCCTAGAGCATAGAAGGAGTAATTTCAGAGTGAAAGAGCATCTCAAGCTTCGAGTGAATGAGGCCACTGTCTCGGTCAAACTAAAGGAAGCCAAGTGAAAAATTCTCTTCTATCTTTAAAAACTCTTCTCTTAAGATTTTCATCTTATTTTGCCCGGGAGTCTGAAAGGGTAAGTGTGGGGGTGTGATGAGTCACAATTTATACATCTTTTAGACACCTAAGAAGGAGGTTTGCAAGACTATTCGTAGCAAGAATGAACTGTTAGCTAAGATTCATTTTATGAGCTCAAACATATAGAAAATACAAATTTGTGCTAATTCAGATTTCTTAGCTAATGAAAGTAACTCTTCTTCTTGCAGGTCAAGCCGAGTTGACCAAGGTCAACAGAAGAGTCTCAGTAGAGATGAAGCCCGTCTCGGCCGGCCCGTTGACTTGCGACCCAGCAGCCCAGAAGAGTGGCCCAAATGTATTGACCACATCAGCTATCCAGCTTGGAGGCCACCTCAAGGCCAATTCATCTGCCATGTCACTCCTAGGAAATCTGCCATGTCACGTGAAAAGATCTGCATAGGGGTAGAATAGGACATTCACTGTAATTCTGTTAGGATTCGTTGGGAGTAACTAATCATAGCTCGTGTATATATAGGAGGAGCTGTGCACTGTTTAGTGGTCTTTTTGGAATTCACTTTAATTCCACACTCACTGTATCCATTTTCTCGCTCCCGCTCTCTCCATTTTCACGGTGGTGCACCTCTTTGCATTGGTGCTTCTCTCGATTGAGGAAGTGCAGGTCTAAGACTGGGAAGCTGGGCGTTTACGAGAGGGACCGATCAGACTACCGACGCACTCTGGTGGAACTGATCCTCAGCGTTTAGGCTAACGGAGGTGAACCACCACCATCAACCTTGGCGTCGTTGAGGAAGATGGAGCCATCCGAATTGGACCACTGTGTTTTGTATTTTGTTTCTGTTAATTGATTTCGTTCTGCATTTCATATCTCTGTTCTCCTTCCTCTACTTTAATTCACGTTGAATCCGCGATTGCAATTTAATTGTGAACAATGTTAAGCTAAACCCGATTGGGCTGGTTTAACTAATTCAGTAGGTAATCACTTAACGATTGTTGAATGAGAACCTAAAATCAGCTCTGAACTTAATCCCTGTCAACCGATGAGGTAGCGATTGCATAAATCCTCGGTATGACAATGGACGAACCTTTAGCGTTGCCATATGACTACCCAAGGCTGATATGGACTATGAACTGGAGATTGGAACCTGGACTGGACTTAATTAATGGAACTGAATCTGAATACAGTTATATAATAATAATAGATAAGTAGTAATAATAGTATACATTCACTTTGCATTCATAGTCTTAGTTTATTTTCTGCTTTACTTGCATTCAAAACCCCGTTCTTTGCTTTCTTTCTTGTTTTCTGGTTGGGGACAGGAGGTAGTCCCCCTCATGGCGTCTGGCTCAAGGCCAGAGACCAAGCTTGATAGTCTCTCGAGCCGACTGCTGCTTTCGCCTCGCTAAGCACGACTCGACTTAACCGAGGAGAGAGTCAACACTTCACATCTCAGATTCTGCATTGTTTAACTTGACACTAAATCACAATTGAGCACACTGTGTCCTTGAGAAAAATGACCTAGGGTTGACTATACTATAGTTAGCTTTAGTTATTTGATAAGCGCGTAAACGACTGTAAAAACGCGACCATCACATCCCATGCAACTGGTATTACCAAATTTTGACTGGCCTCTCCTTCCACACCTTCAAAACACATGCAGTCATGATCAAAAGGACTTCATTCTCGGCTTATATCGTGGCCAAGTTCAAAAGGTGGGGTACAGGATGGAAAAGTGAGTTTTCTAACCACAAGGAATAGGGGAACAATGGCGAGTAAGTTCGCAAGCATGGAGGATATCCCCAGGACACTACGAATCTACTTGAAACATTTCTTGCTCATTTCTTTTCTTTCCCTTTTCTTATTTTTCCCCTTTCTTCTTTTTCTCACTTCTTATTTTGCAGCTTTGTGCTGTGTTTTTGCTACAGCTTATGACTTTTGGCTACTTCTTTTATTTTTTCTTTGCTTTATTCTACACTTGATTTTCTTTCTTTCTTTTCTTTTTCAACCCTCTTGAGTACACTACTCTTTCTTGTCCCTTGGTGTCTCCCCCACACTTGATTGTAACTTTCTCCCAAAACAATTCCAAAGCTCCTCTATCCCGTAAAGTGGAGCTTAATCATGGTTTTTTCAGCTTTGGCTTGTAATGGGTTGTCACAAATGAATGGTCATTCAGGCTCAAAGAGGTATATCCAAGGGATAAGATTTACAAGGTAGGTCTATTTGGCTCGAGGCTTATTAGAAACATGGCCTAGATCATCTTATTCCTACATGCGAAACCAGATATATCCAGAGAGTCAAGGCAAAATCTAGAATACACAGCTAACATGGATGCAAAAATCACACAAGAAAGAGAGAATGGCACGATGCAAAGCCATTATATTCACACAGGCCCAAAAATCCTCACAAGGCTAATTGCTCTGCCACTAATGGTCTATCTTTTGTATTTTTCAATCACCTACTGCCTAAGGGTGCAAAATTTTCATTCCCTGTCAAGCTTGAAAAATCTGTCCTCCAAGGTTCTGAATTGCTTTCTGATGCTTCATCCATACTTAAGCAAATTTTTTTCAAATTCTCTTTCAAGGCATTTTTCTCAGCAATCAAGGTTCAAAATCCAGTCAAGAAAGACAAACTCAAAATTTAAAACAAAAATTGAAATTGGCTAGGCCGAACTAGAGTCGGTCCGAATCTCCGAGATGGAGTCGGAGTCGGCATGGACTCTGCTTGGGTAGCTTTTTATTTAAAACAAATGGGAATAAAAAGGAAAATTTGGCTCAAATGAAAACAAAAAAGAGAATTAAGACAGAAAGGAAAATCAAGACAAAACAAAATAGAAAACAGATAGTTAGAATTAAGTCGGCATGGAGTTTCAAGAGTAGAACAAAAATTTCAACCACAGAATTCAGCAAGCCTTGGATGGCCACACTATCCCCCCCCCCCACACACACACGCACACACTTAGATGGTGCATTGTCCTCAATGCATGGCATGAATACAAGGGGTCCATGAGATTGGCTCAGGGTGTGCCATCCGGCGGAGTAGGTTCCATTAATGAGATGGTCTCCATGTCACCTTCTATTGGTGCTGGACCTTCATGGAATAGCTTAATCTGATGCTCATTAACCTGGAAGGTGTTGTTGGTGTGTTCATCCTTAAATTCGACTGCACCATAGGAAAAAACATTAGTGATAACAAAAGGTCCATCCCATCTAGAACGGATCTTACCTGCGATGAACTTTAAACGTGAATTTAACATAAGTACTTTCTGGCCAACTTGGAACTCTTTCCTTAGGATTTGTTGATCATGAAATCGCTTAACCTTCTGCTTATAGATCTGAGAGTTCTCGTAGGCTTCCAAGCGAAGTTTGTCTAGTTCTTGCAGTTGGAATTTTCTTTGCTTCCCTGCTTCGTCATAGGCCAGATTGCACTGCTTGATTGCCCAATAAGCTTTGTGTTCTATTTCCACCAGAAGATGACATGCTTTATCAAAGACAATCCAGTTGGGAGACATCCCTAACGAAGTTCGGTATGCAATTCTATCTGCCCAAAAAGCGTCCTCAAGGAGTTGGCTCTAGTCCTTTTGGTTGGGATTTGTCATCTTTTGCAGTGTCTTCTTTATTTCCCTGTTGAAAACTTTAGCTTGGTCGTTGGTCTGGGGGTGATAGGATATGGCTATTCTATGCACCACCCCATACTTGTGGAGTAAGGAGGACATGGCTCTATTGTAGAAGTGACTACCTTGGTCACTTATGAGTGCTTTCAGCACCACCAAACCGACAAAAATATTGAACTTTAGGAAATCCACTACAACCTTGGCATCATTAGTCTAGTGGCTATGGCCTCTACCCATCTTGACACGTAGTCTATGGCCAACAGAATGTATGAGTAACCATTGGAGACTGGGAATGGTTCCATGAAGTCGATACCCCAAACATCAAAGACTTCGCAGAACAGTATGGGTTGTTGGGGCATCTCATGCCTTCTGCTAATGGCCACTCCAGCTTTTTGGCATTTTTCGCAAGTGGAGACGAATTGGTAAGCGTCCTTCAAGATGGTGGGCTAATAAACTTGTTTTTAGTCGTCTAACGAGTATCAAATAACTAAAGTTAACTATAGTATAGTCAACCCTAGGTCATTCTTCTCAAGGATACAATGTGTTCGAGGTGTGTTTTAATGTGGGGTAAACAAGGCAGAATCTAAGTGCAGATAGACGCTACAGAGTCGGACTAACTCTGTGTCTGACTATGACAACAATAAGCAGGGGATTGAAATGCAAGGAAGGTAGAATACAGTAAAATGTAAAGTGTAAATGCAGCCATTAACTACATTACTGCTACTGCTATGACTATGTTCATGTTTCAGTCCAATAATCGAGTCCTTTCTGGTTCATTTGTTCGGTTAACAATCTGTATCAGCCTTCGATAATATTATGACGATAGTCAAACATTCGTCTGTTGCCATACCGAGGAATTATGCAATCGCTACCTCATCAGTTGGCAGGGATTAAAGTCGAGCTAATTTTAGGTTCTCAATTAGATGATCTAGTTGATTACCTACTATTTCCAATCAAACCATTTCCAATCGGCTTAGTTCAATCATGGTTCCTTCACTTTGTGCAATCGCAACACAGATAAGGAATTAACTTCTAGGAATGCAACAGAATTCAAAGTCAGAAATCACTTCGCGTTAATGGAAACAAAATACAAACACAGGGATTTGGCTTCGGTGGCTCCACTATTCACGACAATCGCCATGGTCAACGACGATGGTTCACCTCGAGTAGCTAGAATGCAAAGGATCAGGTTCTCTGGAGTGCGTTGGTGCCCAATTGGTCACCTCCAGCAACTTTCGGCTTCTCGGTTTCTAGTCTGCGTTCTTCAATCGAGAGAACGCCACTACAACACCGTAAACCACCATAAGAAGGAGAAGGTGGAATTGAGAGAAAATGTAGATAGAAGCGTGAGCGCAATTATGAAGCCAAAGACCTCGATTTGTTCGTAGCTGCACCTATATATACAGGACGTGACAGCTAACTTCCCTAACTATATTAATAGAATTACATTTGAAATCCCTATTCTACCCTTGCTATTTCTTGCGTTGCAAGTTCCTCTAGGGGCGACGTGGCTGCTGAGCTAGAGCTAGAGTAGCTTCATAATGGTTCGCTGGCGTGGGGTGCCACTGGGCTTCGCTTTTCATTGGGCCAAGATGGAGTTGGCCAAGTTAGAGGTAATTTAACTTTGGGCCTCCTTTGGATGGGCTTGGAGTTCGTCTACCTGTAATGAAGGATTTTGTTAGCTTATACCTTGTTTTAGCGCAGATTTGTGTTTTCTCTGATTTTAGTCTCTTAATCTAGATCTTGGCTAACAATCATCTTTTAAGTACATGCGTTGCCTACTAACACCACTCTTAGGTCCATGTTTAATGTATGATTTTTGACTCATCATGGGCCAATAGAACCCGTAATCAAGTACTTTCCTGGCCGTTTGAGTTGATCCATAATGGCTGCCTCCAAGTGCCACATGACAAAACTGGAGGATCGAATTGATCTCTGTGTCAGGAATGCACTTGTGAATAACTTGATCATTACAAAGTCTCCATAGGTAGGGATCATCCCATATGTAGTATTTTGCATCATTTTGCAGTCTTTCCTTGTATAGTCGAGATGCCTTTGGTGGAAACTAAGATGCTGCCACAAAGTTGTAGATGTCTACAAACCATGGTGTAGGCATGGTGATGTGCAACAGTTGCTCATATGGGAATTCGTCTCTGATAGGCATCGGGTCATCCTCCCTCTCAATTCTGCTCAAATGGTCTGCTACTGATTCTCAGCACCTTTTTTATCTCTAATCTCTATGTTGAATTCTTGGAAGAGAAGCATCCAATGAATCAGTCTCGTCTTTGCATCTGGCTTCTTTAGCAAGAATCTCAGTGCAGCATGGTCAGAGAACACAACTATTTTGGAGCCTAGTAAGTACAAACAAAATTTGTCTAGGGCAAATACAATTGCCAGTAGCTCCTTCTCAGTTGTTGTGTAATTTAACTAGGCTGAGTCCATTGTTTGAGATGCATAGGCAATTACATGCATTGGCTTGACGACTTCAGCTCTTTGGCTTAAGACGGCTCCCAATACCGAATTAGATGCATCACGCATAAGTTCCAATGGCAACTCCTAGTTAGGTGCTTGAAGAATGGGAGTGGATGTGAGTCGGTTCTTCAGCTCCTAAAAGGCTTCAATACAGGGCTGGTCAAATTTAAATTCCACATCCTTTTGCAGTAGTTTGGATAATGGCAGGGCAATCTTGCTGAAACTCTTGATAAACCTTCTGTAGAATCCTGCATGTCCCAAAAATGAGCGAATACCCTGCACAAAAGCAGGGTTTGGAAGAGAGGTGATGATGTCAATCTTTGATTTATCAACCTCGATGCCTCTGTTGGACACCAGATGTCCTAACACAATTCCCTTGGTCACCATGAAATGGTATTTTTCAAAGTTAAGAACCAAGTTTGTATCAATGCATCTTGTTACACCTTGGATAGGTTTTCCAGACATGCATCAAATGAATCAGCATATACCGTGAAGTCATCCATGAACACCTCCATGCAATCCTGTAGCAGGTCTATGAAGATGCTTGTCATGCAACGTTGAAATGTACTCGGCACATTGCACAGGCCAAATGGCATACGAGTGTACACAAAGGTACAAAATGGGCAGGTGAAGGTGGTCTTGTATTAATCTTCAGGTGCAATGTGGATTTGCATATATCCAGAGAAACCATCTAGAAAGCAGTAATGGACTTCCCTACTAATTTTTCTAGGACTTGATCAATGAAAGGCAAAGGAAAGTGATCCTTGCGAGTTGCCTTATTCAATCTTCTGTAGTCGATGCAGACTCGCCAGCTATTCTGAATCCGCATAGGTACCAACTCATCGTGCTGGTTTTTTATGACGATCATCCTAGACTTTTTAGGTACTACTTGCACTAGGCTCACCCACTGACTATCCGAGATAGGATAGATGATCCCTACAGCAAGCAGTTTTGTCACCTCTTTCTTGACCACGTCTAGAATGGTCGGATTCATTCTTCGCTATTGTTTCCTTATGGGCTTGGCTTCCTCCATTAAAATTCTATGCATGCAGATGGAGGGGTTTATCCCTAGAAGATCAGATAATTTCCACCCAATTACCTTCTTATATCGCCTTAGGGAGCTCAACAATTTATCTTCCTACACTAGGTGGAGATTACTAGCAATGATGACTAGAAATTGTTGTTCAACATCCAAATAGGCGTATTTCAAATGACTTGGCAATGGCTTCAATTCCATGGGGTGGTGGTGGAGATGAAGAGTTGTCATTAGATTCTTTCGAGTTTAGTTGGCCGACTTGAATTGGACTCGGCACCAAGTGTGATGACATGATCTCAACCTTTGGCTATTGTGGCCAACTCATTTGAGTGGGATAGAATCGGCTCTTGTCAAATTGGAATCAGACTCGACTCTTGGTTTTGTACTAAAGTCGGATCTGGATGGAACATAGTTCTTGCCTTGATTGTCTAAGATAGACTCGACTCTTGCTTGCTTCTAGTCTTCTTTGGCCGAGATGGTCTCGACTTACACATGTACATGCGGGTTAGCTTTGACACTTGTCTTTTTGGCTGAGATGACTTTGGTCTTCTCTTGGTCTCGGCCTTCTTTGGCCGACTTGTACTCGGTTGTGAACATTGTTGCCACTTGTGCTGGGAATAACTTTTGGTCTCGGTAGCTTGAACTTCTACTTTCTTTGAACACTCCAGGTTCTCATACTTGCACACTTGGTCTAATAATTTGATCAACTCAGCTTTTTGACTCAAGTCAGCAAGATCAGTATTATCATCCTCGGAGTCGGAAAGATTGTGTACTTCCCATACTTCATCATAGTTGGCTTCTTTTGTGAGGGACCCTAAGTAACCAATTGAATCAGTATCTTCAGCAAAATTTGAAATACCTTCACTGTTGCTATCTAGTTGAAGACACTCCTCAACTAGTTCCTCAATCAAATCTATGCCAAAGAGTGAATGGTCTTCAATGGGGTGCTTCATGGCTTCAAAAATATTAAACTGCACCAAAGTATCACCAAATTCCATTGAGAGCATCCTGGCATGCACGTCAATCTTTGTTCTAGCAGTCATAAGGAATGGTCGCCCCAAGATTAAGGTGGATACTTTCCCTGATGTCTCGTCCTCCATATTCTGCACATAGAAGTTGATTGGGAAAACCAGCTCATTAACTTGGACAAGTACATCTTCAAGAACGCCCAAGGGTTGAACAACACTTCTATTTTGCTAGTTGTATTGTCATCCCAATAGGTTCCAGGTCACCAAAATTCAAGGATTTGTAGATTGAAGTTGGCATGACATTAATTGAAGCTCCTAAGTCCAGCATGGCATCGGCAAAGGTACAGTCGCCAATGGTGCATGGGACAGAGAAAATTTTGGGATCTTGGCATTTCTTTGGCAGTGCTTGTTGTGCTATTGTAGTGAAATCTTCATTTCTGGTCATCGCTGACACTATACCTCCTACTTCCACACTTCCTTTCATCTTTTTCCTCTTGTGTACATAGAATTGCTTGAGGAACTTTGAATACTTGGGAATTTGCTTTATTGCATCAAGGAGTGGAATGTTGATTTCCACTTTTCGAAACATCCTCAGTAGCTCTTCATCAGATTCAAGCTTCCTTGCTGAGACAGTTCGAGTTGGAAATGATAATACGATAGTTTTATCTTGCTGAGGCACCTGTGAATCAGCATCTGGCTCAGGGTCGGCATCAGCTAATCTCGACAACTTTTGTGGTGTTGGCTGTGGTAATGCTTTTCCACTCCTCAAAGTAACTGCACTCACATTCCCTCTCGGATTTGGAATGGTTTGTGAGGGTAGGTTGCTTGATCCAGCCAACTGTAAATGGCTTATTTTATTGGTTAACTATCTGATTTGCGTTTTATGGTCTTGGATGGTGGCATTCATATTTTGCTGAAACTGCATATTGCTAGAGCTCATGGTTTGCTGGAACTCCAGGTTTCTAGTCGCTAATTGCTTCATCAGGTCCTCTAGAGATGGTGAATTGCCTTGAGCTGGCATTCTCTATTGTTGTTGTTGAAACGGTGGTGCCTGATATTGTGAGTCCGGTTGTCAATAACATGTTGGTCCTTGAGATGCATTCGGGATGGATCTGAATCGTTGAGCTGCATGTGGCCCTTGACTCGGCCCTGGCTGAAATGGTTGCTTTCCAAACTGCTGATTATCAAATGGCCAACTCTGATATGACTACTTTCCATACTGGTAACCACCTATTGCTCCAACACTCTCTGGATGGTCCGACTCAGTTTCTTGCAATGTGGGGCACATATCAGTAAGGTGCTCCATGGAAGTACATATGCCACAAACTCTGGTTGCTATGCTTGGTTGGTGTTGTCTAATAGCAAGTTGTCTCACCAATGATGTCAACTCAGTCAACTGGTTTTCCAATCTTAGGTTATCTACCAATTTCATTCACCATTTGGGGTTGGCTGGCTCCTCTAATCCCAAATTATTGTGTATTACTTGCCATATTGGAGATCAAATACCTTGCTACTGTTGGCGTCTTGTCCATCAATGCTCCTCCACTAGCAGCAACAATCATGCTTCGGTCCATCATCGTCAAACCTTCATAGAAATACTGGATTAGTAATTGCTTGCTGATTTGATGATGTGGACATGTGGCACAAAGCATGTTGAATCTTTCCCAGTATTCATGTAGAGTTTCTCCAGAATGTTGCCTTATCCCACATATTTCCTTCTTGATGGTCGCGGTTCTGGATGCCGGAAAGAACTTCTCCAAGAACATGTGCTTCATGTATCCCCGGGTGTTGAAAAGAATCGGCTATAGATACAACCAATCTTTTGCTGCTCCATCCAAGGAGAATGGGAATGCCTTCATTTTGATATAATCTTCTAGTATCCCCTGTGGTCGCATTATGGAACAGACCACATGGAATTCCTTCAAGTGCTTGTGGGGATCTTCTCCTGCAAGACCATGAAATTTGGGCAACAAATGTATAAGACCAGATTTCAATTCATATGTTTGAGCTGGTTCTAGTTGCGGATACTAAATGCACCAAGGTTGGTATACCACGTCTGGTGTAGCCAGCTCCTTCAAAGTTCTATCGTTATTCTCCATCTGTTCTGGCTCTGAAAAGTTGTTAGCGCTACTAAATTCAACAGAATCAGAAGTGTTAGTAACAAGACTACTATTGTCAGAACTAGAAACAGAATTAGAACTTTTACTTACTACTATACTTCTATCTTTTCTTAACCTACGTAACGTTATCTCTATTTTAGGGTCTAAATCATACAATGTGTCAAAACTACTCCTAGTCATGCATTATATAAAATCATGCAAAAAAATGCAAGTTACTTATGCAAAACTATTAATGTTAGTTATACAAGTTGGTACCAGTATACAACAAAAAACTAATAACTGTTAGAATACAAAATTAAATATGTAAAATGAATGCAATGTTGCATAAATGGTTAGCATTTTTTTTAGCAGTGAAACTCATGCAGCAAAAATTGACACACACTCAGCATGCTGTATTATTACAGGATCCAAATCAAAACAGACACGGACTCACTTTAGACTCTATGACTCGACTGACACAGCACTCTATAGACTTAGGATTCGGCTTAACTCAGGTTTGGCACACATAGACATAAAAGAAACTTGTGTCCCCGGCAGCAGTGCCAATTGGATAAGCTCGTTTTTCGTCATTTCAACACGCATCAAATAAACTAAAGCTAACTATAACATAGTCAACCCTAGGTTGAATTCTCTCAAGGACACAGTGTGCTCAATTATAATTTTGTGTGAAAACTAAGTGATGCAGAATTCAAGTGTAGGATGCAGACTCACTCTTGGCTAGGTGCCGAGTTGCTCTCGACAAAGACTGGTCTGATATGGACTCGGCAGAGCCTTATCTTACACGGTCTCGGCTAAGCGCTAACAGACGCAACAGAGTCGGACTAACTCGATTTCAGACTGAAATGCAGGAAACAAGGGGTTGGTTACAGATTAAGCAAAACAACAATTGAACTAAGAATGTAAATGCAACTAAGCTAGGTTATCTCTAATGCTACTATTGTGTTTATGCTGAGTCTCAACAATCAAGTCAGTTCTGATTCAGTCACTCAAGTTCACGTCCATATCAACCTTGGATTTCCTTATGACGATCGCCAAACATTCGTCCATTGCGATACTAAAGATTTACACAATCACTACCTCATCAGTTGGCAAAGATTAAGTTTAGAGTTGATTTTAGGTTCTCTAATTGATTACCTACTGAAGTTCTTAAATCGGTTCTGATTGCCTAGTTCAACATTTGTTCACATCACTATATGCAATCACAACACAGAAGTGAATTAAAATACAGGAATCACAAACACGAGATAGGAATCAGAAACTGCTTAATTATTAAGGACAAAATACAAACATAGGGTGTGAATTCGATGAATTCGTCTTCCACGATGATCGCCATTGTCGAACTGCGATGGTTCACCTCTGTTAGCCAAGATGTTGAGGATCAGGTCCACCAAAGTGAAATGTCAAGCCAAGCAGTCCCCTCTGACAACCTTCGGCCTCTCAGTCCTTGACCTGCGCTTCCTCAATCAAGAGAAACACCGTTGAAAGATCGTGCACCACTAGCGAAATGGAGAATGTGCACGAGAAAATGGAACGTAAGGTGAATGGAATTAAGTCTGAATTCAACAACCATTAAACATGACCAGCTCTTCTTATATATACATGAGCTGGACCTTGTTAAACACGCTAGCTAATGAATCCTAACAGAATTACAGATTGCCTTTCCTATTCTACCCTTGCATAACTTTCGCTGCAAGCTTCTTCAGGGTGACATGGCAGCTGAGCTAGGCTTGGAGATGTGTTGGCACCTGAGCTAGGATGCCTTACATGTCTAGTGCACTATTCCGCTCCTTTTGGGGCTATTGGACTACAAAGTCGATCGGTCCTGGGATGGGTCGGTCTAGCCGAGACACTCTTGATGGGCTGAGATCATTCAAATTTGACCTGCCACATGGGATGAATCTTTTATTAGCTAAGACCTGCAAATTAGCACAAATTTATACTTTCTACATTTCTAGGTCCGTAATATGAATCTTCACTAAGACTCGATCCTTAGGCTCCAAATGATCCCAAAAATACTCATCTTAAGTCTGTGTAAGATATGTAAAGTATGACTTATCAGTACGCACAATTCCTTAAGGAACTTCACATACCTAGGAATCTGCTTGATGGCATCAAGGAGCGGAATGTTAATTTCCACTTGCTGGAACATCTTCAGCAAATCTTCATCAGTTTCAGGTTTCTTGGCCAAGATGGTCCAAGAATGAAAAGGTAGTGGGATGGGTCTAGCCTACTGTTGGACTCGGGAGTCGACTTCCTTTTCAGTCTTGGCTTCAATTGGGGTTGGTTTTGGTCGTGGCGCAATGTGTATTCCTTTTCCACTTCTCAACAGCACAACGCTCACGTTCCCTCCCTTAGGATTCGAAATTGATTATCAGGGAAGGTTTCCAGACCCAGTCGACTATAGCTGACTGACCGAGTTGGCTAGTTGCCCAATCTGCATCTTCAAATCATGCATAGTGGCAATCATATTTTGTTGAAATTTCACCCATTCTTCCATGGATGGTACGTTGTTCTGTGGTGGCATCATTTGTTGTTGCTGTTGTTGGAATTCTTTCAGGTGCTTATACGGGTCCTCACCTACAAGACCATGAAATTTTGGCAACAAATGTATTAAACCGGACTTTAATTCATATGATTGTGCTGGCTCCAACTGCGGATATTCGATACACCAAGGTTGGTACACCACATCTGGTGTGGCTAGCTCCTTCAATGTTCGGTCCTGGTTCTCCATTAGCTCCCTTGTTGGGAATTATTCGAACTAGAGAAAGAGTTAGTTGCAGAAAAATCAAAAGAATCAGTGGTGTTAGTGGCAAAAACACTGTTTTCAGAGGTAAAACTAGTATTAAGGCTACTGTTAGTATTTACTACAGTGTTCTTAACCTTCCTTAACCTATGTAAAGTTAATTCTATTTCAGGGTCAAAATCATATAGTAAGTTAGCACTACTCCTAGTCATGCATTATTACATAAGGAAATGAATGCAAGTAATACAATATTAGGATGCAGAGTAAGAATTATGCAAACAATGAAATGCAATTCAGGAAATTATGCAGTAATATGTAGAAAAATCAAAAATACTATACTTTCTTTTTTTTCAAAGGTTTTCTTTTCCTTTCTCGCACAACACACGCAAACTCTAAACACATTCTAACCCACTCATAGATAGACCCGGCATGCCAGAATCGTACAAGCAACAAATACAGCCTCAAATAAAAGAAAAACAAATACAGACTTAATAAAAAAAAGAAACGAACACGAGAGACACCAAAAAAGGGAACAGATATAGAATATCAAAGAAATTAACAAATAACATGGCATTCTACAGACTCAGGATTCGTTATGAATTCAGATTCAACGCACCAGAACACAACAGAATTTGTATCCCCAGTAACAGCGCCAATTTGATTATTTGCTTTTTGTCATGGTGGCTTTTATCAAATAAAACTAAAGCTAACTATAATATAACTAACCTTAGGTCATTCTTCTCAAGGACACAATGTATTTAGTTATACCTAGTGCAGGATAAAAAATTCATGCAAACAGTAGAGTTGTTTAGGAATGCAGACTCACTTTCAGCTAGATGCCGACTTGCTCTCAACAAGGACCGATCCGACTTCATCTCAATAGAGATGAGTTCGACATGATCTCAACTAAAGTGTAATTGGTCAACTCGGCCTTGATGTGGTATTTACAGAATCATTCCGGCCAGTCTCAAACAGAGGCGGCCAGGAACATAAACAAGGGGGGATTGAATGTAGAAGTATGGTAGAAAGTAAGCTAATCTAAGAAAACAATAACAACTATGCTAATTACAGTTACTGTATCAATTCACAAGTTCAACAACACACGATCTGGGTTCTTAATGATTCACATGCAACTCCAAACCAACCTAAAACTTTACGATGACCGCCGAACATTCGTCTGTTGCTTGGCCGAGGAATTACACAACCACAACCTCATAAGTCGGTAGGGAGTAAGCACGTGGTTGATCTAAGGTTTCCCTAACTTGTTGTTAGATCGGTTCCAACCAACCTAATCTAACGTGCTCTACTCTTATGTTTTCACAAACATGGCTATGATACTAATAAGAGCAGATTAATAGAATAGGAATTGCACATGGAAAGTAGATATGGAACGCAACCATATATTGAAAAACATGTTATTGATACAGGGTTTGATACATGAAATGGATGAGAATAACTTAGCCTCCTACGCCGGTAGCGACCTTGGCAGAGACTACGGTGGTTCACCGAAATTGGTCCAAGCCCTGAGGGTACCTCTGATAGCCTTCGCCTCAGACTCAAAACCTACACCCCCTCAATTGATTGGACACCATACTGAGGAATCGTGCACCATCGAGCAACAATGGAGCGAGGTGAAGAAGATGAACATAATACGAGAATTAAAGTGAATGTGTGTGTGTTTCAACCCCCTCAATTGTACCCTACGTTCTCCTTTTATACATTTCCCTAACTTCTAGCAGAAGATTTCAGAGAAGTTCCTAGAAGCTTCTAATTCCTAATGATTATGTAACTAACTAACAAATGATTGCATAACAGAATAACGATTCATGCTAACGAACAACTTCTAAAAGACTCCAACTAATAACCTCCTGCAGCTGTCATGGTCTTCCTTTAACCTTCTTCGTGTGCCACGTGTCAGAGATTGCTGGAGTTGATCTAAGGTCTGAAGCAGATCCTACTCCTGAGGTTCAGAGCCGGCTGACTGCGCTGAGCTAGTGTTGGCTGGCTAGGAGTCAGGCTCAGACTTAGGTTTGGATGGACTGAGACTTCTGCTACAACCTACATAATGAACATTTCATTAGCTAATATCCTTATATTAACACATGTTTGTATCTTTCCTATTTCTAGGCCAATGAACTGAATCTTAGCTAATATGCGTTTCTAAGTCACAAAACATGTTCTATTGCGCCCATCTTAAGACCTTGTATAGTGGATAAAATATGACTTATCATGAGGTAACACCTAAGTGTGTGAAGAGGGTCTTCTTAAGATTACCAATAGTCTTATGAATGAGATTCAAGAAGGTTAGAAGATAGATCCTTTCTTGCCAAGTAGTTAGAAGCTAGTAGTTTTACGGTAGGAGAAAATGAAGTTGTAAGACTCCAAGGTAAAGTTTTTGTTCCAAGTGTTCCCGAGCTTAGAAAGTTGATCCTAGACAAAGGACATGGGAGTGGTCTGAGTATGCACCTTGGTGCCACGAAGATGTACTAGATCTCAAAAAAGATGTTTTGGTAGCCTGGTATGAAGAGAGTTATTGCTAAATTTGTGCATGCTTGTCTAACTTGTTAGAAAACTAAGATAAAGCATTAGAAACCATCAAGGTTATTGCAACCCTTGCATATTCTTGAGTGGAAATGGGATAGTATCTCGATGGATTTTGTGTCGGGTTTTCCTAAGACCCAAAAAAATATGGATGGTTAATAGATGTTTAACAAACTTCAAATATGGTTATAGATATTAGAGTTAAATGGACAAAATATATTGAACTGAGTTGTGTAAATAATACAATTTGTAATCCCCTTTTATAGGGTAAATATCTAAACCTAAAAGAGGAAATAAAGAAACTATATCAAGAAAATACGAACCAAATAAAAATCATATCAGAAAAGATACAGGAAATCAGGAATATATTTAACAATTAGAATATTTAAAAATATATTATCTATATTTGGAAAATATTATCTTTAGAAACAAGAGATATTTAATAGCATTTAAATATTTAAACAATAGATATTTTAACAATATAGTCTAGCTCGTTTTGATGTTATAAGAAGGGGTCTAGCACAACTCCTAGTGCGTTAGAAACTCTTCTTTTAAACTCTCTTATGCTGCTATAGCAAAAGATAGAGGAGGAGCACCCCAAAGATATCTCAAAGTCTTTGTTCTACACCTTCTAGGTAAAGGGCACTGAAATCTCGCTTAAGGGTATGGGTGGAGGGGTTGGCCCCAAACCCGTGTTGGTCGCTTGTGTTTGATTGTCTCTATCAATTGATAGAATGTTTAGTTTTTTTTCCTGTAGTTGTTTGTCTTTATTAATTGATAGAGTACAAAGCTTATAATTTTGTGATTGTAGATTAAAATAAGTTGTGCCTAGAACCCTAATATATCATATTTGTCTATCTCTCTCTATTGGTAGAGCACATGACTTTTAACCTCGTGGTCGTGCGTTAGGGGTTTCCCTCATAACCTTAATTGTAGTATTTGGTTGTTTTGGTATCTCTGAAAGGGAGAATTAAACTCCCTAGACCAGGATGTAATTTTTGTACTAATTGTTATGAATTTGGTTGATTTTGTGAAGGTGTACCTATATACATATATGTGTGTGTGTTTAGTCGTATTATCGAGAATTCATATATGTTGGGTTATGATGAAATTATTATATTGTGTATATGTGTTTATATAGAAGCATTGTGTCGATAATTATGAGATATAAATTGAGAAACGAGTTAATGAGAATGAGTATTCATGAGTTACCTAGGCCAAAAGAAGGCAAGAATAGGCTTGATCGACACTTGTCAATGAGTGACATGGCCTAGAAGGGCAAGAATGGTACTCACTAATTATTATTATGAGTTGTAGATGAGGTACCTAGGATTAGAGGGGCAAGAATGGTCCTTATTAGCCTAATTTGCGAAAAGTGAAACAATAAAGAATAAAATATAAATATCATTTAATAAAGATAAGTGTGTGAAGAAAAGGATACAAAACCAAATTGGTAAGGTCACTAGACCTTTTAGGAACTACTCGGTAATTAACCTCCAACGATTGTGTCTAATCCCACATGTCGGAGCATATGTGCAAGCTGAGTAAATTCTGAGGTGCTACTAGAGAATATCATTCTAGAGTGGAACAAGTCAACTAGTAAATTGAGTCGTGTTACCGCTAGCCCACTTTCCATTGATAGATTGGTACCACATGTATATGAAGGAGAGACTAGGTTGCATTGTTGTCAATCATATGCATTTGAATAAATGTATTTGTGTAATTATTATAATTTGTTGTGTTTATGCTTTTATCTATTACATGGTGTTGAGTGAGTACTACTTATGTTGTACTCACAACACGAGTTAAGTGAGATGTGTTTCTCACTTCCTTTTGTTGTTATCTATTTATTTGGAGTAAATACCAATTCCAAGTAGCATTAGGCAAGAACTCAAAGATTAAGTTACTACTTCCTTTATTGTTTTATTTTCTTAGTAGTTTTGTATAAAGGACTTTCCTTTGATAGGTTGTGACATTGAGGCTGGATCTTTGTTTTGGATTTTGAAGATATGGCCTTCGAAGCACCATCACTTTGGATTCGATTTGGTTTTCCGCATTGTTTTAAAATGTGAACTCCTTACCTTTTAGAATAAATGAGAAAATACTTTAAATTGTAATTATTGTATTTTCTTTTATAAGTATAAATGCCAAATAGGTAAAGGGTGTTACACTGAACGAACCATCTAATCTTTAGAAGACTTCTTGAGAAAATGTGTTAGAAAACAGAGGTAGAGGTAGTATGTTGCATATAAAACATGTTTTATGAAGCATTGGACAATATAAGCATACCAAGTTGTCTTTGCAAACTATTAATATTTGTATAAATTATTTAAAATTTATGTGAGTGAGATGCATTTTCATTACTCTTTTTTTTGTATTGCTTGTATTTGAGTTAATTACTATTTGCAAACAAAAATGAGTAGGGATGTGAAGATTAAATTTAGCTTCTGTCGCTTTTATTTTTATTAGTTTTATATAGAAAATTTTTGTTGTAATAAATTGTGATATTAAGGTTGGTTATTGGTTTCATTAGAGCTTTGTGATTCATATTTCAAAAATGATCTTAGTAGTGTCATTGCTTATCTTTATTCGGCACACAAGTTTTTATGATGTGAACCTTTTATACACGATTGCATTAAATAAATGTTTTATTTTACTTGAATATTTCATCTATTAAATATAAATGGTAGATGAGTAAAGGATGTCACAAATATTTTTTTAGAAAAATAACTTTATTAGATAAATTTACATAAAATTTTATTGTAAAAATATTTTTTTTATAAATTTTAAAATTATAAGTTTTATTAAAAAATATTTTTTATAAATTTTTAAATTATAAATATGTTAAGATAATTTTTAATATTTTTAATTTAACTTTAACTTGACAAAATTTTTCATTCACTTTACTTCTAATTATTTTTACACTTTTACTAAAACATATTTTAAATATTGTGATAATAATATTATTAAACAATTTGTTAATTAGTTCATATACAATTTTTGAAGAATTAAAATAAAAATATTTTAAAAAAATATATTATTAAACAATTTGTTAAGTAGTATTGTGACAATTTTTAAATAATTAAAAATAAAATATTTAAAAATATAATATTTAATATATTAAAAAATTAAAATAATATATTTTGTAAAATAATTTTATTTTAAAATTTTTAATAAGTATATTAAAAATATTTATTAATATTTATTATTTTAAATATAGTTACCAATATCATTTAATAAAAAGTATTTCTAAATTTATAATTATATTATATGAATTAATAACAATATCATAATATTTTTATATCATTAAAATTTTCCTTTTTACATGAGAAAGTTAAATTCTTACTTTTTTTCCATGAAAATATTTTTGTCAAACCTAAACAAAACCCAATCTCAAGAAACATTTGGTGAAATTTTTTTTCAAGATCGTATATACCAAATGTTGGAAAACAACGTTCTCACTCTCAAATTTATGAGAACCTAAAAGCTTTTCAACATTCAAATGTTCATACTAATAATAATTTCTAATAGTTAACAGTATAAAACCTCTACACACGGTCAGTACATAATAAAAAATAATAATAATTTCCCTCAACTTTTTTTTCCTTTCCTTTAAATGCTGACCCGAATACCCTATCTGAATCAGCCTGCCTAATTTTGGTCAAGTTGGTTTAGTTTGGATCGCTCAGTAAAATTCATCCAACCCAATTCAAATCAAACACTTTTAATTAATTGATTTCGACCCTCTAAACCCAATCAACTCGATTGTACCCCGAAAATGTTACTATTGATTGTTTGTTTATGTACATGATTCACAATAAAACAATAAGCCAATTGATCAATCAACCCCACCTAATGGGAAAAAACTTGGTTGTTATTATCATTTCCCCAAAAAAAAAACATTATCTTCTCACATCCAATAAAACAAATCTGCTTCTCACTCTGAAAGGAATTTCTTTTTCAAATTAGTTTTTCTATACAACAAAAAGAAACGTTGACGTTATATTTAAACAATTTAAAATAAATTTATGATGACATCATTTATTCAACTAAAATTTCAATTCTTTAACAAAAAAAAAAAAAAATTGATTTTCTCTTTGAACCAACATCCTTGACACACTACTGTAATAATAGCATAAATTAAATTAGAGTGCAGAGAGACTAAATTTCGGGCAACTTGCTCCATTTCATCCTAGAACCAACAAATAGATAAATGATTACAATATTTCTACAAGAGCCAGAAAAAAGAAACATAGTAGGATAGAACTGCGAGGCAATTACCTATTTACCATTAACATATTCGAGAAAGTGCCGATCAAGCTCAAAATGTCGAGAAAGAAGCCCCTGCAGCTCAGAATCCATATGTACGGTAAAACTATGTCAGAGATGCAACTTTTTTCTTTATTTTTGGGTAAAAGTAATGCTTGAACAATGTTCAAGTGTGATCGAATAATGACGATAACAAGGCGCTGGGAAGCAAATTACATATAGCCCCAGCCTGGGGACAATGATACGAAGAGTAAGGATAATGTTTCAAAAGCAAAGCATTCCCGTACCTTGTTAAACAAACTTGTAAGTTCTTATTTATCTTTTTCTATAAATCAAAATCAACTTACACACTTATTTTTTATAAAAATTCTCTCATCTGTCTTTTCCAAAAACTAAGATACATAAATTAATTTTAACTTTCGTGAAAAACACAATTCATTTTGTCTTATTTTTTTTAATAAAATATTTATGAGAAGTTTATCTAAACACCAGCCGTTGGCCTTGTTATAGTCAATATTCAAAATAGCATATCCTACTTATGACAGATACCTTGGTAATTGTAGGGTGAAAATATGTTGCTTCAAAATCCAACTCTGGAAAGCGAGCAACTTCAGCTGCATTCTCAAATAAGATAAATGTGGGAAGCTGGCCCATGCTTCCTGACAATCACAAGGCATCATATATACAATAGTAACTAAAGAAACAAGAACACAAACAGAAAGAAATTCAGTACTTTTAACGAGAAAAGGAAAACCAAATTCAAATGGCTATCAATTAATATCAGTACCACTTAAAGATATTCCGAATTTTTCAGCAGCATTGGGAAAGAGACCAAGATCAACTATTCCAAACGATAAATTTTTGCTCGAATATCTGCCAGAGACATGAATGCACAGAAATTGTCAAAAGCTGGCTGCTTATCACAACAAATTTTCATGCAAATTGCTGACGCAGGATATAAGTTCTTTACCACCAAATTAGTTGACCTCTTATACTTGCTGTGTATACAGTAAAGAGGTTTCCCTAATATAATTTCTTGGTATTTGATAGGTTTTAATACCATATTAGAATTAAGAATGGACTCGATCTAATACAGTTTCCCAATCTAGCTTAAGGAATGAGAATTTCCCAAGTCACTAAAAGAGTATTTTGGCCATATACCTAGCTGATGCGGTATTTCTTAGAACGTGAGATTGAACCTAACTCAACTCCATAAAACCGGCTTGTAAGATAAGATTACCCCTCACTTATATAGACTATTTTTTTCATATTTCTAGTCAATGTGAGACTAAACCACTAAACCACCACCCTTAAAGCTGCAATTAAGACAGCCCTCAAAGAGACCGAAATTAAGGTGGGCTAGGTGTGACCACAATTAAGGCAGCTTTGTAACACTTCCCTCATGCATAGGGCTACTAGCCTAATGCAAGTTACTTATATAGATTATTTTTGTCATATTTCTAGTCAATGCGAGACTAAACCACCACCATCCTTAAAGCTGCAATTAAGACAGCCCTCAAAGATACCACAATTAAGGCGGGCTAGGTGTGACCATAATTAAGGCAGCTTTGCAACACTTCCCTCATGCATAGGGCTACTAGCCTAATGCAGGTGACCTTATAATACATCTAGAATAAGTTCTGATACCATTTTAGAACGTGAATTTGGACCTAACTCAACCTTACAAAATCGGCTTGTAAAATGAGAATTATCCCCCATTTATATAGACTATTTTGATCATATCTCTAGTCGATGTAAGACTAAACTATCGCCCTTGAGGCTGCAATTAAGGCAGCTCATAAAGAGGCCGCAACTAAGGCAGGCTAGGAGTGACCACAGTTAAGGCAGTTTTCCAACGGTATTTTAAGTTTTTAACACTAGTTCATGTGATTTAGTTTTTCTGCACAAAACAATGGAAGAAAAATGAGATTGCTTTGCATTTGATGGTAGAACCTCTAAAACTCACAAGTATTCGAGTGTTTAGTTTGTACATTGCCTGTTTTTCATTTTCAATTTAAACAGAAAACAAATTTGAAAATGTGTTTGGCTAGGTTTGAATAAAAGTCTTGGGACACAGATGGAGCCAAATTTGAAAATCAAATGTTCGTTTCCGTCATTTCTGAAAACAGGAAATTGAAAAGTGGTGGCAACTTTATATTGTAATAAAAGATGATAACCAAATGTGTTTTCTACATTTTGGCATTACAAAAAAATAGAACAAAAAATGTTTATACAAACCAAAAAGACTCGTAAATGTTTGGACAGCTTCTAAACCTAGTTGATTAAAGGAACAAAAACTACTCATATCAGGTAAGAAAGTACAACAACTTGAATTTGTGCAGTGAACAGAAATTTTCAGTAATTTTCCCTTTTTACTAAAGGGAGGAGGAATAGTTCAAGACAAAAGTCAAAGAGAAGCATACGTAATTGAGAGCTCAGGAAACTGCTGACTTGAGCGAATGCAAGCAGATGAATATGAAGCACGGAATTCGACCTGCCAACTCACAGAAAGAATGGATACAACTAAGGGCAAAAGAAAGAGAACTAAAACTTAAACGACACAACTAAACTAGCTGATATTACTTTCCTCTCTATTTCAAAATAGCTAGTGTGATAGTTTCATAGGTTTAAACAGAAGTAAATACATTATATAGCTATTCAACAACACTCCCATTGATATGGATTATTAGTTGACAATTAAGTTACAAAAAGGGAAAAACCAGAAATAAATTCTTCACACCTACCACATTTTACCCCCAAACAATGCCAGAAAAAAAAAAAACAGAGAAAATTGATAAAAAATATTTAATACATTATATAAATATAGCTATTGAATTAACAATTCCATTCAACAGAAGGTACACACCAGCCACAATCTTGTAGTGGTCCCCTCGGTTAGTAGGCTTTCCAACTGCAATGGTGTTAGCTTATGAGATTTACCTGCAAGAATTAATCAAAGAGAAGCAGAATTTAATCATATGATCTCAGATTATAAAATAATGAATTCTTTTATTTCTTGTGATACTTTCAACTATGAAGACGATTAATATAACAAAATCACGAAGGAAAATCAGCAAAATCCAACAAACAGTACCTAATCCTTGGAATGGAGATTGTTGTGTTAACATATGTATCACTGCAACACAGAAAAATGAGAAAATAATCATAACTATGCATATATTAAATGAAGTGTAGAATCACAGTCTGTAATTAACTTTCAGCAGATATCCAATGCACACGTTGACTTATTACCAAAAATGGAAAGTGCAAGCACAATCAATTTTACACTTTTAAAGACAAGTTTTACATCACAAAAATGATGAAAAATAAATATATGTTATTTTTTAAATAACAAAAAATAATAGTTTCATGGTTCTTGGTGCATACTTGATAGACGATATTCTATTGCAGGAAAACTAAATGTGGTGTGAATGAAATGCAACAGTGCTTAACAAGCACAAAATGAGATGAAACTACCCACCTAAAAATACAAGAATATACCAAACAGCTAAGCGGCGATCCATTGTAAAGGCTACGAGAAAAAGACAAATCTGGAAATATTAAAATAAAATAGAAGGTTTGAGAACTGCCACATAGACATAGAAAGAGATGAAGCCACAGGTAGTGTGCAGCTAGAAAGCAATTTAACACATGAAACATATGCATTACTTTCTTCACCAAAACAATGCAATTGCTAATAGTAAAAGGGGCA
The DNA here is from genome assembly GCA_025330945.1 of Mucuna pruriens. NCBI lineage: Eukaryota > Viridiplantae > Streptophyta > Magnoliopsida > Fabales > Fabaceae > Mucuna > Mucuna pruriens. The sequence continues at coordinate 474,095 of JAENHJ010000487.1, read as the reverse complement.
GGAAAATCATCATAATGCAAGATCCACAGTTCAATAAGCATCTAATTACACTAAAAGATATAATATTATGGTATATCACAAATGCAAGTTCAAATCAAAAATAAAATTGTCAGAATCCTATCTTTCTAATAATAAAAAAGAGGGAAGGGGGAAGTGATTTATGAATCAAAGAAGGAAGCTGTAAGAGTTTTGCATACGCATCATTGGTGATCACCTTGGCAAGGAAAAGCACATCAGCAATAAAGGCTTCCCATGTTTCTTCTTTTACTCCCTGTAACAGAAAAAAAAAATGATAGAATTGAATACAAAACATACATGTCCAAGGTCGATAGCAGAAGTATGTGAAACAGCAGTTAATCGATCATATCCACTCAAATCAACAAACTAGAGAGAAATCAGAGTGACTTACACACACTAGATATTGTAACAGAGAATCTTACTACCACATAAGACAAAACTATAAGATTTTTTATTCAGGAATGTAGAAAGATCCTTTTGGCTAAATGAAAGCAAAACACTTTAACTTCACGCCAAATGGATTTTGCACAAAAATAAATAAATTCAGAGTCATTCAATTGCGTCCTTTTAAACGGCAAGGTATAAAACTGCACAAGACCAATAGTTGATTTGTATAAACTGCAGTTTACATTTTATTTATTTATTTAAAAGAATGCAGAGAAATATTACAGTGGTCTAGCAACGCATATTAACAACTCCGCGACAAATCTAGAGTTAACAATTACCATTCACACTATCATCTAGGAAACTTTTTGGCAAATGTAAACATGGAATGAAATATCGCATTCAATTTAACTCAATTCGCATGCGAATATTCAAATCTACGACAAATTCGATCTGATTTCAACAGCAGGTACCTTGATGAAAACCAACAACGCGAACACTAGCAGCGTTTGTATTTCCTGCGAAAGAGGGAGCAAGTGAAGTAAACAATCTGCAAAGAGGCACGTGCGAGAAAAAGAGATAGTGAGTTACGCGACGAAGGAGATGGTGGGTGACATGAGGCGCTAGGACTTGGGTTGCGGAGCTGCGAATGACCAAATAGGAGAAGAAAGTTAAGAAGTGGAAGAGGAAGTAAGGTTCTGAAACCATCCGATTCAGCCACTGCAACGCCGGAACCGTATTGTTGCTACTCTCCTTTCCCATCTCTCTCGTTTCTTAACTTGTTCCCTCAGATCTGAAATTTTCCTCTTCCTCTATTACAATCGATGCGTACAACTATGCTCATGAATATAAAATATTCTACTATTCCTTAAGAAACTCTAGTTGTTAACCAGAACTTTTCGCCTTGCAGCAAAATGTTGTCGCTTTTGGGCTGCCATGACGTTGGCACAGATAGGAAGAACCAGGTCCAGGAAATATATATTATGGGCCTAGTTTCGATTATAGTTTCATATAAACTAGCCCAACGATACCTTCTCAGGCTCATTGACCAAATGATGAAAAACTACAAATAAATTACAATGGATTCGCTCATTTGGAAACATATGATAGAAGTGAGATAACCCAAGATTGATAGAGTTGAGTAAGATAGGGTCTCCTATGTGAAATGTTATATTCAAACTTCTCTTTATTCATAACAAGTAAATATAAGTATTTTTGAAAGTGTTTTCTAAGTTTAGAATTTTTTTCTACTTTGGATTGGAATGGAAAAATATTCACTCTGTCTAAATTTAATTTCAACCTAACATTATAGAAGTGAGATTAGTTAAAAAAAGGTAAAATATATTTTTCGTTTTTTTAAAATTTGTCAAATTCAGTTTTTATTTCTCTAAATTTTTTTCTCTATTTTTAATCTTATAAAATATAAAACTTGTTAACTTAAGTAATTGATTCTAACATAATTAGTAAAATTGCTCAAGTAAGTAACATCTTTTTGTATAAGCTACAAATATCTTTGATAAATTTAAAATTTAATGTTTGAGGTGGATTTTTAAATTTATTTGACACATTAGCAACTTACAGTGAAAGTACTCTAGTCATATGAACAACGTTACTAATAGAGTCAAGGTTAGAGACCTAAGTTAAGAAGTTTTATATTTTGAAGGACTAATAATGGATGAAAAATTTTAGAGGGATGAAAATAAAATTTGACAATTTTAGAGAGATGAAAAATATGTTTTACCATTTAAAAAATTATCTCCAAAATCATAAAGCTATGTGAGAATTTTCAACATCATAAAATATTTTTATGATTAAAATATATTTTTGTCCTTTAAAATTGGCTTAATTTTGTTTTTTATATTCCAATTTTTTTTTAAAAGCTAGTTTTAGTCCTTCGTCATAGTAAACAAAATACAAATCATCATTAGTCATGTGTATAGTAAAAATTCAAAGAGCATTGGAAGGAAAATTTTAGGATTAACATTGTTCTTTATTTTTAATTATACACGTAGTAAAAAAATGACTTATACTTCATCAGTCATGTGAATGAAAAAACTAGCTAAATATAGAGATTAAAAAAAATTAAAATTTTAAGAATATAAAACAAAATCAACTTAAATTTGATGAATTAAAAATATATTTAATTTTTTTAATTTGAAATGTATTTCATATACATTCATCATGAAAGTGTCAAGTGAACTAGATATTCTCACGTGATATGTCGCATAAAATATTTAAAAGATGGATGTTGTCCGTGGCAATTTCTTTAAAATTAAATTATAGTAAATAAATAAATAAATAAACTTAAATAAATTTTATTATATATATATATATATAGCATATCAATTCAAAGGAGTTTTTATAATGGGAGAATAAGAAAAGTAGACCTAAATCATATAACCATACATGGAAGGTTAGAATGAAAGTTACTTAATGCTCACATGTCCATTTAAAAATATCATATGATTTTTTCACTTAATCCAAACCTTTCATGTATACATATATGATATAGATTTACTTCTCTTACTTGGTACGCTTAATAATTCATATTTTAAACACCCATAATTCATGTATCCACAACTCCATGTATCAATACAATAGTTCTGCAATGAAATGGGTTTACGTTTCTCAACTTTTTTGTTTGTGATTCCTACTTGTTTCTCTATTCTTGCTCGTGTCATGATCATGCATGTGTAAGAATAGATCACGTTAGATGAAGGGCCAATTGGAACCAATCTAGCAACTTTGTAGGTAATCGATAAAAAGCCTAAAATCAACCATGTGCGTAATCCCTACTAACTCGAGGTCGCGATTGTGTAAGCCCTCAATTGGCAATGGACGAATGTTAGGCGATCATCTTAAGACTTAGGTTGGTTTGGAATCACATATATTACTAGGAACCAAAACCAATTACTTGCTAACTTTGGAATTGATATGCTAAACATTTGTTCACTATTTGTTTGTCCTTAATTTCGTAGCTAGTTAGTTTACTTTCTGCAATTACTTCGTAGTTCCGACAAAACCCCCCCGCTTTTACATTCTTTGTCCAAGTCTATATTCTACATTCCCATGTTCTGCATGATTCTCAGCTTTCTGCACTAGACATCACACGAATACACGTGTCCTTGAGATATTCGACCTAGGTTGACCCTATGCTATAGAAATCATAGGTAATCTAGTTATTTTTTATATTGTGTCCACGACTTAAAAACACTTACCAAAATTGGCACTGTTGCCGGAGACACATTCTATTGTGTCTTAGTGTGCCGAGTCTGATTGTATGTCGAATCCAAGTCTGTAGAGTGTCTAGTCTAAGTCGAGTTTGAGTCTATGTTTTTTTTAGCATGCCGAATCTGTTTTTAATTTACCGAGTCTAAGTTTTTTTAGCATGTCGAGTCTGTGTCTATGTTTGTAGCTACCTAATTTTTGTTTGTGTTTGTAATAACTCTGTGTATATGCCGAATATGTATGTGCTGAATTTATCTATGTCGAGTCTACATGTGTCGAATCTGTGCATGTGCTAAGTCTATGTGTGCTAAACCAGTATGTGCCAAGTCTACATGTATAATCGAGTGTGTGTTTGAGTCTATTGTGTGTAGCTGCATAAGTGATTTCAATTTTTCTGCATAATTTTTTTTACTACATCTTAATCATTACGTTAGTTTATGCATACTTTTTTTTCTATTGCATAGTGCATGACTAGGAGTAGCTCTAACAATTTGCATAAATTTGACCCTGAAATAGATAGGACTTTGTATAGATTGAGAAAAGTTAGAAGTGCTGACGTAGGTGGTAGTAGTAGTTTTATTTCTATTCTTGATTCTGTTAATAACACTTGTACAACTAACAATTTTGATTTTGCTGAGTCTAGTAGTTTTGATAATAATTCCAAGCCTAACATTTCTGATAACAAGTCCCATGAGCCGGAGCAAATGGAGAATAATAATAGAACGCTTAAAGAGTTGGCCACGCCGAATGTGTTGTACTAGCCTTGGTGCATTCAGTATTCGTAGTTGGAGCCGGCTCAATCATATGAACTTAAATTTGAACTTATTCACTTGTTGCTAAAGTTTCACATTCTTGCAGGTGAAGATCCGCACAAACACTTGAAGGAATTTCACGTGGTATGTTCCATAATGAGGCCATAAGGGATATCGAAGGACTACATCAAAATGAAAGTGTTTCTTTTTTCCCTAGATGGAGCCGCAAAGGATTGGCTATACTTACAGCTGGTTCTGTTCAAGACTCCAACAGTAGCGAAACACCTAATCTCGAATATGACAAGCAACACAACAATTTGGGACCAGAGGAGCTGTCACGTCCCAAGTGGTGAACGAAGTTGACATGATTGACAACTTGAGGTTAGAAAATTAGTTGATCGAGTTGACATCACTGGTGAGGTAGCTCGCTATCAGACAACATCAGTCGAGTGCATGATGAGTCATATTTTATACACCTTACAAGGGCTTAAGAGGGGTATTTTTGTGATCATTTGGTAGTCAAGAATCACATCTTAGCTAAGATTCAAATTATGAACCTAGAAATAGGGAAAGTATAAATCTGTGCTAATTTTGGATTCTTAGCTAATAAAAGATTAGATTCATTTTGCAGGCCAAGCAAAGGACGTCTCAACCCATCAAAAGTGTCGCAGTCCAAAAGGAGTCGCCATAGACCAACTCGTCCCAGATCGGCCGATTCTACAACCTAGTAGCCTAAATGAGCAAAGCGACCCAATCAAAGTAAGTGGCCCAAGTGTAGTGTCACCTCAGCCAAATCCATCTCAATTGCCATATCACTCCTAGAAGAAGCTTGTGGCACAAGGAAGATCATTAAAGGGGTAGAATAGGCAATTTAGAATTTGTAATTCTGTTATGGAAGTTAATTAGGGTTTAGTGTATGTCGCAAGGAACCCACTCTTGTATATATAGGGTCCTCGTGCACTTCGTAAGGGCGCTGGAATTCAAAGCTAATTCCATATTCATTTACACTCCATTCTCTTGCTCTCACGTCCAAAACACACGGTGGTGCACGATGCTTCAGAGGTGTCTCTCTCAATCGAGGAGGTGCAGGTTGAGAACTGGGAAGCCGAAGGTTGTCAAAGGGGACCGATTGGTTAGCCAACACACTCTGATGGACCCGATCCTCAACGTCTTGACTATTGATGGTGAACTATCACCGCTCTTCCATGGTGATTGTTGTGGAAGACGGAACCATTGAATCCATGCCTTGTGTTTGTGCTCTATTTTCAATAATACAAGTAGTGTCTATTGCTTATCTCTTGATTATGAATCCTACATTTAATTTGCTTTGCTATGTCACGATTGCACATTGTTGAGTAGACCAACGTTAGATTAGGTCGATTGGAATCAGTTTAACAACTTGAGTAGGCAATCGATTAGAGAACCTAAAATCAACTCCAAGCTTAATCCCTATCAACTGATGAGGTAGTGATTGTATAAATCCTCGGTATGACAATGAACGAATGTTTGACGATCGTCATAAGAATCTCAAGTTGATTCAGAGACATAATCTCAGGTAAAGACATGAAACTGACTTGTTTATTGGGACTCAGTATGAATGCAATAGTAGTAGTAGTAGTCTAGTTTAGATTGCATTTACTTTCGTACTTAGTTTAATTATTTCCTTTACTTTCTCTACAACCAAAACCCCCTTATTTCTTGCAATTCAGTCCGAGGCCGAGTCTAGGTCGACTTTGTCACGTCCGTCGAAACCGAGTCTAGTCCAACTCTGTTGCGTTCAATTTTGCGCTTAGTCGAGACCATGTCGGATCCATCTCTACCGAGGCTAGATTGGATCAGTCTTTACCGAGAGCAAGTCGGCATTCTACACTTAACATTTTTTGCATTACTCTATTTTCTACACTAAGTCGTAATAGAACATACTATGTCCTTGAGAGAATTCGACCTAGGGTTGACTATACTATAGTTAGCTTTAGTTTTATTTGATAAAAGCCACTACGACAAAAGCATTATCAAATTGGCATAATTGCCAAGGATACAAGTTCTTTTGTGTCTTTGTGTGTGCCAAAACTGAGTTAAGCCAAATCCCAAGTCTGTGGAATGCCCTGTCTATCGATGAGTTAGAGTTATTTTGAGTCTTTGGTTGTTTAAATTGGATATTGAGAATAATATAGCATGCAGAGTGTGTGTTAAATTTTTGTGTGTAAGATTCATCATTGAAAAAAGAGGGGGAATTATATACTACATTTCTTTTTCTTTTCTGCAAATTTTACAACATCAATTTTTATGTACAATTTTGTCTCCAGTATCATTGACCATATTTTCTTTTTTGCGTAAATATTCTTTTCTTTTCCTTATAATTGATTTCATTCTCTGCTTTGCATAACAGACAATAACCCTTGCATAATTGATTTGCACTTTTCTGCATGATTCTTCTTATGATGCATGACTAAGAGTAGTATTGACCCATTGTATGATCTAGATCCTAAAATAGAGATAACATTATGTAGGTTAAGGAAAGTTAGGAATATAGTGGTAAGTAATAGTAGTAGTTTTAATTCTGTTTCTAGTTCTAATAATAGTAGCTCTATTACTACCAAATCTGATTCTGTTGAGTACAGTAGTGCTAACAATTCTGTAGAGCCAGAACAGATGGAGAACAATGATCAAACTCTGAAGGAGCTGGCCACGTAGGATGTGGTGTACCAACCTTGGTGCATCCAGTATCCACACCTAGAACCAACTCAGACATATGAATTGAAATCCGGTTCTTATACATTTGTTGCCTAAATTTCATGGTCTTGTAGGAGAAGATCCCCACAAGCACTTAAAGGAATTCCATGTGGTTTGTTCCATAATAAGGCCGCAAGGGATACTGGAGGACTACATTAAAATGAAGGCGATTCCATTCTCCTTGGATGGAGCTACGAAGGATTGGTTGTATCTGTACCCAATACTCTTCAACACCTGGGAGACATGAAGCGCATGTTTTTAGAGAAGTTCTTTCCGACATCAAGACTGCAACCATCAAGAAAGAAATATGTGGGATAAGGCAAAATTCTAGAGAGACTCTGCATGAATATTGGGAAAGATTCAACAAGCTATGTGCCACATGTCTGCATCATTAGATCAATGAGCAATTGCTAATTCAGTATTTCTATGAAGATCTGACGATGATGAACCGAAATATGATTAACGCTGCTAGTGGAGGAGCATTAAGGGACAAGACGCCAACAGCAACAAGACACCTGATCTCCAATATGGCAAGCAATACACAATAGTTTGGGATCAGAGGAGCCAGCCAACCCCGAATGGTGAATGAAATCTGTGTAGTTGACAACCTGAGACTGGAGAATCAACTGACTGAGTTGACATCACTGGTAAGGCAGCTTGCTATTGGACAACATCAACCAAGCATAGCAGCCAAAGTCTATGGTATATGTACTTTTATGAAGTACCCCACTGACATGTGCCCCACATTACAAGAGACTGATGTGCATGCCGGGACTCTCTCAATGGAATTTGGTGATACCCTAGTGTAGTTCAATATTTTTGAAGCTATGAAGCACCACACCAAGGACCATTCACTCTTTGGCATAGATCTAATTGATGAGCTAGTTGAAGAGCACTTCCAACTAGACACCGACAATGATGATATTTCAAATTTTGCTGGAGACACTAATATATTTGACTGCTTAGGGTCCATACCAGCTAAGGTCAACGATGATGAATCAGGAGAAGTGCACAATCTTTCCGACTTCAAGGATGATATCATTAACCTTGCCGACTTGAGTTAGGATGTCAAATTGCTTGATTTATTAAACCAAGTATGCAAGTATGAGGACTCGGGGTGTTCAAGTAATACAGAAGTCCAAGTTGCCAAGACCAAAAAGCAATTATCAGCCCAAGTGGCAATGATGTTCATTACCAAGTATGAGTTGGCCAACAGAAGCCGAGACTGAAAGAAGGTTGAAGCCGAGACTGAAAGAAGGTTGAAGCCGACTCGGTTAGAAAGACAAGTGTCAAGTCCGGCTTGATTATACATGCAAGAGCCAAAACCAACTCGAGCACTAAAGGCCGGAAGTAAGCGGAAGTTGAGTCTATTTTAGATAGCAAAGTCCGAGACCTGGTTCCATCCGAATCCGACTTCAATCTGACACAAAATGCCAAGTCTAACTCCAATCAAACAAGATTTAGATTTAACTCGGCTAATATGAGTGGGCCACAACAGTAGAGAGCCGAAATCATGTCAACACACTTGGTGCCGGATCCAATTCAAGTCAGCTAGTCAAATCTGAAACTAACTAATGATACCTCTTCATCTCCACCACCAACCATAAAGCTGAAGCTATTGTCGAGTCATTTGAAATACGCCTACCTTGACACTGAGTGACAATTTCCATTCATTATTGCTAACAATCTCCATTAGGAGTAGGAGGAGAAATCGCTGCACATCCGAAGGCAACATAAGAAGGCAATTGGGTGGAAACTATCTGACCTTCCAAGCATAAACCTCCCCTCATCTGCATGCATAGAATCCTAATGGATGAGGAAGCTCAACCCATAAGGCAACAACAAAGGAGGCTGAATCCGACCATCCTAGATGTGGTCAAGAAGGAAGTGATAAAATTGCTTGCCATAGGGATCATCTATCCCATCTCGGACAACTAGTGGGTTAGTCTAGTGCAAGTAGTACCCAAGAAATCTGGGATGACCGTCATGAAAAACCAGCACGATGAGTTGATACTTATGCGGTAAAATAGTTGGCGAGTCTATATCGACTATAGAAAATTAAACCAAGCAAATCATAAGCAAGGACCATTTCCATTTGCCTTTCATAGATCAAGTCCTAGAAAAATTAGCAGGAAAATCCTATTACTGCTTTCTAGATAGATTCTATGGATACATGCAAATCCACATTGCATTGGAAGACCAACACAAGACAACCTTCACCTACCCATTCGATACCTTTGTGTACATACGCATGCCGTTTGGCATGTGTAATGTGCCGAGCACGTTTCAACGTTGCATGACAGCATCTTCTCGGACTTGCTACACGATTGCATGGAAGTCTTTATGGATGAATTCATGGTGTACGCTGATTCATTTGATGCATGTCTGGAAAATCTATCCAATGTGTTAACGAGATGCATAGACGCAAATCTGGTGCTTAATTTCAAAAAATGCCATTTCATGGTGATAGAGGGAATTGTGTTGGGACACCTTGTCTCCAACAGAGGCATCGAGGTTGACAAATCAAAGATCGATATCGTCACCTCTCTTTCAAACCCCACTTCTGTGAGGGAGGTTCGCTCATTCTTAGGACATGTAGGGTTCTATAGAAGATTATCAAAAATTTTAGTAAAATTGCCCTGCCGCTATCCAAGCTGCTATAGAAGGATGTGGAATTTAAATTTGACCAGCCCTATGTTGAAGCATTCCGGGAGCTGAAGAACCGACTCACATCCGCACCTATTCTCCAAGCACCCAACTGGGACTATCCATTCAAGCTTATGTGTGACACCTCCAATTCGGCATTGGGAGCCGTCTTAGGCTAGAGAGTCGAAGCCGGCAAACAAGTGCACGTGATTGCGTATGCGTCCCGAACCAATGGACCGGCCTAGTTGAATTACACAACAACTGAAAAGGAGCTGCTGGCAATTGTGTTTGTCTTGGATAAATTTTACTCATATCTACTTGGCTCCAAAATCATTGTTTTCTGTGACCATGCTGCCTTGAGATTTTTGTTGAAGAAGCCAAATGCAAAGCCGAGACTAATTCGGTGGATGTTCCTTCTCCAGGAATTCAACATAGAGATCAGAGACAAGAAAGGTGCTGAAAATTCAGTAGTAGACCATTTGAGCTGGATCAAGAGGGAGAGTGACCCGATGCTGATTCGAGATGAATTCCCTAACGAGCAATTGCTACAGATCAACACAACCACACCATGATTTGCATACATTTGCAATTTTGTTACCACATCTCAGTTTCCACTAGAGGCACCCTGACTGTACAAAGAAAGACTTAAAAGTGATTCCAAGTATTACATATGGGATGATCCAAACCTTTGGGGACTCTACAATGATCAAGTCATCCGCAGGTACACTCTGGACTCCGAGATCAGTTTAGTCCTCCATTTTTCTCACGCAGCATCTGGAGGCGGCCATTATGGATCCACTCGGATAGCCCGAAAAGTGCTTGATTACGGGTTCTATTGGACCACCATTTTTAGAGACGCTTATCAATTCGTCTCCACCTGCGAAAAATGCTAGAAAGCAGGAATGGCCATAAGTAGAAAGCACGAAATGCCCTAGCAACCCATCTTGTTCTGTGAAGTTTTTGACGTTTGGGGTATTGATTTCATGGGGTCATTCCCAATCTCCAATTGTTACTAATACATTCTGCTTGCTGTCGACTATGTATCGCAATGGGTAGAGGCCATAGCCAGCAAGACTAATGATGCCAAAGTCATAGTGGATTTTCTAAAATCCAATATCTTTTGCTAGTTTGGTGTGCTAAAAGCTCTCATAAGTGACCAAGGCAGTCACTTTGCAACAAAGCCATGTCCGCCTTACTCCACAAGTAAGGGGTGGTGCATAGAGTTGCTATAGCATACCACCCCTAGACAAACGACCAAGCTAAAGTATTCAACAAGAAAATCAAGAAGACACTACAAAAGATGGCCAATCCCAATCGAAAGGATTGGAGTCAATGATGAGTCACAAACTATACATCTTTTAGACTAGTTTGAACTTAAAAGTGGATTGTTAGCTAAGATTCAGTTTATGGGCTTAAATATAGAGAAAATACAAATCTGTGTCAATTCAGAAGTTTTAGCTAATAAAAAGTCTCACTCCTTCTTCTACAGGTCAAGCCGAGTTGACCAGGGTCAACAGAAGAGTCTTAGTCGAGATGAAGTCGTCTCGGCCAGACCGACTCCATCTCGGCCAAGCCAGATTTGTCTCGGCAGCCCACGCCTTGCAGCCCAGCAACCCAATAAAGAGCAGCCTAATTGCGCTTGTCCAGGTCAGCTATCCAACTCAGAGGCCACCTCGACGCCAGCTCAGCTACCATGTCACTCTTGGAGAATCTGCCACGTCATTCTGGAAGATCTTCACAAGGGTAGAATAGGAAATTCATATTGTAATTCTGTTAGGAGTCGTTAGGATTAGCATATCACAGCTCGTTTATATATAGGAGGAGTTGTGTACTTTTGAGGCGTCTTTGAATTCACTCCTGATACACTTCATTTACTCCCTTCCCTTCGCTCTCATTGTTCCATTCTTTGGTGGTGCACGGTGCTGCATTGGTGTTTCTCTCGATTGAGGAAGTGCAGGTCTAAGACTGGGAAGCCGAAGTTTGCCAGAGAGGACCGATCAGACTACTGACGCACTCTAGTGGAGTTGATCCTCAGCGCTCAGGCTAACGGAGGTGAACCACCACCATCAACCATGGAGATTTTCGTGGAAGATGGAACCACCTGAAGTCAAGACCACTGTATTTGTATTCTGTTTCTGTTAATCAATTTCACTCTGCGTTTCTTATCTCTATTCTCTCCTTCTCCTTTAATTCATGATTTAATCCGCGATTGCAATTGAATTGTGAACAATGTTAAGCTAATCCGATTGGAACTGGTTTAACTAATTCAGTAGGTAATCAGTTAACGATTGTTAATCGAGAACCTAAAATCAGCTCTAAACTTAATCCCTGCCAACTGATGAGGTAGCGATTGTGTAATTCCTCGGTATGGCGATGGACGAACCTTTGGCGATTGCCATAAGACTTCCCAAGGCTAATATGAACTGAGAATTAGAGTACAGAACTGGACTGAATTTGAATTAATGGAACTGAACATGAACACAATTATATAACAATAATAGCAAAGCCAGTAGCAGTAGTGTATGTCATTACATTCATAGTCTAGTTTATTTCCTGCTTTACTTGCACTTCAAACCCCCATGTTTACTGCTTTCTAGTCTGAGACAGAGACAGTCCATCTCTGTAGCGTCTGTCTACGCTCGGTCTTTACCGAGAGCCACTCGTCCAGTACTGAGAAGAGTCAATACTCCACGTCTCAAATTCTACATCATTTTACTTCACACTAAGCCACAACTGAGCATACTGTGTCCTTGAGAAGAATGACCTAGGGTTAGCTATACTATAGTTAGCTTTAGTTATTTGATAAGCGCGTTGAAACGACTGAAAACGCATACCATCAAATTGGCGTCGTTGCCGGGGATGCAAGTTCTTTTGTGTCTTTGTGTATCAAGCTAAGTGAGGTCGAATCCCGAGTGTGTGAAGTATGTCTATCAAGACAGTTGAGTCGTTGTTTTTGTCTGTTCTTATGGGATCCCAAAAAAACAGTATGTTGACTATTCTTTGTTTCTCTGCGAGAAGTCACCACTAAAAAAAAAAAAGAGAGAAATCAATATTTCTGTAACTACGTAGAATTGGCATTCTGTTTTACATTTACTACTCCATCTTTCTTTCTACATTGCATTCTTGCATTTAGCTAGTTTTTCTATTTTGCATTCTTGCTAGTTTAATTGCATTCTTTCTGTATGCCATTAGTTAGTTAATTGATAATTGTAGTTTCCAATTCTGCATCCACCGTTTCAACTACTGTTTTCAATTCTGATTTTTCTGCATAATAACTACAATGCATGACTAGGAGTAGTACTGACCTAGTGTATGCTTTTGACCCAGAGATAGAATTAACCTTACGTAGATTACGAAAAATTAGGAGCGCTGTAGTAAATACTAGTAGGAGTATAGATTCTGTCGCTGACTCTAACCAGCCTTACACTGACTGTTTTGTTTCTAGTTCTAACGTTTTTGCAGAACCAGGATGAATGGAGAATAATGATAGAACACTGAAGGAATTAGCTACTCTAGACGTGGTGTATCAACCTTGGTGCATCCAATACCCACAGCTGGAGCCAGCTCAAACTTATGAGCTGAAATCTGGTCTTATACACCTGTTCCCAAAATTTCATGGTCTTACAGGAGAAGACCCCCACAAACATCTGAAAGAATTCCATGTGGTTTGCTCCACAATGAGGCCGCAGGGGATATCAGAGGACTATATCAAGATGAAGGCGTTCCCATTCTCCCTGGACGGAGCAGCAAAGGATTGGCTGTACCTTCAGTCAGCACTTTTCAATACTTGGGGAGACATGAAGCGTGCATTCCTGGAGAAGTTCTTTCCGGCATCCCGCACTGCGTCCATCAGAAAGGAGATATGTGGGATACGGCAACATACAGGTGAAACACTACATGAGTACTGGGAGAGGTTCAGCAAACTTTGTGCCACCTGTCCACATCATCAGATCAGCGAATAGTTGCTGATCCAGTATTTCTATGAAGGCCTATCAATGATGGACAGAAGAATGATAGATGCAGCCAACAGTGGAGCATTGATGGATAAGACAACAACAGTAGCAAGGCACCTGATTTCCACCATGGCTAGCAACACGCAACAATTCGGAATCAGAGGGCCGAGTCAGTCTCGGATGGTGAATGAAGTCGGCACAACTGCCAACCAAAGATTTGAAAACCAGCTATCCGAATTGACATCATTGGTGAGACAACTTGCTGTTGGACAACACCAACCAGCCTTGGTAGCAAAGGTATGTGGCATATGTACTTCCATGGAGCACCCCACTGATATGTGCCCCACACTCCAAGAAACTGAGTCGGACCAACCAGAGAATGTTGGAGCCATAGGTGGATTTCAGTACAGGAAGTAGTCGTATCAGAATCGGCCGTTTGATAGCCAGCAGCATGGGAGACAGCCATTTCGACCAGGATCGAATCAGGGGCCATATGCAGCTCACCAACTCGGGTCCACACCGAACACCTATCAAAGGCAAGCAGGTTATCCACAGCCGACTCCACAATATCAGGCACCACCTTTCCAACAGCAACAGTAACAGTAGAGAGCGCCTACACAAGGCAACTCCCCATCTCTGGAAGACCTGATGAAGCAGCTTGCAAACAGCAACCTGGAGTTCCAACAATCTGTGAGCTCCAGCAATTTACAGTTCTAGCAGAACATGATTGCCACCATCCAGGACCTCAAAATGTAGATTGGTCAGTTAGCCAATACTGTAAGTCAATTACAGTCGGCAGGATCCAGCAACCTTCCCTCTCAAACAATTCCAAATTTGAGAGGGAATGCCAGTGTAGTTACTCTACGAAGTGGAAGAGAATTACCTCAACCTACACTACAGCAGTTGCCGAGACCAGCTGAAGCCGACTCCGAGCCAAATGCCAACTTGCAGCCTCGGCCAGAGGCAACTGTTCCACTGCCATTTCCATCCCGGACCACTTCGGCAAGAAAGCCAGAGTTAGATGAAGAATTGCTGAAGATGTTCCGCAAGGTGGAAATCAATATTCCACTCCTCGACGCTATCAAACAGGTCCCTAAGTACGCAAAATTCCTCAAGGAATTGTGTGTACAAAAAGGAGAAAAAATAAAGGGGAGCAAGGAAATTGGAGGTGTGGTGTCGGCCTTGACGAAGAACAAAGCAATCACTACAGGTGCCCCAACTTTGCCAAAAAAATGCAGAGACCCCAGAATCTTTTCTGTCCCATGTACCATCGGTGAAGGCACTTTTGCCGACGCCATGTTGGACCTGGGAGCCTCAATCAATGTCATGCCAGCATCAATCTACAGGTCCCTAAATTTTGGTGATTTAGAACCCACAGGGATGACCATTCAACTTGCAAACAGGAGTATTGTCCAACCCCTGGGAGTTCTCGAGGATGTTCTTGTCCAAGTCAACGAGCTAATATTTCCAGTTGACTTTTACGTACTAGATTTGGAGGATGAAACATCCGGGAAGGAATCCACCTTAATCTTGGGAAGGCCCTTCTTGATGATAGCCAGAACAAAGATTGATGTGCATGCAGGGATACTCTCCATGGAATTCGGTGACACCCTGGTGCAATTCAATATTTTCGAAGCCATCAAGCACCCTACCGAAGACCAGTCCCTCTTTTGCATTGATGTACTTGATGAATTAGTTGAAGAATACCTTCAACTAAATGGCAGCAGTGACAACATTGAGGAATCTACTGAGAACGCTGAAAGCAGCTGCCTATAGGTCACTAATGAAGAGGCCGACCATGAGGAAGTATCAGACCTTCCCAATTCTGAGGACAATCGTAATGATATTGTTGACTTGGCCTTTGAAGTTGAACTGTCCGAATTATTAAACCAAAACTGCAACCAAGAATACTCAGGGTGTACGAGTAATACAGAGATCAAGGTCGCCGAAGTAGAAAGGTCTTCAATTGCACAAGTGGCGACAATTTTCACGCCCGAAATCGAGTCGGCCAAAGGAAGCCGAGTCAAGGAAGAAATGAAAGTCAACTCGGCCAAAGAAGACCCAACTCAGACTGTAACAGACATCGGTGGTCTACCCGGATCCGACTCTGAAGAGGCGAAAGAGGTCGATACCGACTCCAGTCCGACAAAAACCGAAGTCAATATGTCAAGCCGGCCGAAGCAGACAAAGGCCGAAATTATGACGGCACACCTGGTGCCGAGTCAAGATCAAGTCGCCCAGTCGGATCCAACCTCAGAAATTGACAAATCTCCATTATCGCCACCACCCATGGAGTTGAAAACATTGCCAAGTCACCTGAAATATGCCTACCTAGACAAGGAACAGCAACTTCCGGTTATTATTGCTAGCAATCTCGACCAAGAGCAAGAAGACAAGTTGTTGGAGGTTCTCAGGCAACATAAGAAGGCAATAGGGTGGAAGCTAGCAGACCTTCTTGGCATAAACCCTTCCATCTGCATGCACAGAATATTAATGGAGGAGGAAATCAAGCCCATAAGGCAGCCGCAAAGAAGACTGAATCCGACACTCCTGGACGTGGTTAAGAAAGAAGTCACAAAGCTCCTTGCGGCAGGGATCATCTACCCCATCTCAAATAGCCAATGGGTGAGCCTTGTGCAGGTAGTGCCCAAGAAGTCTGGGATGACTATCATGAAAAATCAGCAGGATGAGCTGATACCAACGAGGATTCAGAATAGCTGGCGAGTTTGCATAGACTACAGAAGATTAAACCAAGCAACTCGCAAGGACCACTTTCCTCTGCCTTTTATTGACCAAATGCTTGAGAAATTAGCAGGGAGATCCCATTATTGCTTTCTTGATGGATTCTCAGGCTACATGCAAATTCATATAGCCCCTGAAGATCAACATAAGACAACCTTCACCTGCCCATTTGGTACCTTTGCGTATACACGTATGCCATTTGGCCTCTGCAACGCTCCGAGTACATTCCAATGTTGCATGATGAGTATCTTCTCGGACTTGCTGCAGGATTGCATGGAGGTATTCATGGACGACTTCAGAGTGTATGCTGACTCATTTGAAGCATGCCTGAATAATCTATAAAGGGTGTTGAAGAGATGCATTGACACAAACCTCGTGCTCAATTTTGAAAAATGTCACTTCATAGTGACTGAAGGAATAATGTTGGGCCATTTGGTATCCAACAAAGGTATTGAAGTGGATAAGGCTAAGATAGACATCATATCATCCCTTCCAAACCCCTCTTCTGTGAGGGAGGTTCGCTCATTTCTAGGACACGTCGACTTTTACAGAAGATTCATAAAGAATTTTAGTAAACTTGCCCTGCCTCTGTCCAAGCTGCTACAGAAGGATGTGGAATTCAACTTTGACCAGCCCTGTATTGAAGCATTTCGAGAGCTGAAAAACATACTCACATCCGCCCCTATTCTACAAGCACCAAACTGGGACCTGCCATTTGAACTGATGTGTGATGCATCCGACTCAACATTAGGAGCCGTTCTCAGCCAGAGAGCTGGAGTCGGCATCCTGATGAGTCACAATTTAAACATCTTTTAGACACCTAAGAAGGATGTTTTCAAGACTATTTTGTGCTGAAGAATGGATTGTTAACTAAGATTCATTTTATGGGCTTGAATATAGAGAAAATACAAATCTATGTTAATTTAGATTTCTTAGCTAATAAAAGTATTACTCCTTCTTCTGCAGGTGAAGCCGAGTTGACCAGGGTCAACAAAGGAGTCTCAAGCCGAGATGAAGTCATCTTGGCCAGTCCGATTCCATCTCGGCCGAACTAGAGTCGTCTTAACAACCCAAGCCTTGCAGCCCAGCAGCCCAGTAGAGAGGCCCAATTGTATTGCCCACATCAGCCATCCATCTCGGAGGCCACCTTAGCGTCAGCTCAGCTGCCATGTCACTCCTAGGAAATGTGCCATGTCACGTTAGAAGATCTGCACAGGGTTAGAATAGGACATTCATAGTGTAATTCTGTTAGGATTCGTTAAGGATATTTTGTTAGCATCTAGCTGCTCAGCTCGTGTATATATAGGGGGAGTTGTGCACTTTTTCTACGTCTTTTTGAATTCACTCTTAATACACTTCATTTACTCCATTTCCTCGCTCTCATCCTTCCATTCCTGGTGTGCACGGTGCTGCATTGGTGTTTCTCTCGATTGAGGAAATGCAGGTCTGAGACTGGGAAGCCAAAGTCTGCCAGAAGGGACCGATCAGACTACTGACGCACTCTGGTGGAGTTGATCCTCAACGCTCAGGCTAACAGAGGTGAACCACCACCATCAACCACGGCGATCGTCGTGGAAGATGGATTCACCCGAATTCATGACCACTGTATTTGTATTCCATTTCTGTTAATCAATTTCATTCTGCAACTCTTATCTCCATTCTCATCCTTTACTTTAATTCATGATTTGATCCGCGATTGCAATTAAGTTGTGAACAATGTTAAGCTAAGCCGATTGGAACTGGTTTAACTAATTTGGTAGGTAATCAATTGGCGATTGTTAACTGAGAACCTAAAATCAGCTCTAAACTCAATCCTTACCAACTGATGAGGTAGCGATTGCATAAATCCTCGGTATGGCAATGGACGAACCTTTGGCGATTGCCATAAGACTTCCCAAGGCTGATATGGATTAAGAGCTGGAGTGGGGAGCCTGGACTGAACTTGGATTAATGGGACTGAATATGAGCACAGTTAGATAATAGTAATAATAGATAACTAGTAACAGTAGTGTATGTTTACTGCATTCGTAGTCGTAGTCTATTTTCTGCATTACTTTCACTCCCAACCCCCCTGTTTACTGCTTTTTAGTCTGAAACAGAGATAGTCCATCTCTGTAGCGTCCGTCTGCACTCAGCCGAGACCAAGCCGGATTGTCTCTACCGGGATCATCTCGACTCAGCCTCTGCCGAGAGCTACTCGAATAGTGCCGAGGGGAGTCAGCACTTTATATCTCAGATTCTACGTCACTTCACTTGACACCAATTCACAACAGAACACATTGTGTCCTTGAGAAGAATGACCTAGGGTTAGCTATGCTATAGTTAGCTTTAGTTATTTGATAAGCGCGTAAAACGACTGTAAAATCACGCATCATCAAATTGGCGCCGTTGCCGGGGACACAAGTTCTTTTGTGTGTTTGTGTGCCAAGTTAAGTGAGGTCGAATCCCAAGTTTGTAAAGTGTGTCTGTCAAGTCAGTCTTGAGTCTTTTGAACTTGTCTATGTCTGTCTGTTTTGTTTATGGATCCTAAATAAAAAAACATGTTGACTATTATTTGTTTCTCTGCGTGAGAAATCAAACATTTATTTCTGTAGCTACGTAGAGTTGGCATTCTGTTTTGTATTCACTACAGCATCTTTCTTTCTGCATTGCATTCTTGCATTTAGCTAGTTTTTCTGTTTTGCATTCGTGCTGGTTTAATTGCATTCTTTCTGTATACCATTCTGTAGTTCCATTGGTTAGTGAACTGATAGCTGTAGTTTCAAATTCTGAAATTACTATTTCAAGTACAATTTCTAATCCTGACTTTTCTGCATAATATGCACGATGCATGACTAGGAGTAGTACTGACCCATTGTATGCTTTTGACCCAGAGATAGAATTAACCTTACGTAGATTACGCAAAATTAGGAACACTGCAGTAAATACTAGTATCAATATAGATTCTGTAGCTGATTCTAACCAGTTCCATACTAACAATTTTGTTTCTAGTTCTAATGTTCTTGCAGAATCAGGACGAATGGAGAATAACGATAGGACGCTGAAGGAATTAGCCACTCTAGACGTGGTGTATCAACGTTGGTGCATCCAATACCCACAGCTAGAGCCAGCTCAAACATATGAGTTGAAATCTGGTCTTATACACCTGTTGCCTAAGTTTCATGGTCTTTCAGGGGAAGACCCCCACAAGCATTTAAAAGAATTCCATGTGGTCTATTCTACAATGAGGCCGCAGGGGATATCGGAGGACTACATCAAAATGAAGGCATTTCCATTCTCCCTGGATGAAGCAGCGAAGGATTGGCTGTATCTTCAGCCAGTGCTTTTCAACACTTGGGGAGACATGAAACGCACCTTCCTGGAGAAGTTCTTTCCGGCATCCCGCACTGCGTCCATCAGAAAGGAGATATGTGGGATAAGGCAGCATACAGAAGAAACACTGCACGAGTACTGGGAAAGGTTCAACAAACTCTGTGCCACCTGTCCACATCATCAGATCAGCGAACAGTTGCTGATCCAGTATTTTTATGAAGGACTATCGTTGATGGATAGAAGCATGATAGGCGTAGCCAGTGGCAGAGCCCTGATGGACAAAACGCCAGCAGCAACAAGGCATCTGATCTCTAATATGGCAAGCAATACACAACAGTTTGGGATCAGAGGGCCAAATCAACCACGGATGGTGAATGAAATTGGTGCAGCTTCCAATCAGAGGTTGGAGAATCAGCTGATTGAATTGACATCATTGGTGAGACAGCTTGCTGTTGAGCAACACCAACCAGCCATGGCAGCGAAAGTATGTGGCATATGTACTTCCGTGGAGCACCCCACTGATAGGTGCCCCACTCTCCAAGAAACCGAGTCGGATCAACTAGAGAATGTTGGAGCCATAGGTGGATTTCAGTACGGGAAGCAATCGTATCAGAATCGGCCAATTGATGGCCAGCAGCATGGAAGACAGCCATTTCGGCCAGGACAGAACCAGGGACCATATGCAGCTCAACAATTCGGATCCACACCGAATACCTATCAAAGGCAGGCTGGTTATCAACAGCCGACTCTGCACTACCAAGCACCACCTTTCCAACAACAGCAGAGAGTGCCTACACAAGGCAACTCTCCATCTCTGGAGGACCTGATGAAGCAACTTGCAACTAGCAACCTGGAGTTCCAACAATCAGTGAGCTCCAGCAATTTACAATTCCAGCAGAACATGACCGCCACCATCCAGGACCTCAAAACGCAGATTGGTCAGTTAGCCAATATTGTAAGTCAACTACAGTCGGCAGGATCCAGCAACCTACCCTCTCAAACTATTCCAAATCTGAGGGGGAATGCCAGTGCAGTTACTCTTCGAAGTGGGAAAGAATTATCTCAACCTACACTACAGCAGTTGCCGAGACCAGCTGACGCCGACTCCGAGCCAAATGTCCACTTGCAATCTCGGCCAGAGACAACTATCCCACTGCCATTTCCATCTCGGACCACTTCGGCAAGAAAGCCAGAGTCGGATGAAGAACTGTTGAAGATGTTCCGCAAGGTGGAAATCAATATTCCACTCCTCGATGCTATTAAACAGTCCCTAAGTACGCAAAATTCCTCAAGGAATTGTGTGTACACAAAAGGAGGAAGATAAAGGGGAGTAAGGAAACTGGAGGTATGGTGTCGGCTCTGACACAGAATGGAGCAATCACTACAAGTACCTCAACTTTGCCAAAAAAATGCAGAGACCCTAGAGTCTTCTCGGTCCCATGTACCATCGGCGAATGCACTTTTGCCAGTGCCATGTTGGACCTGGGAGCCTCAATTAATGTCATGCCCACATCAATCTACAGGTCCCTGAATTTTGGTGACTTGGAACCCACAGGGATGACCATCCAGCTGGCAAACAAGAGTATTGTCCAACCCTTGGGAGTTCTCGAGGATGTTCTTGTCCAAGTCAATGAACTAATATTTCCAGCTGATTTTTACGTGCTAGACATGGAGGACAAAACATCCGGGAAGGAATCCACCTTAATTTTGGGAAGACCCTTCCTGATGACAGCCAAAACAAAGATTGATGTGTATGCAGGGACGTTTTCCATGGAATTCGGTGACGCTTTGGTGCAATTCAATATTTTCGAAGCTATGAAGCACCCCACCAAAGACCACTCTCTCTTTGGCATTGATATACTTGATGAACTAGTTGAAGAATATCTTCGACTAAATGGCAGTAGTGAAAACATTGAGGAGTCTGCTAAGAATGATGATGAAAGCAGCAGCCCAGGATTTACAGATGAAGAGGCCGACTATGAAGAAGTACAAGACCTCTCCAACTCTGAGGACAATCATAGTGATGTTGCTGACTTGGCCTTTGAAGTGGAACTGTCTGAATTATTAGACCAAATCTGCACTACAGAACACTCAGAGTATACAAATGATGCAGAAAACAAAGTCGCTGAAGCTGAAAAGTCTTCCATTGCACACTTAGCGACAATTTTTACGGCCAAAAATGAGTCGGCCAGAGGAGGCCGAGTCAAGGAAGAAACAAAAGTCAACTCAGCCGAAGAGTCAAATAGCAAGGCCGACACGTTTGCCGAGACCAACTCGGCAACTGCAGACCAGACACAGGATGAGTTAGAATTCATTGTTCCATCCGGATCCGACTCTCGGCCGAGTAAACCAAAGGCCGAAATAATGTCGGCACACCTGATGCCGGATCCAGATCGAGTTGGCCAGTCGGATCCAACCTCAGAAACTGACAAATCTCCATCACCGCCACCACCCATAGAATTAAAAACATTGCCGAGTCACCTGAAATATGCCTACCTGAACAAGGAACAACAACTCCCGGTTATTATTACTAGCAATCTCGACCAAGAGCAAGAAGACAAGTTGTTGGAGGTTCTCAGGCAACATAAGAAGGAAATAAGGTGGAAGCTAGCAGACCTTCCTGGCATAAACCTCTCCATTTGCATGCACAGAATATTAATGGAGGAGGAAATCAAGCCCATAAGGCAGCCACAAAGAAGACTGAATCTGACACTCCTGGACGTGGTAAAAAAAGAAGTCACAAAGCTCCTTGCTGCAGGGATCATCTACCCCATCTCGGATAGCCAATGGGTGAGCCCTGTGCAAGTGGTGCCAAAGAAGTCCAGGATGATTGTCATGAAAAATCAGCAGGATGAGCTGGTACCAACAAGGATTCAGAACAGCTGGCGAGTGTATATCGACTACAGAAGATTGAACCAAGCAACTTGCAAGGATCACTTTCCTCTGCCTTTCATCGACCAAATGCTTGAAAAATTAGCGGGGAGATCCCATTATTGCTTTCTTGATGGATTCTCAGGCTACATGCAGATACATATTGCGCCTGAAGACCAGCATAAGACAACCTTCACCTGCCCATTTGGTACCTTTGCGTACACACGCATGCCATTTGGCCTCTGCAATGCTCCGAGTACATTTCAACGTTGCATGATGAGCATGTTCTCGGACTTGCTGCAGGACTGCATGGAGGTATTCATGGGCGACTTCACGGTGTACGCTGACTCATTTGAAGCATGCCTGAATAATCTATCAAGGGTGTTGAAGAGATGCATTGACACAAACCTCGTGCTCAATTTTGAAAAATGTCACTTCATGGTGACTGAAGGCATAGTGTTGGGCCATTTGGTATCCAACAGAGGTATTGAAGTGCATAAGGCTAAGATAGATACTATAGCATCCCTTCCAAACCCCTCTTCTGTGAGGGAGGTTCGCTCATTTCTAGGACACGCAGGCTTTTACAGAAGATTCATCAAGAATTTTAGCAAACTTGCCCTGCCTCTGTCCAAGCTACTACAGAAGGATGTGGAATTCAACTTTGACCAGCCCTGTATTGAAGCATTTTAGGAGCTGAAAAACAGACTCAAATCCGCCCCCATTATGCAAGCACCAAACTGGGACCTGCCATTTGAACTAATGTGCGATGCATCCAATTCGGCATTAGGAGCTGTTCTCGGCCAGAGAGCTGGAACCAGCCTCCTAGTGCAGGTAATTGCCTATGCATCTCGAACTATGGATCCGGCCCAGCAGAATTACACAACAACTGAGAAGGAACTATTAGCAATTGTATTTGCCCTGGACAAATTCCGCCCATACCTTCTCGGCTCAAGGATCATTGTGTTCTCTGATCATGCGGCTTTGAGATACTTGTTGAAGAAGCCTGATGCCAAGCCAAGACTGATTCGGTGGATGCTTCTCCTTCAAGAATTCAACATAGAAATCAGAGATAAAAGAGGTGCTGAGAATTCTATAGCTGATCACCTGAGCAGAATCAAAAAAGAAAGCGAACTGATGCCTATCCGAGATGAGTTTCCAAATGAGCACCCGTTGCACATTAATTCGTCTCCACCATGGTTTGCTGACATTTGTAATTTTGTGGCAGCATCTCGGTTTCCACCAGAGGCATCTCGGGCATACCAAGATAAACTCCGAAGCGATGCCAAATACTCCATTTGGGATGATCCCTACCTTTGGAGACTATGCAGTGACAAGGTCATCCGCAGGTGCATTCCTGAAGCCGAGTTCAATTCGGTTCTCCAGTTCTGCCACTCGGCACCTGGAGGAGGCCATAATGGATCAACTCGAACTGCCAGGAAAGTACTAGACTGTGGCCTTTACTGGCCAACTATCTTCAGGGACATGCATGAATTCGTCTCCACCTGTGAGAACTGCCAAAAAGCAGGAGTGGCCATGAACAGAAGGCATGAAATGCCCTAGCAACCCATCCAATTCTTTGAAATCTTTGATGTCTGGGGAATAGACTTCATGGGGCCATTCCCAGTCTCCAATGGCTACTCATACATTCTGCTGGTCGTGGATTATGTATTAAGATGGGTAGAAGCCATTGCCACTAGAACAAATAATGCAAGAGTGGTTGCGGACTTTCTGAAGTCCAATATTTTCTACAGGTTCGGTGTGCCAAAAGCACTCATAAGTGACCAAGGCAGTCACTTCTGTAATAGAGCTATGGTTTCCCTTCTTCAAAAATATGGAGTAGCACACAGAATTGCTACTGCCTACCACCCCCAAACAAATGGCCAAGCAGAAGTGTTCAACAGGGAAATCAAGAAAACATTGCAAAAGATGACCAATCCCAGCAGGAAGGACTGGAGCCGCCTCCTTGAGGATGCTCTCTGGGCACATAGAACTGCATACCAGACACCTTTAGGGATGTCTCCCTATAGGATTGTTTTCGGTAAAGCCTGTCACCTTCCTGTGGAGCTAGAACACAAAGCATACTGGGCTGTTAAGCAGTGCAATCTGGCCTATGACCAAGCTGGAGAGCAGAGAAAATTTCAGCTGCAAGAGCTAGATGAACTCCGCTTGGAAGCATATGAAAATTCTAGGATCTACAAGCAAAAGGTAAAAAAATTCCATGACCAAAAGATCCTGAGAAAAGATTTTCGTATTGGCCAAAAAGTGCTGCTCTTCAACTCCAGATTAAAGCTCATAGCAGGTAAGCTTCGCTCCAGATGGGATGGACCTTTTGTTATCACTAATGTGTTTCCCCATGGTGTAGTACAGCTAAAAGATGAACACAGCAACAACACCTTCCAAGTCAATGGGCATCAGATTAAGTCATTCCATGAAGGTCCAGCGCCTATCACTCATGACATGGAGATAATATCATTGATGGAACCAGCATCACCAGATGACCCTGCCTCGCATTGAGGACAATGCAGATTTTAAGTGTGGGGGGGGATAAAATATACAGTCATTTTATTTGCTGTGTCTTAACTCTATTCCCATCCTCCTGAACTCTGCTAATTTTAATTTTTGTTTTGATCACTCTGTTGTTTTCCTTCAATTGCGTTGTTTCATTTTTAAATCTGTCATGTTTTTCAATAAAAGTTGTCTAAGCTGAGTCCATGCCGGTTCTGTGCCATCTTGGCCTGATCCAGAACATCTTCGGCCTGACAGAGTTTCAATTATGTCATTTACTTTCAAGCTTTCCTCCTAAACGGAATTTCAAAGTGGACTGTCAAAAGCAAAATTGTTTTGAAAAGAATCTTGAATTGACTTCTGTAAGTTTGAAAAAGATAGTAGGAGTAACTCTGAACTTCGGCAAGAGATTTCCCTAGCTTGAGGGGAATGAAACTTTTGTGCTCTAGTCAGTGATTGATTGTAGAACTGAAAGGAAAACCTTTTGTGACAAGCAAAACAACCTGTGTGAGATTTTGAGCCCTTGTAAAATATTGATGGCTTATATCTGGCCATTTCTCTTCTTCTTCTAATGTGATTTTTGCATTCATGATTAACTGCATATTCTACCTTTTGCCTTAACTCTCTGGATACAACTGTTCTCACATGCAGGAATGACATGATCTAGGCCATGTTTCTTATAAGCCCTGAGCCAAATAAAGCCTACCTGAACAAATGTGTCTGTTGTTTACCCCTTTTCGAGCCTAATGTAACCATTCTTCCTAACAGCTCACTACAAGCCAAGGCCAGAAAAACCATGAATCAACCTCACCCTCGGGGAGCAAAGGAGCTTTGGAATTGTTTTGGGAGTAAGTCATGATCAAGTGTGGGGGAACTCCAGGAAGCAAAAGGTTGTTCAGCACCCTCTAAGGCTTGAAAATGCAAGAAAAAGAATAAAACCGAGTGAAAGAAAGAAAAGAGAAAAAGAGGAAGCAGCAGCTGAAAATTTGAGCTGAAACGGACAAAGAGAGAAATAGCTGCATAAAATTGTATAATAAGAAAAAGAAAAGAAAATGAGCTGGTGGCAGCAAGAAGGAAGAATTGACAGCATCCTGGGTTATCCCTCAGGCCGATAAAGCTTACTCCCTATTGCTCCTCTCTTCCTTGTGGGTCCTGAAGCTAGTTTTCCCATATTTTATCCTACCCGTGGCCCGGCCTCGCTACAAACCGAAAAAGAAGTCCTAGTGATCGTAACTGTGTGTGTTTTTGCAGGTGTAAGAAGAGAGATTTGCCAAAGTATGGTAATATCAGTTCCATGAATGTTGAGTGTAAATACAAGCCCAAACACGTGAGAAATGAGGGAGTTATTTGCCTAAAAGAGAGCTCTGTCACTCTTGGTTACCTTCTCTTGTTTGCAGGTCATGAATTTGCCTAGAGCGCTTGGAAGGAGTAATTTTCGGATTATCGAGCATCTCGATCTCGGGGTGAATGAGTGCCGACTCTGTCTCAGTTGAACTCAAAGGAAGCCAAGTGAAAAATTCTTTTCTATCTTTAAAAATTTCCCCTTGTTGATTTTCATTTTATTTTGCCCAGGAGTGCAAAAGGGTAAGTGTGGGGGTGTGATGAGTCACAATTTATACATCTTTTAGACACCTAAGAAGGATGTTTTCAAGACTATTTTGTGCTGAAGAATGGATTGTTAACTAAGATTCATTTTATGGGCTTGAATATAGAGAAAATACAAATCTATGTTAATTTAGATTTCTTAGCTAATAAAAGAATTACTCCTTCTTCTGCAGGTCAAGCCGAGTTGACCAGGGTCAACAAAAGGAGTCTCAGCCGAGATGAAGTCATCCTGGCTAGTCCGATTCCATCTCGACCGGACCAGAGTCGTCTCGACAACCCAAGCCTTGCAGCCCAGCAACCTAGTAGAGAGACCCAATTGTATTGCCCACATCAGCCATCCAGCTCGGAGGCCACCTTAGCGTCAGCTCAGCTGCCATGTCACTCCTAGGAAATGTGCCATGTCACGTTAGAAGATCTGCACAGGGGTAGAATAGGACATTCATAGTGTAATTCTGTTAGGATTCGTTAAGGATATTTTGTTAGCATCTAGCTGCTCAGCTCGTGTATATATAGGGGGAGCTGTGCACTTTTTCTGCGTCTTTTTGAATTCACTCTTAATACACTTCATTTACTCCATTTCCTCGCTCTCATCCTTCCATTTCTGGTGTGCACCGTGCTGCATTGGTGTTTCTCTCGATTGAGGAAATGTAGGTCTGAGACTGGGAAGCCAAAGTCTGCCAAAAGGGACCGATCAGACTACTGACGCACTCTGGTGGAACTGATCCTCAGCGCTCAGGCTAACAGAGGTGAACCACCACCATCAACCATGGCGATCGTCGTGGAAGATGGATTCACCCGAATTCAGGACCACTGTATTTGTATTCCATTTATGTTAATCAATTTCATTCTGCAACTCTTATCTCCATTCTCATCCTCTACTTTAATTCATGATTTGATCCGCGATTGCAATTAAGTTGTGAACAATGTTAAGCTAAGCCGATTGGAACTGGTTTAACTAATTTGGTAGGTAATCAATTGGCGATTGTTAATTGAGAACCTAAAATCAGCTCTAAACTCAATCCTTACCAACTGATGAGGTAGCGATTGCATAAATCCTCGGTATGGCAATGGACGAACCTTTGGCGATTGCCATAAGAATTCCCAAGGCTGATATGGATTAAGAGCTGGAGTGGGGAGCCTGGACTGAACTTGGATTAATGGGACTGAATATGAGCACAGTTAGATAATAGTAATAATAGATAACTAGTAACAGTAGTGTATGTTTACTGCATTCGTAGTCGTAGTCTATTTTCTGCATTACTTTCACTCCCAACCACCCTGTTTACTGCTTTTTAGTCTGAAACAGAGATAGTCCATCTCTGTAGCGTCCGTCTGCACTCAGCCGAGACCAAGCTGGATTGTCTCTACCGGGATCATCTCGGCTCAGCCTCTGCCGAGAGCTACTCGGATAGTGCCGAGGGGAGTCAGCACTTTATATCTCAGATTCTACGTCACTTCACTTGACACCAATTCACAACAGAACACACTGTGTCCTTGAGAAGAATGACCTAGGGTTAGCTATGCTATAGTTAGCTTTAGTTATTTGATAAGCGCGTAAAACGACTGTAAAATCACGCATTATCACATCCCTGTGCATGTAATTGCTTATGCATCCCGAACTATGGATTCGGCCCAGCAGAATTACACAACAACTGAGAAGGAACTATTGGCAATTGTGTTTGCCTTGGACAAATTCTGCCCATACCTTCTCGGTTCAAGGATCATTGCGTTCTCTGATCATACTACTTTGAGATTCTTGTTGAAGAAGCCTGATGCCAAACCAAGACTGATTCGTTGGATGCTTCTTCTTCAAGAATTTAACATAGAAATCATAAATAAGAGAGGGCCTGAGAATTCTATAGTTGATCACCTGAGCAGAATTGAAAGAGAAAGCGAACCAATACCTATCCGAGACAAGTTTCCAAATGAACATCTGCTACACATAAGAACATCTCCACCATGGTTTGCTGACATTTGTAATTTGGTGCCAGCATCTCGATTCCCACCAGAGGCATCTCGGGCATACAAAGATAAACTCCGAAGCGATGCCAAATACTACATTTGGGATGATCCCTACCTTTGGAGACTATGCAGTGACAAGGTCATCCGCAGGTGCATTCCTGAAGTCGAGATCAATTCGGTCCTCCAGTTCTGTCATTCAGCACCTGGAGGCGGCCATTATGGATCCACTCGGACTGCTAGGAAAGTGCTAGACTGTGGCCTTTACTGGCCAACTATCTTTAGGGACACGCATGAATTCGTCTCCACCTGCGAGAAATGCCAAAAAGCAGGAATGGTCGTGAACAGAAGGCATGAAATGCCCCAGCAACCCATCCAGTTCTGTGAAATTTTTTATGTCTGGGGAATAGACTTCATTGGACCATTCCCAGTCTCCAACGGCTATTCATACATTCTGTTGGCCGTGGATTATGTATCAAGATGGGTAGAGGCCATTGCCACCAGAACCAATGATGCGAGAGTGGTTGTGGACTTTCTGAAGTCCAATATTTTCTGCAGGTTCGGTGTACCAAAAGCACTCATAAGTGACCAAGGCAGTCATTTCTGTAACAGAGCCATGGCTTCTCTTCTTTAGAAATACAGGGTAGCACACAGAATTGCTATTGCCTACCATCCCCAAACAAATGGCCAAGCAGAAGTTTTCAATAGGAAAATCAAGAAAACACTACAAAAGATGACCAATCCCAACAGGAAGGACAAGAGCCGCCTCCTTGAGGATGCTCTCTAGGCGCACAGAACTGCACACCAGACACCTCTAGGGATGTCTCCCTATAGGATTGTTTTCGGAAAAGCCTGTCATCTTCCTGTGGAGCTAGAACACAGAGCATACTGGCTGTTAAGTAGTGCAATCTGGCCTATGACCAAGCTGGAGAGCATAGAAAGTTTCAACTACAAGAGTTATATGAACTCCGCTTGGAAGCATATGAAAACTCTAGGATCTACAAGCAAAAAGTCAAGCGATTCCATGACCAGCAGATCCTCAGAAAAGAATTTAGAGTTGGCCAGAAAGTCCTCCTGTTTAACTCACGCCTTAAACTCATTTCAGGTAAGCTTCGTTCTAGATGGGATGGACCCTTTGTTATCACTAATGTGTTTCCCCATGGTGCAGTCCAATTAAAAAATGAACACAACAACAGCACCTTCCAGGTCAATGGGCATCAAATTAAGCCATTTCATGAAGGTCCAGAGCCAATCACTCATGATATGGAGATAATATCATTGATGGAACCAGCTCCACGAGACGACCATGCCTCGCATTGAGGACAATGCAACTTTTAAGTGTGGGGGGATAATGTTACAGTCATTTCATCTTCTTGAACTCT
The DNA here is from genome assembly GCA_025330945.1 of Mucuna pruriens. Taxonomy (NCBI): domain Eukaryota; kingdom Viridiplantae; phylum Streptophyta; class Magnoliopsida; order Fabales; family Fabaceae; genus Mucuna; species Mucuna pruriens. Next base: position 444,005 of record JAENHJ010000487.1, on the reverse strand, counting down.
GCCAGTTTTAGTTTCTTTGTTATTCCCCTTTAATTGCTCTATTTCATTTTTTAAAAAAATTTGTCATGTCTTATTTTATGTTTTATCTGTCATGTTTTTCAGTAAAAGATGCCCAAGCCGAGTCCATTCCGGCTTTGTGCCTGGCAGAATTTCAATTGGCAATTTGTTTTAATTTCTCCTCCTAAGCAGAATTCCAAAATGGATTGTCAGAAGAAAATTGTTTTGAAAAGAATCTTGAACTGGCTTCTAATAGTTTGAAAGAGACAGTGGGAAGTAATTCTGCAGTTCTAGCAATAGATTCTTTTAACTTGAGGGGAGTGAAACTTTTGTGTTCTAGTCAGTAAGTGACTGAAAAAAATGGAAAAGGAAACCCCCTGTGGCAGAGCAAATGCAACCTGTGTGAGATTTTGAACCTTGGTAAATATTGATGGCTTACAATCTTACCATTTCTCTTGTTCTTCTAGTGTGATTTTTGCATTCATGATAACTATATATTCTGCATTTTTCCTTGACTATCTGGATACAATTGTTATTACATGCAGGAATGACATGATCTAGGTCATGTTTTCTTAAGAGCCATGAGCCAAATAAAGCCTACCTGAACAAACGTGTCTGTTGTTTTCCCCATTTGAGCCTAATTTAACCATTCCTTTTGATAGCTCACTACAAGCCAAGGCCAGAAAAACCACGAATTAACCTCACCCTAGGGGAGCAGAGGAGCTTTGGAATTGTTTTGGGAGTAAGTCATGATCAAGTGTGGGGGAAACTCTGGAAAGCAAAGTTGTTCAGCACCCTCCAAGGCTCGAAAATACAAGAAAAAGAATAAAAGCAAGTGAAGAAAAAGTGGAGCAGCAGCTGATAATCTGAGCTGAAACGAACAAAGAGAAAAACAACTGCATAAATTTGTATAAAAAGAAAATGAAAAGAAAATGAGCTGGTAGCAGCAAGAATGAGGAATTGGCAGCATCCTGGATTATCCCTTAGGCTGATAAAGCTTGCTCCCCATTGCTCCTCTCCTCCTCATGGGTCCTGAAACCAGTTCTCCCATATTTTATCCTACCCATGGCCCAGCCTTGCTACAAGCCGAAAAGAAGTCCTAGTGATCATAACTGTGTGTTTTTGCAGGTGTAAGAAGAGAGTTTTGTCAAAGTATGGTAATATCAGCTCCATAAATGTTGAGTGTAAATACAAGCCCAAACACGAGAAAAGTGAGGGAGTTAGTCGCTTAAATGAGAGCTTTGTCACTCTCGGTTGCCCTATCTGGTTTGCAGGTCATTAATTGGCTTAGAGCGCAGAAGAAGTAACTTTCAGATTTTTAGAGTGTCTTGACCCCGGGGTAACATAGTGCCGACTCTATCTCGGTTGAACTGAAGAAAGCCAAGTGAAAAATTCTTTTCCATCCTTAAAAACCCCCCTAGTGATTGTCATTTTATTTTGCCTAGGAGTGCAAAAAGGTAAGTGTGGGGGTGTGATGAGTCACAAACTATACATCTTTTAGACACCTAAGAAGGGTGTTTGCAAGACTAGTTTGAGCTTAAAAGTGGATTGTTAGCTAAGATTTAGTTTATGGGCTTAAATATAGAGAAAATACAAATCTGTGTCAATTCAGAAGTTTTAGCTAATAAAAAGTCTCACTCCTTCTTCTGCAGGTCAAGCCGAGTTGACCAAGGTCAACAGAAGAGTCTCAGTCGAGATGAAGTCGTCTCGGCCAGACCGACTCCATCTCGGCCAAGCCAGATTCGTCTCGGCAGCCCACGCCTTGCAGCCTAGCAACCCAATAAAGAGCGGCCCAATTGCGCTTGTCCAGGTCAGCTATCCAGCTCAGAGGCCACCTCGACGCCAGCTCAGCTACCATGTCACTCTTGGAGAATCTGCCACGTCATTATGGAAGATCTTCACAAGGGTAGAATAGGAAATTCATATTGTAATTCTGTTAGGAGTCGTTAGGATTAGCATATCACAGCCCGTTTATATATAGGAGGAGCTATGTACTTTTGAGGCGTCTTTGGATTCACTCCTGATACACTTCATTTACTCCCTTCCCTTCGCTCTCATTGTTCCATTCTTTGGTGGTGCACGGTGCTGCATTGGTGTTTCTCTCGATTGAGGAAGTGCAGGTCTAAGACTGGGAAGCCGAAGTCTGCCAGAGAGGACCGGTCAGACTACTAACGCACTCTAGTGGAGTTGATCCTCAACGCTCAGGCTAACGGAGGTGAACCACCACCATCAACCATGGCGATTGTCATGGAAGATGGAACCACCTGAAGTCAAGACCACTGTATTTGTATTCTGTTTCTGTTAATCAATTTCACTCTGCGTTTCTTATCTCTATTCTCTCCTTCTCCTTTAATTCATGATTTAATCCGTGATTGCAATTGAATTGTGAACAATGTTAAGCTAAGCCGATTGGAACTGGTTTAACTAATTCAGTAGGTAATCAGTTAACGATTGTTAATCGAGAACCTAAAATCAGCTCTGAACTTAATCCCTACCAACTGATGAGGTAGCGATTGCATAATTCCTCGGTATGGCGATAGACGAACCTCTAGCGATTGCCATAAGACTTCCCAAGGCTGATATGGACTGAGAATTAGAGTACAGAACTAGACTGAATTTGAATTAATGGAACTGAACATGAACACAGTTATATAACAATAATAGCAAAGCCAGTAGCAGTAGTGTATGTCATTACATTCATAGTCTAGTTTATTTCCTACTTTACTTGCACTTCAAACCCCCTTGTCTACCTGCTTTCTAGTATGAGACAGAGACAATCCATCTCTGTAGCGTCTATCTGCGCTCAGTCTTTGCCGAGAGCCACTCGTCCAGTACTAAGAAGAGTCAATACTCCACGTCTCAAATTCTACATCATTTTACTTCACACTAAGCCACAATTGAGCATACTGTGTCCTTGAGAAGAATGACCTAGGGTTAGCTATACTTTAGTTAGCTTTAGTTATTTGATAAGCGCGTTGAAACGACTGAAAATGCACACCATCAGTCAACTCCTTGAGGACGTTCTATGGGCACACAAAACTACATATCAAACTCTATTAAGGATGTCTCCCTACTGGATTATTTTCGGTAAAGCCTATCATCTCCCGATTGAAATAGAACATTGAGCTTATTGAGTAGTCAAGCAATGCGACTTGGCCTATGAGCAAGCCAGAAAACAAAGGAAGCTCCAATTACAAGAATTGGATAAACTCCGCTTGGAAGCATTCGAGAACTCTCAGATCTACAAGCAAAAGGTCAAGAAATTTCTTGATTAACAAATAGTTATGAGTTGGCCAGAAAGTGCTTCTGTTTAATTCACACTTAAAGCTCATTGCAGGTAAGCTCCATTCTAGATGGGATGGACCATTTGTTATCACTAATATTTTTCCCTATGGTATAGTGGAATTGAAAGATGAAAATACAAACAACACCTTCCAAGTCAACGGGCATCAAATCAAACTATTCCATGAAGCATCGACAGTAGGCGAGATGGGTAGCATCTCTCTAATGGAACCAGCCCCGCCGAATGACACACCCTGAGTAAGCCTCAAGATCCCCTTTGTATTCATGTCATGCATTGGGGACAATGCATCATTCAAGTGTGGGGGAAAGGGTGTAGCCATCCAAGGCTTGCTCAATTCTGTTATAATTTTCTTTGACCAGACTCTATACTGGCTCCAATTTGCTGTTTATGTTTTGTTTTTCTGCCCTAAGAGAGCTCGGTCACTTCTTGGCCATTCTTTAATGTTTGTAGGTTGCTTATTTGCCTTGGATGTGGAAAAAGTAATTTCATAAATTGCTTGACTATCTTGATCCCGGGATGAATGTGTGCCGACTCTATTTCGTTGGATCTAAGAAATTCATTTGAAAAATTCATCTTTTCTTTTAAAACTCCCTTGATGATCAAATTCGATTTTGCCTAGGAGTGCAAAAGTGTAAGTGTGGGGGTTTGATGAGTCTTATTTTATACACCTCATAAGGGCTTAAGATGGGTATTTTTGAGATCATTTGGTAGTAAAGAATCACATCTTAGCTAAGATTCAAATTATGAACCTAAAAATAGGGAAAGTATAAATCTGTGCTAATTTGGGATTCTTAGCTAATAAAAGATTAGATTCATTTTGTAGGCCAAGCAAAGGACGTCGCAGCCCATCAAGAGTGTCATGGTCCAAAAGGAGCCATCCCAGCCATACCCACTCATCCCAGACGACCGACTCTATAGCCCAGCAGCCTAAATGAGCAAAGCGGCCCAATTAAACTGAGCTGCCTGTGTAGTGTCATCTCAGCTGAATCCAGCTCAGCTACCATGTCACTCATAGAAGAAGCTTATGGCGCAAGGAAGATCATTAGAGGGGTAGAATAGGCAATTTAGAATCTGCAATTCTGTTAGGGAAGTTAATTAGGGTTTAGAGTATGTCACAAGGAACCCACTCTTGAATATATAGGATCCTTGTGCACGTCATAGGGGCGTTGGAATTTAGACCTAATTCCATATCATTTACACTCCATTCTCTTGCTCTCACATCCAAAACACACGATGGTGCATGGTGCTTTAGAGGCATCTCTCTCGATCGAGGAGGTGCAAGTCGAGAATTGAGAAGCCGAAGGTTGTCAAAGGGGATCGATTGGTTAGCCAAGGCACTTTGATGGACCCGATCCTCAACGTCTTGACTATTGATGGTGAACCATCACCATTCTTCAATGGTGATTGTTATGGAAGACGAAACCATTGAATCCACGCCTTGTGTTTGTGCTCTGTTTTCAATAATACAAGTAGTGTCTATTGCTTATCTCTTGATTATGAATCGTACATTTTTTGGTATGTCGCGATTGCACATTGTTGAGTAGACCAACGTTAGACTAGGTCGATCAAAACCAATTTAACAACTTGATTAGGCAATCGATTAGAGAACCTAAAATCAACTATGAGTTAATCTTTGTCAACTGATAAGGTAGCGATTGTGTAAATCCTCGGTGCGGCAATGGACGAATGTTTGGCGATTGTCATAAGAATCTCAGGTTGATTCGGAGACGTAATCTCAAGTAAAGACGTGGAATCGACTTGTTTATTGGGACTCAGTATGAATGTAGTAGTAGCAGTAACAGTAGTCTAGTTTAGATTACATTTACTTTCATAGTTAGTTTAATTCTTGCCTTTACTTTCTCTGCAACCAAACCTCCCCTATTTCTTGCAATTTAGTCCAAGGCCAAGTTTAGGCCAACTCTGTCGTATCTGTCGAATTCGAGTCTAGTTCTACTCTGTTGCATCCGATTCTGCGCTTAGTCGAGACTGTGTCGGATCCGTCTTTACTGAGGCCAGATTGGATCAGTATTTGACAAGAGCAAGTTGGCATTCTACACTTAGCGTTTTCTGCATTACTTTGTTTTCCACACTAATCCATAATAGAACGTACTGTGTCCTTGAGAGAATTTGACCTATGGTTGACCTTACTATAGTTAGCTTTAGTTTTATTTGATAAAAGCTACTATGACAAAAGCATTATCAATGCACAAGTAAGAGTTTGTGGCATATGTACCTCTGTTGAGCACCCAACCGATATGTGCCCTACGTTATAGGAAATCGAGTTGGACAATGTCAGGATCGTTAGAGCAATGGGTGGATACCAATATGGCAGGCAATCGTATCTGAGTTGGCAGTATAATGGTCAATAGTTTAGGAGGTAGTAGTCTAGACGAGTTCGAGTCAAGGGTAATATATAGCCCAGAGATTCAGATCCATGTAGAGCATGCCAGTTTCAAACCAAAATAGCTATCAGTAGCTGATTTTGAAATACCAAGAACCACTATTCCAACAACAGCAACAATAGGTTCTACCACAGGACAATATTCACCTTTGATGGAAGAGTGGATGAAGTAGATGAATGCGAATAACATGCAATTTCAACAAAATTTAAATGCCATAATTCAAGATCTGAAAATGCAAGTAGGGCAACTAGCCACCTGGGTGAGTCAACTACAATCGACTGGTTTTGGAAATCTTTCTTCTCAAACGATTCCAAATCCAAAAGGGGGAGTGAGCGTCGTAACACTACGAAGTGGTAGAGAATTACCACAAAAGTTCAAGCCAAAGCCGAGACCAGTCAATGCCGAGTCTAAACCGGAAGCCGACTCTTGAGTGTAGCAATAGGCTAGAGTCGTCCCACTACCCTTTCCCGCCTGGACTGTCCCGGTAAGGAAATCCGAGACTGACGAGGACTTGTTGAAGATGTTCTGGAGGGTAGAGATCAACATCCCTCTCCTAAATGCTATCAAACAGATTCCAAAGCATGCAAAATTCCTCAAGGAGTTATGTATGCATAAAAGGAAGAAGCTGAAAGGAGGATTCGAAATGGGAGGAGTTGTGTCGGTGTTAATCAAGAATGAAGAAGTCACTTTCGGATCACAACAAGTCTTGCCAAAGAAGTGTCGAGACCCTAGAATTTTCGCTGTTCCATGCACCATTGGCAATTGTACCTTTGCAGATGTTATGTTGGACCTAGGTGCTTCGATCAATGTCATGCCATCATGTATACAAGTCTATGAACTTTGGTGATCTAGAGCCTACAGGAACGATAATTCAATGAGCCAATAAAAGTGTTGTGTAGCCTTAGGTATTCTTGAGGATGTATATTCTCAAGGATGTATTAGTCCAAGTCAATGAGTTGATTTTTCCAGCCGATTTCTATGTGCTAGATATGGAGGACAAAACATCTGGGAAAGGATCTACCTTGATTCTGGGATGACCGTTTTTTATGACTGCGAGAACAAAGATCGACGTGCATGTCGGGACCCTTTCAATGGAATTCAGTGACAACCTGGTGTAGTTCAATATCTTTGAAGTGATGAAGCACCCTACCGAAGACCATTCGCTCTTTAGTATTAATATTATTGACGAGCTTGTTGAGGAGTACATGCAACTAGGCACTAGCAGTGCTGGAATCTCTAATTTTGTTGAAATACCTAATGTAATGGATTGTTTCAATCTTGTGAAGGATATATCTGACTCTGTTAACATGCCTAACATGTAGGATCTTTTTGACTTTGAGGATAATATTACTGACCTTGCTGACTTGGTTCATATTTTTAAATTTTCTTATTTAACTAACCTTCAATGCAGGTGTGATGGAGACCTGGAGTGTCCCAATTGTGCAAGAAATCAAATTGCCGACACCAAAAGACCAGGAGTAACACTAGTGGCAACAATAGTGGAAGTCGAATCCAATTCCAGCAACCGATTCCAAAAGCTAATACAAGCCGAGTCTGACTCCAAAGATCCGAAGGGAGCCGAGTCCAACTCCAACATTTCGAAGGAAGCCAAGACTGACTCCAACATTCAAGAGGAAGTCGAGACCAACTCCAACATTCTAGAGGAATCCAAGACTGACTCCAACATTCAGGAGGAAGTCGATACCGCCTTCAACAATCAGGAGGAAGTTGAGACCTACTCCAGAAGTCAACCGGAAGACGAATCCAATTCTGGTAACCTAGAGTGAAAGCAAATAGAGGTCGAGTCCGACTCTGGACAACCAATTCCGCATTCGGACAGAGTTGGTGAATCAATTCCAAGATCAATAAATAAATTTGTCCCACCATACTCACCACCCACTGAACTAAAGCCATTGTCGGATCATTTGAAGTATGCGTACATGGATGACCACCAACACTTCCCAGTTATAATAGCTAACAACCTCCACCAGGAGCAAGAGGAGTTGTTGAATGTATTGAGGAAGCATAAAAGGCAATTGGGTGGATGTTATCAAACCTTCCTAGAATCAACCCCTCCATTTATATTCATAAAATCTTATTGGAGGAAGAAGCTCAATCAATAAGGCAGTAGCAAAGACGATTGAATTTTACCATCTTGGATGTAGTCAAGAAAGAAGTGACAAAACTACTTGCAGCTGGGATCATCTATCCCATCTTGGACAATGATAATTCGCTTTTTTTTTAGTGGGCTTTTATCAAATAAAACTAAAGCTAACTATAGCATAGTCAACCCTAGGTCATTCTTCTCAAGGATGTAGTGTATTCAGTTGTAACTAATGCGGAATTAGAAAGTCATAAAGAATACTAAGTGTGTAGAATGCCGACTTGCTCTCGGCAGAGATAGATCCGCTACAGACTCGGCTAAGTTATATCTGATATCGTCTCGGCTAAGTGCAGACTTAAACATGGACGGACGCGGACAGTCTCGGCTAGACTCAAACGTGGACACGTACTTATAGATGCATAAACAAGGGGGCTTTGTGTGTAATTGCAAGATGGAAAGTAAACTATTATATGGAAATCAATCTAAACTATGAACAATTACTATTACTATATCAATTCACAGGTTCATCAACAACCAGTTTTGATTCCTAAAGATTTGTATACAATTCCAAACCAACCTAAATCTTATGACGATCACCGAACATTCGTCTGTTGCTTACTAAGGGCTTACACGATCGCTGCCTCAAGGAAGCAGGGATTACACTCTTGGTTGATCTAAGGTTTTCTCAACGATTACCTAACTTGTTGTTAGATCGGTTCCAATCGGCCTAATCTAATGTTATCTACTACTGTTCCTCTTGCAAGCATGGAGTACAAAGCAGTTGAATATGACAAGAATTGCACATAGAGAAAATGTTGAAACATCACTATTATTGACGAAACAAGTTATTGATACAAGGGTTGATACATGAATTGGATGAGAACACAAACTAACTCAGTTCACCATAACGATCACCATGGATGAAATTGTGGTGGTTCAGCCAAAGAAGACCAAGGAACATGAGAGGCAATACCTTCCAGAGCGTGTTGTGAAGATTAACAAATTCATCCTTCCTAGTCAGTCATCTCTAGCAACTCAGCTTAGCTCGAACCTTGACCTACGCTCGCTCGACCGACTAAGCGTCATTGAGGCATTGTGCACCACCAAAATGATGGAACAAGAGCGAACAGGATGAATTGCAGAATCGTAAAATGGGGTGTGTATCAACTCTCTTAACTATGACATGTGCTTCCCTATTTCCAGAAGTTACATAGAAGTTTCTAGAAGCTTCCAACTACTAACTAACTATTTTTAGAAGTTTCTAATGATTAACCGCCTACAACTATGCTTGTTTCCTTTAGATTTTATTTCATGTCATATTTTGCTAAAGCCGGTCTTTAAAGTCAATTCCTTAGGTTTAGAGTTGAGGCCGACTTGGAGTTAAGCTTGGACTTCGGTTTAGAGTCGGTCTCGGTTCGGGACTCCTACACAATTAAGATGAACATTTTATTAGCTAATATCCTCAAATTAACATAGATTTATATTTTCCCTATTTCTAGGCCAATAATCCGAATCTTAGCTAATATGAGTTCCTTAGTTACAAATCATATTCAATTGTGCCCATCTTAAGACCTTGTAAGGTGTCTAAAATTTGACTTATTAGACCCCCACACTTACACTTTTGCACTCCTGGGCAAAATCAGACACGAAATTTTTAAAGAAGGTAAAGGAAACTTGATTGTGAGAATCTGTATGTAGTTAATCAATTTTGAGATCCTTCAATTTTTTATTAAAATAGAACAAGCATGCATTCATCCTAAAAGTCAAGTTGTTCAATCAATCCATGAAAGTACTCCTTCCTTTCTCCAAAGTAAATAAGCAATGTGAGACTTTAAAGAGTAACCATAAGGTGATAGAGCTTCTAACTAGCCATATGCTCTCAATCTCTCAAGTGTTTAGGGTGTTGTTTTCTCTCAAGCATTCTTATGTCAATCAGTACTTCTAAGTGAGCTTAAAAACTGAAGGGAAGATAGGAGCAATGGGGAATGAGTTCCACAAGTATGGAGACTATCTCAAGACAATTACAATACTTCCCCTTTCATTTTTCTTTCTTTTACTTCACTTTTTTTGGTCTTGCGGCTTTCACTTTTTGTATTTGTACTTTTGTTTCTGTAGTGCTATGGTTTAGGTTCCTCTGGTCCCAAACTGTTGCGTGTTGCTGGCCATGTTCGAGATCAGATGTCGTGCTACTGCCGGCGTCTTATCCATCAATGCTCCTCCACTTGCAGCATCAATCATACTTCGGTCCATTATCATCAACCCTTCATAGAAATATTGAATCAGTAACTGCTCACTGATCTGGTGATATAGACATGTGGCACAAAGTTTGTCGAACCTCTCCCAGTATTCATGCAGCGTCTCGCCCAGAGTGTTGCCTGATCCCACAAATCTCCTTCCTTATGGTCGTTGTTCTGGACGCTGGAAAGAATTTCTCCAAGAACATGTGCTTCATATCCCCTCATGTATTGAAGAGAACCGGCTGCAGATACAACCAATCTTTTGCAGCTCCATCTAGGGAAAATGAGAACGCTTTCATTTTAACGTGGTCTTCTGGTATCCCCTACGGCCTCATCGTGGAACAAACCACGTGGAATTCCTTTAAGTGCTTGTGAGGATCTTCACCTGTAAGACCATGAAACTTAGGTAACAGATGAATTAGACTGGACTTTAATTCGTAACTTTGTGTTTGCTCCAGTGGTGGGCATTGAATGCACCATGGTTGATACACCACGTCTGGTGTGGCCAACTCCTTCAGAGTTCTATCATTGTTCTTCATTGTTCCTGGCCCTTGGTGCTCAAAGGGAATAGATTCGTCAGTAGTGAAATTACTATTCTCAGAATTCCAAATAGAATTAGAACTACTTGCATCAAGTGTTATAGTATGCCTAGCTTTCCTTAAACGATGCAAAGTTCTTTCTATCTCAGGATCGAAAGCATGCAATGGTTCAGAATTACTTCTACTCATACATCATTAGTTCATGCAAGAGAAGTAAAGTACAAAACAAAATGCATAATAGAATGTAGAAAAACAAAATGTAGCAAAGATACGGTGTAGTAAAAGGACAGACTCTGTATACCCAGACAACTTAGACAAAAGACAAACCTTATAATTCAAGAACAAACATAGCATTCCATAGACTCGAGATTCGGCTTAGACTCGATTTTGGCACACAAAGACACAAAAGAACTTGTGTCCCCGGCAACGACGCCAATTTGATAAGCGGGTTTTTAGTCATCTTACGCGCATCAAGTAAAACTAAAGCTAACTATAGTATAGCTAACCTAGGTCGATTCTCTCAAGGACACAGTATGTTCAGATTGTGTTGAGTGTGGGAATTAGAGTTTTGCAGAAACGCTAAGTGTTGTGAAATGCCGACTTGACTTCGGCTAGGAGAATGCCGACTTGGCCTCGACAACGCTAAGGCTGACTTGCTCTCAGCAATCCGGTCTCGGCTAACAGGGAACATGGTTTCAGCCAAAAGTGATTTAGACGCGACGGAGTCGGATTGACTCGGTCTCGGACTCTGGGAAGCAGTAAATAGGGGGCTTGTGTTTAAGTGCAAGAAAATAAACTAAGTGTTAAAAGTAAACTAAACTAACTAATCCACTGTATTGATTCAGGAACCAGAAACACATCACAGCTTACCATTCCTACTGGGAGTTATATTCTGAATCAACCTTAAATTCTTACAACGACCGCCAAACGTTTGCCTACTGCCATATCGAGGACTTACACAACTGCTACCTCATCAGTTGGCAAAGAGTATGTACTTGGTTGATTTTAGGTTCTCTACCTAATTAGATTGTTAAACTAGTTCCAACCGGTCCTAATCTAACATGATCTACCCCTAACAGTGTGTCACGGTAAAATTAAGAGTAGAATTAAAGCACAAGAATTATAAAGAAATTCAGATTTACAAACCAACTGTATTTATTGATATACCAAACCGAATACAAAGGTGAGAAATCAGAGTTCTATACAGTCCGCCTTCCACGACGACTACCAATGGAAGAACGGCAGTGATGCACTGATGGTGGCCAAACATTGAGGTTTCCGTCCAATAGAGTGTGTTGACTATACCGAGCGATCACCTCTGAAGGCTTCCAGCTTCCCAAATCCTAGTCCTGTACCTCCTCGACCGAGAGAGACACCGTATTGAAGCTTCGTGTACCACTGTACTAGCTTGGAGTGTCTGCGATTGCTGACGACGCTAGCTCTAGATTCTATTGAAAATTCCACCTTGAAGACGTGACCTAGTGTGCTTATTTATACACAAGTTGGATAAATCTAAATCTAATCCTAATAACAAAAAATCAAATCCTAAAGATTCCAATTCGAATTACATATTATAATCTCTTCAATCTTAGGAGTTTCCCAATTTCCTAATTTCTAGTAGAATCATATCTACATTCCTAGTTACCCAAATTGCAAATTCCTTGATCTTAGCAAATCATATATGCATCACAGATTCCTTGATCTTAGCAAATCATATATGTATCTTAATAAATCATATATGCATTCTTGCCGAAGTGATTTTAGGCAAGATTTTCGTCACTGATGTCGACTTGGCCGGGAGCGTTGGACTGACCGGGATGTTCTCGGCTTGGGCTGAGATGACTTGGGCCGAGATGACTTGGGCTGAGATGGCTTGGCATTCATGCCTGCAAAATAAGTTTTAACCTTTTTGTTAGTTAAAAATCTTATTTTATCACGTACTTGTATTTCTCCTATTTTCAGGCCCATAATTCAAATCCCGGTTAACACAAGACTCTTAATCATTAAATACTCTTAACAACACCCATCTTAAGTCCACATAAAGTGTATAAAATATGATTCATCAATCCCTCCCCTTCTTTTGTTGTAGTAATGATGTATTTTAGGGTTTTATGTACTTTGAAATTGGGTTGTAAGTGTCCTAAGGCACAAATTATTAAATTTGTTACTTGAATTTGTATGCTTTGAATTATGTGCTATGATTATTCCAGCAATTTGAAAGTACTTGCCCAAAAAAAATTCACACATCATTTTCAAAAACAAATTAAATAAGAGTTTTCAAGAACTAATAATTATAAGGTGTTATGTTTAATTTTCCATTATAGCAATTGCACGTCATTACAATTAATGCACTAAACTTATAAACAATTTAGTTCAATTTGTTATTAAAATTAAACAGTTCAATTTATATTATAATAAGAATTAATGCACTAAGCTATTCTTAAGTTTAGTTTGATTCAGTTTTTCTCTCCCAAACTAAACTATGAACAACCCTATATAGTTTCATAACTACATAGGCTATATCTTGATGTATCCTTTTTTTTATGTATCAATATTTATAGGTATACTTATTTGTTGATAAACTTCAAATGTGTATTTAGTTCACCTCAATAACATTTATTTGATTTTAGGTTTCTAGAATTAAGAGAAAAATCCAAAATGAAAAAGAGAAAATGGATTTAGATGAGAGAATGAAGAAAATTGTCACCATTCATGATTGAGTTGATATGATTAGTAGAAATTAACCACACAAATTAACATTTTTTTTATGAGAATACAAGATTTTAAGCAAGAACCAAAGAGAGAGTAAATCTCACAATTAGTACAAGCTATTCTTTATTTTTGATAAAAATATCTAATTTATTACATTAAGACTTTTATACCTTTACTTAAGCTAAGTCAAAACAAGATCAAACAAAGCCTAGAAATAAGCATCCCAACAAGGCTCTAAAAAGCCTAACACAAAGTCAAATAAAGTTAACATAAACGCACCTAAAGTGTTTTACAAAGCTGGGGCTTTCTTGGGCCCAAATTACAAGCAAAAACCTTCAACAAGGCTTAAAGAATACAAGTTCAAATGCTCATATTCTCCTTTGCTCAAAAGGTTGGAAAACTTCACTCTAAGCTCCTCTTCGAGTCTCTCCATCTTTGCCCTACTCATGGTCGCTCCTATGTGAAGCTCCTCAGGCTTTAGGTATCCTTTTCCCACATCTTCCATGAATATGTCTTCATCATTTGTACATTACCTTTTGAACTACTCTAACACTTTTTTTATTCGTACATGCAATATGACACAAATATTTATATTTGACACACCTATAATGCATAAGATGTATTTCAATATTTATCTTATGATATTTCGTTTATTATTATGACTTTCTTATCTTGTCTCAAATTTTGAAATTTATTACATATTTTTGTAATAAAAAAATTTATAATTTTTAATAAATTTTAACTAATGAAAAATATTAACAACACTTTTTGACTATTGATTATAATTGATTGAAAATTATAAATTTTGATAGGTCTTACTTCTAAGTCAAGAGCAAAACTAATAAAATGAGAGTAAAATCTACAAAAAAAAAAAATGATTTCTAATAAAATTCACTCAATAGTATTGAGAGTATTAGAAAGAATGTTATGACATTCTTTTTCGACCAATAATAAAAAGACTTAAATATGTTTTCATTCCTTATAAAATGAGTGAATTTGTGATTTTTGGTTTCTATAAAAATTTTTCTTTATTTTTTCATTCCTACAAAATTTTAAATAATTATTTTTGATTTTTGTAAAATGAGTTTTGATTAGAATTTTTGTAATTTTTTTATTTTTATCTTTCTAAAATTAAAAATCACTATTTTTCTATTTACGATCATTTTAAGATATATAAATAATATTTAATTTAAAAATTTAGAAAAAAAATTAGAGATATTCCGTCCAAACATAATACTGAAAACATGATTCAACATCACCTAACAAATGTGATATATGAGTAAACACCAAAACAACATAGTACTGAAAACATTATTTAATGTCACGTAACAAATATATAACAATAAATATCAAAATAATAATTTCAAATTTTAAGATAGAAAATAATTTTTTTTATATAAATCAAAATCAATACTAATTTACTTTATTAAAAACTGAAAATATATTTAAATTTAATAAAAATATTAGAATGTATGGGTAGTATTTTTGGTCTTTGAACCCCAAAATTAAAACGGACCATTTTAAATTGAAAACATGGAAATATATACGTGGTGCCTAGTTCCAATGCGGCGTCGACCTGAACACATTTCAACTCCATACGCCTCCAAACTTTCCTCTTTCATACCTATGACTTGTCCAGTTGCGGTGATTATCAGAGAATATGCTCTAAATTTCTCAACCAAAGAACCTTTGTCTCTGTAAGATTCCCTCCTTTTCGTTGTCTTCTAATCGATGAAAGCAATTTTATTCATTTCCCTTTTCCCTCTTCCATTTCAAGACCAAAGGAAGAAAACATCGGAAATGCTGAATGATATATTAAGCAGTGCAAGTTGAAAATGCTAATTGATAATTATTTATGACTAACAAAAAAAAAATACTGAACATTGAATTTACTAGCTGGGATATCTTAATTTTTCTTCCCTTTCTTACAGTTTCATTATGTGTTGATATTTGTTTTGTCCATCTAATTTCCTCAGCGTCAACTGAGCAAGACACCCTCGGTTCATAAATGATGTGGAACATTGGTCGGTCATTAACAGGCGATAACGAAGAGCAAGAAGAGAGTTTGCTGGGTGAGGATTCAGATGGCCTCTGCTCCCTCTCCACAACGCAGGTGCTGACAAAACTCTTCACACAAGTCTTGCTCTTTGAGATTTATGCAACGTTAACAGCTCTATATTGTTATGCCATTTTTTGGTTGTTGACTAAGCAGAGAATTTATGGATTTGCTGCTTGTTTGGTTGCTGGTCTGGCTTGCATGTTACTGGTGAGAGACATTTGTGCCCCTTTATTATGCATTTGTATTTTGTACGTGTTTTACTTGTGATCTTATGCTTAGATTTTAACTTGTAGAAATTTTAGAGATAAATAAGTGCCTGAATCCCTTATAAATTAGTAATAAAATAGTTAGATTGGGGACAAAGATTTAGTTGAATGGAATAGCTATTTTCTGCATACCTGGGCCGTTGGTATTTCAATTTTTCTTGGTGCGTTGTGGCAAGTTAATGGTGTTTTTATCCTTTACAGGAAATTGGCCATATCCTGTTCTTCACCCAGATAGCAAATAACTAAGATCAAATTTCTGCTGCATTTCTTCTTTTGACTGAAAGCATAAAAATAGTTTTATTTTTCCTGTTGGGCTTTTTTCTGCATATCTTGACTCAATTAGTTTCTCAGCTTGGTTCCACAAAAACATGCTTGGTTCCACAAAAACATGCAACATCTTGCAAGAATGTTTGAGGGTTGAATCTTGCCATGTAAAAAATCATGGTTGGGCCATGTTAATGTTGATAAGATACTACTGCCAAAATTTGTTGCACGAAATAACTGGAACGCATTTAGTGGAAAGATTTGAGTGTCTTTGTCATTGTTGAAATTACATGAAAGGGTGAAAGAGAGAAGTAGTGTGTCCACTGATAGTGAGATGAGGTGTTAATACAAAAGACAAACCTAATGCCCTTGTCTATACTAATAATCTAGGTATACATCTATGCAAGCCCAGTCCGGTAACATTCCTACCATAAGAAGACTCCTAACAAATGGCTAAAGAGTGAGAAATTTCTTTCATCTTCAATATGATTAGCAGCAATTAAATTGAAGACAAGATAACTAGACACTGCAACCTATCAGTGTTTTTTGACATTGTAAATCCTATTCCCTTATCTTGTGTTTTCTTTCCACAGGTTGTTTTATACTCTTTCTGTGAATGCATCATGCATGGCATTCATCATGTTTCCTCTTATTCATATTAGATTTTTCCCTTCTTATTCGAGCATTGTCTGTGTACTTACTGCCCTATAATTACTTTGATTTCTGTCTTTACTTAGAGTCTTAGACCAAGAAAGGGGTGCAGCATGTTAAAATATAACCAGGAAGTTTTGCATATTTCCTAAATATTGAGTTCAACAACAACAACAAAAGCCTTTTTTCCCATGGTCTAAACAATGTTTTTTTGTTCTGTCAGAGAATAAGTTTTCAAGAAGGCCATTTAGATGTAGCTCTGTTTTAATGTTTTCTCTTAGTGTTTTCCTTCGTTATCCTCTCTATCTGTAGTTATTGGGCTTTCTTCATTCTGATTAACACTTCTTATTGGTTTTTGTATTGGTCTTCTCCTCACATGGCCAAACCATCACAGGCAAGACTCTATCATCTTTTCCTCAATAGATGTTACTCTTACCTTTTCTTTGATACATTCATTCAACACTTAGCTTGTGTTCTGTAGGTGCTTTACTGCTCAAGTTTTTGGTAAAACTTTCCTCTTGTTACTTTTTGTTTAAAGGTTCATTTTTAAAAAACTAACATTCTAAAACACCATTTCAATAATTATTCTTGGTTCAGGTTCCTTACATTTATAAAAATGGAAAGGCAAAACATGCTTAAAATGAGTTTTGGAAAACTGCTTTCTAATCAATTTTAAAAGTAACGTAATTTTAACCCACAAAAAATCTTTGACTTTTTAGTTGTGTTTCTTCAAAAGCGTAAAGTTTTTGAAGTCTACTTGTATATCCATATAAATCTATTTATAGTATATAAAAGCTGAGATGTAAGCTATAACATTGACATCTCAACTTCATTGACATCTCAACTTCATTGACATCTCAACTACATAATCAACTTAACCTTTTGCCACATCAACAATTTATTAATGGTATACATTTTGGTTATTTCCCATGCTTTCTCTCTTCTCTCAAGTCATCTATTCTCATCGTATTCCTTTTTGCAGTTACTCATCTTTAATTAGTATTATACCTCTTTCCATGCCTCATAAATTTGGCTCGTTACTCTTGGAAGTCTTTTTGCAAATAAGCAACCAATAGAACCACAAAAATTTTTTCCTCTAAATCTTCCTTTTCTATCAATGATTAAAACAATTTTTTATGAGACGCTCCATAGTTGTCAATAGCGGCCGGAGCTGTTGCTATCGTGGCGGAGCAGCGATGAGGTGCGACATAGATCATGGAGCGGCATGGTTCAGTGTCGCGGTGGTTGCAGCCGCGATCGTAGTGGCGCATAGAGAAGCGCGATCCTGGGAGAAGTGTTTTCCATGGCTGCAACAGGGAAATGCAGGTGTGTTTTGGTGGCTAGAAACAAAAATCTGAAAATACCCTCACGTTTAAAATGTTAGTGAGGGTATTTTCGGGTTATTAGGGTTTAAAAGAGAGATCTGTCTTCTCCCACGCTCCATTTTCTTCTTCCTCGAATCCCTAGCTTTCTTCTTTTGTTCTCTGTTTTGTGTTTCGTTCTACTCCAGCAACCACCGTTGGTGTCTCTTTGTCTTTTCAGTGCTATTTCTCGAAAACCACTGGCGAACATCAACGCTACCACCGTCGACGTCTTCTGACATTTTTCTGTCTTCTCCAACGTTCTTCTCTGGCAAGTTCAGCCTTCTCCAGCGCTATTCTTCTTCGGTGAGCTTTGTCTTCTCCGGCAAGCTTTGTTTCTGGCCTGTCCTTTGAAGTTTCAATTTAAAGTTTTTTTTTTCTTTTTTTATTTTATTAACTTTGATTCCCCTTTTCTGTCTTTCTTTGATTCCTCTTTCTTTCTTTTGTTGACAATAGCAAAAATAATACTTATGTACTTTTTTTATTCTGTCCAATAGAACCTTTTTAATGTATACTTAGTAGTTTAAGCTTTATCCTTTAGAGGGTTTAAGGCTTTTATGAATTTTTATCATTAAAGATGGTCATTAGTTGATGAATTTTGAGTAATATTTATGTTTTTGAGCTTATATATATATATATATATTAATAATTTTTAATAGATATATAAAATATTAGAATAGCAATCATCCCCGCTATTCGCTATCCCGCTATCCCAGTTTGGGGATCGGCTGCTTCGCTCCACTATCTGGGATTAACTACTGAGACGCTCCCCATTCTCCACAAATTAGTTAGATTTGTGATGGAACAAAAATCATACTTTTTATATTATTCTCCCTCTTTAGTTGTTTACTGCTGTTCTTTTTTATAATTACCAACCAAGAATATCCTTTATTGACAAAAATACTAATAACTATTGTTACAACAATTGGAATGATAATAACTCCTCTTTATTCATTATCATCCATCTTAAGATAGATGTTTTATGGATACAAAAGCTTTTTAATACACCAAACTATTTTTTTATATTCTTGCTTGTGGGAGTTCTTTTATTTCAATTTCTATCCTTATACCCTAATAGGTATTGGCATGGTTGTCAAACTCATGTGTCCACTCGTAGAATTGTACGAGTTTACGAACTTGGTACCATCAATCGCAACAACATGGTTGCAAAATTGTTTTTGTGTAAACTCGGGTGAGCTCGTGTAAGATCAATTAGGATTGCTCAAAATTGTGATTTTATGGGCAATTTCACAAGTTCAAAGGTGAAAGAAACAGAGCTAACATGAGACCTATTTTAGGGTGTTCTGAAGGTAAACGACACAGCACTTTAAGGCGCCAACTTAAAGCAGATTTCCTTCCCATTTTTTTCATCTCTTTCTCACTTCTCTACTAATTTTCATCTCCCAAGTTTCACCTTAGTGCAAAAAACCAGATCCATAGATGATACCCACTCAAGTTGAAGGCTCCATCAACCATACACAACTTGAAGTTGCAGCAAGGTCTATTTCGTGCCAAAGTATTTTAGTGAACTAAAATATTTGGGAAATGCTGAACTAACTAATTTATGACTTTACTAATTTGGTTAACTGAAATGAGTATGAGTTATTAGGGACTAAGAAGCGTATTTTGGTGTATGAGAAGTGATGAAATTCTGGGACTTGGGAGTATATTTCAGCACTCAAAATTTTGGGAATTGGGAGTAATGGAGTATATTTCAGAATACCAATAATGTTTGTTGGTTTTTAATTCATATTTGTGTTTTGTTTGATAATATTTGTTGTGTTAGAAGTATTATGTTTCATGTATAAATGTTTTTTATAGGTATTTGATAGAAACTTGGTATCTTATTAGAAAGAATAGGGAAGAAATCCCCAATTTATAGAAAAGAATACTATAGAACTTTGAGGGTTTACACCTCCCAATGCCCAAAGGCCCTAATCCTCTCAATTAATAGGATGAAATCACTCTCATCCCCTCTTCCTATTTATATACAACTATTGGTTTGCTAACATAAGCCACCCTCAATGGGCCTAATCAGTTGCAGGCCCATTAACATAACCCCTTTATTTCTTAGACTAACATCACTGACTATTAATGGGGGTTAGCTAACAATACTCCCTCCCTAAACATTGACCTTGTCCTCAAGGTTATAGCAATGGTCGCTACAAATAAGGTTCCAACTAGTTGAAGCATGATGATCATGCCAAGCCAACCCCACCCTGTAGCTCAAAATAGCCTTCACTCTACTTGGTTCAAACACAAATATGTCAATCCTCCCATGCTCCTCTAATGTCCTATTTTCTAAAGTACTTTTGTCCATGAAACAGATATTCGAAGCCTCTATAGCTATAATGAGAAAACCGCATGGCTCTCTTGCAAACTGCATTGCTGCACATAGTTACAACTAAGAATTATCAAGATTGTTGGAGATATTATAAATATCTTATTAGGATATGATAGATATCTCATTAAGATATTATAAATATCTTATTAGATATCATGAATATCTCATTAATATATTATAAATATCTTATAAGATATTATAAATATTTCATTAGGATATCATATATATCTCATAAGATATTATAAATATCTTATATGATATTATAAATAGCTTATTAGGATATCGTGAATATTACATTTTATCTTTATAATTATCTTTTATTTTTTTTTGTTATTTATGTTATCTTTAAGCAGTTCACCTTTATCCTATAAAAGCGAGATTAGAAATTATATTATGCAACTCAATCAATACACAATTTCTTTTACTTTCAATTTGGTATTAGAGCTTACCATCTTGGGAGGTTTGTTTCTGTTACCTCACTCCAGTAAACTACTACCTTCTAGCGAGACCCACATGTCGGTGTGAGACTCGTCAAAGTCTTCTTTGTCCTTATCAACGATATGTGACAATGACAAAGATAAAGCCCGTTACCTTGGGACTTAATGAACTTACAAATTTGGTGGGTTCCTCTCGACTTGACGATTGTAATTATCTACAATGGCACAGTATATTCGTACTTCTCTCAAAGGGTGCAAGAAGTTGAGTCATATTGAAGGAAGTGACCCAGCTAGAGATATATTCGTACTCGTCAAAGTCTTCTTTGCCCTTACCAACAATTTGTGATAATGGAATAAGATAAAGTCATTATCTTGGGACCTAATCAACTTCTAAATCTGGTGGGTTCCTCTTGACTTCACGATCGCGATTATCTACAATGGGACAATATATTTGTACTTCTCTCAAAGGGCGCAAGAAGTTGAGTTATATTGAAGTGGCCTACCTAGAGATGATCCAAAGTTTGAAGCGTAGGATGATTAGGATTCTCTCATTATGACATGGCTATGGAACACTATGACTTTAGAAATAAGTCGAAATTATATATTCTATTCCTCCGTTCGTGAGATATGAGAGAATCTCATTGAAACATATTCAATGAAAAAAGACTCTGTTGCTTGCTATGATATTGAAAGCAAGATCTTCAACTCTAGACAAGGAACCTTCTCAGTAGTAGAGTATTATGGGACTCTGAATGGGTTATGGATCAAGTTGGACTAGTACCAAGGATTGAAGATGTGCAAAGTTGATTTTATTGCATACACCGGGCTTGTTGAAAGGGGGAGAATCTTTAAGTTCCTCCATGACTTGAATTCTAAATATGATTTCATTTAGGTTCGGATTTTAGGGAAGGAGAAACTTTACTATCTGTCTGAGGTATTTTTCTATTGTGCAAAGTGAAGAGACCCGACGACCAGTCATGGTTGATAAAGGAAGTTCCAACATAGAATCTACCATGATGATAGGAAAAGGTTCCACAAAAGGATCAACCTCTATACAAAAACCCTTCACAAAGAGTAGTCGTGGAGAATACTGCAAGTACTACAAATGACCAGGAAATACCAAGGATACTTGCTACAAGCTTTATGGAAAGGAGAAAGTTCTTGAACGAATGGGTGGAAATAAAAGCCCAACTCAGATGTGGGTAAATCAAACGACCTCCAATGAGGAGAATGTAGTTGAACATCCTTCTACCTTGCAACTTGACCAGGATATTCAAGCTTTTAGTAAGGAGGAGATGGATCGCCTTCGAGCCCTCCTAATCTCAACAAGTAAGCCTCTTGGCTCGTATGCCTTGACCATGAAGGGTAAGAGTTTCTTCAATATTTTTGGTTTAGTTCCATAAAACATCTGGATCCTTGACTCTAGGACAACAAATCATATCACCCTGTTTCGTTCATATTTTACATCATACTTTAAAGTATCCAAAAAACAACTCATTACTGCTGCTAATGAAAATCTTGTTCCTATTGTTGGATCTCGCAATGTCCAACTTAAATCCTCTTTATCTCTACACAATGTTCTTCATGTTCCTAAATTGGCTAACAACCTTATCTCTATAGATAGGCTTATACAAGATTGGAATTGTGCAGTAACCTTTTTTCGTTCTCATTGTGTTGTTCAGGATCTTACAATGGGGAGGATGATTGAAGTTGCTAAAAAGTAGGGTGAGTTATATTACTTACAACATACAAAGATAGGTAACAACACCAATAAAGAGGATTTGCCTTCTAGTCAACGGGCAACCTCAGAAACTTGGACAGCTTATTAAATTTGGCTTCATCATAAACGTCTTGGACATCCACCGTTTAGTTTACTTAAGACAATGTTTCCACATTTGTTTACAAAAGAATCTATCAAGTCCTTTAATTGCAATGTTTCTCAACTTTCAAAACACCATTGTGCGACATTTTCTTCTAGTAATAATAAAAGTCTTGAGGTTGCAGAATGGGGTGGTTCATGAATTGACGTGTGTGAATACTCTTCAACAAATTAGGGTTGAAAAAGGGAAAAATTGTCATCTCCTTGAGGTTGCTAGAGCTCTTCTCTTCCAAATGTCTATTCCTAATGTCTATTAGGGAAAAACTATATCAATAGGTTACCCACTCGTGTCTTAAATAGTATTAGTCCAATTAAAAATATGTTCACCTTCTTTCCTTCTTCTCCTCTGATGTTAAGCTTACCAATTTATGTCTTTGCGTTTGTTGCCTTTTTCCACTCTCACAATCCACATAAGGGAAAGTTAGATCCTAAAATTGTCAAATGTGTTTTCATTAAGGGTTAAGTGTTATCACCCTCCGAGTTGTTGGATCATTGTCTCATTGGATGTTACTTTTCGTAAAACACAGTTGTTCTTTGTTAACCTTCCACTTCAAGGATAAAGTTATCTAGAAATCGAAACACATCAAGTCATTACCTTTTCCTACTCAGGATGTTTAACTTCAAGAAGTCACCATTGAAGAACTTATCACTAAAAAGGCCCACAATGAAGCGGCAGAGGAAGCTTGATACTATGGAAAGCAATACCAAAGGCACGAGAAACTCAATTTAGTCCCATAACACGTTCAATTGTTAGAGTTGGAGGTAAGTGTCCTTGAGAATATCATTGGGGAGGTTACTGATGATATGCCAGAGGTAAGTATCCTTGAGAGCCCCCATTGAGAATGTTACTTATGAAATGCCTATTGCTTTGAGGAAAATGAAACTATCATGTGTCGAGTATCCTATTTCTCAATTTGTGTGTACTGACCATCTCTCTGTACAACATTAGAGTTTTATTGCTGCCATTGATGTAACCAAAACACTTACATTAGTATAGGAAGCTTTGAAAGATGAGAATTGGGTTCAAGCCATGAAAGAGATGAAGGTGTTAGAGAAAAATTCAACTTGAGATTTTGTTGATAGACCCAAAGACAAAAGAGTTATAGGTTGTAGATGGATATACACTGTAAAGTGTAAATTTGATGGGACCCTTGATCAATACAAAGCAAGATTGGTTGCTAAACGGTATACACAAACTTATGGAATAGATTATGAGGAGACATTTGCCCTTGTAGCAAAGATGAATATGGTAAGAGTTATTCTTTCCTTAGTTGCCCTTTTTGGCTGGAACTTGCAACAATTTGATGTTAAAAATGTCTTCCTTCATGGAGACCTAGAAGAAGTCTACATGGAGATTCCCTCAAGTTTCTACTCTCATAATGAAAAGAACAATGTATGCAGATTCAAAAAGGCATTATATGGACTTAAACAGTCTGTTCGGGCATGGTTTGGAAGATTTGCTCAAGTCATGATATCCCTAGGATACAGGCAAAGTCAAGCTGATCATACTATTTTTATAAAACATTCTCTTAATGGTAAACTTACTCTTCTCCTAGTCTATGTAGACGGTATCATCATTATAGGTAATGATGAGATTGAGAAACTAACTTTGAAAGAAAAACTGACAACACAATTTGAAATGAAGGAGTTAGGAAAGCTAAAATACTTCCGTGGGATAGAGGCTGCATATTCCAAACAAGGTGTCTTTATCTCCCAAAGAACGTATGTACTCGATCTCCTCAAAGAAACAAGAAAATTGGGATACAAGACCTTAGGGACACCTATTGGATAGAATCATAGGATTGGGTGTGAAGAAAGTCTAACCATAAAGAAGTCCCAATATTAGAGATTGATGGGAAAATTGATCTACTTATCCCACACTAGGCTAGATATTGCCTATGTTGTTAGTTTAGTCAGCCAATTTATGCATGATCTTAGGGAAAGACACTTTCAGGCAGTTGAAAGGATCTTCCAGTATTTGAAGGCAAGTCCAAGAAAAGGATTGTTGTTCAAAAAAGAAGGTACATTATCCATGGAAATATATAGATGTAGCCTATGCAGGATTAGTGGTAGATAGAAGATCCGCTTCTAGATATTGTATGTTTTTGGGAGGAAATCTAATAACATGGAGGAAAAAGAAGAAAATGTAGTTGCTTCAATCTAGTGCAGAATTTTGAGCCATAGCACATGGTATATGTAAAGGATTGTGGATGAAGATTATTCTTGATGACCTTAAAAGTAAAATATGAGAGACCTATGAAGATGTTCTGTGACAACAACTCAAATATTGGTATTGCCCATAATCCAGTTCAACACGACAAAATAAAGTATATAGAGATTGATAGACACTTCATTAAAGAGAAGTTAGATAGTGGACTTATAGTCACAGCACATATTCCTACGAGGCTCCAAGTGACGGATGTTTTCACCAAAAGGCTCCCTGTAGCTAGATTTCAAGATCTCAATAGCAAGTTAAGAATGATTGATATTCATTTACCAACTTGGGAGGGAGTGTTGGAGATATTATAAATATCTTATAAAATATTATAAATATTTCATTAGGATATTATAGATATCTTATTAAGATATTATAAATATCTCGTTAGGATATCATAGATATCTAATTAAGATATTATAAATATCTTATTAAGATATTATAAATATCTTTTTAGAATATCATGAATATCGCATTTTATTTTTATAGTTATCTTTTTATTTTTTATTATCTATGTTATCTTTAAGCAGTTCACCTTTGCCTTATAAAAAGAATATTAGAAATTGTATTATTTAGTTTAATCAATACATAGTTTCTTTTACTTTCAATTAAGATCTTCCACCTTATTGTGCTCTTTGGTGGGTTGACGATACTACCCTCCATTGATACCCTTGGTTCAATCGTTGGCTCTCCCCTTGTGCCAAACATAGGGCTTCCCTCAAATTTTGTCTTCTCGTTGCAACCCAAAATTAGACCCATCTCTATGAAATCTCCACCACTATGATTCTTGATCTCAAGAACTTCATTTTTTCTACTATTTTTTATTCTTTTACATGAATGTTGTTGGGTTGCATTTGTTGGGTTTCTCCCAATCTTTGTAACTTTCTTGTATTCATTTCTTTCCCTTGAGTTTCTAGTTTGATTTTCTCCAATTCTTCATCTTTTATATTTTCTTGCTGCCTTTTTTCCTCAGCTTCTTACCTCCACTCCATTGGTTCTTGGTTCCCAATTTCTGAATCTTGAAGATAAATCTAAACTTCTGGTTGAAAATTTTTTGAGCATTGCCTTCTGAAAAGTGTACCATGTTGCATTCGAGTTGTTCTCCTTACAAGAAACCCACCATTTGTAAGCTTCTCTCAATGCAAACTCACCAACCCTTGATAGTTTCATTTCTTGTAGTACTTTGCTATCTATAAAATATTGTTTTCCATACAAACCCACCAATAGGCTTCTCTTCCATCAAATCTTAGAATCATTTTCACAAATAGTTTTTCTTTCTCCACAACTCCAATATTGGAGTTTGATACCATTTGATAGAAACCTCATATCTTATTAGAAATAATAGGGAAGAAATCCCCAATTTATAGAAAAGAATATTGTGGTGAATCTTGGGAGAACCACACCACAAAGACTAGCTATTTTAGTAGGAGAGTCCAAAGCCATTATAAACCACACACTAGAATCTCATTCTTCCAATGTGAAACTCAAGTCCTATACCTTGCAATTGGATCCTTACATCCCATCACGTTCTACAGCCCTATGTGGGCTGGCTATCTCCTAGTCCTTTGACTAGTACCAGGCGAACACTACAATGCCAGCATCACCACCCGCGTCGCTCATTTTCAGCTGAGAGGCATGGTGGAAGGCTTTGATACCAATTGATAGAAACTTGGTATCTTATTAGAAAGTATAGGAAGAAATCCCCAATTTATAGAAAAAAAATACTGTAGAACTTCAAAGGTTTGCACCTCCCAATGCCTAAAGGCCCTAGTCGTCTCAATCAACAAGCTAAAATCAACCCTCTTCCTATTTATATACAGCTACTAGTTTGCTAACATAAAGCCACCCTCAATGGGCCTAATTAGTTGTAGGCCTATTAACATAACCCTTTTGTTTCTTAGACTAACTAATATAACTTACTACTAATGGGTAACCTAACAATATTTCAATACTTTTTTTTATATTGGGTAAACTCTTACGAGTTTACGGAGCCTCCACGAGTTTACCTAAATTCTTGAATTTGACAACCTTAGGCGTGGTTTTTATCTAGATTTCATTTTAAGTAAAAGTGATATTCATATATATTGAGATCCTACATAACTGTACATGTAGCCTAAGTAGAGCTTATAAAGGCTTAGATAATCTTCACCTCACCAACTCCTTTTGGGTTGAGTTAGGCCTAGCCTAGATTCAAGATGTTATCAAAGCCAATTATAGATTTGATATTGAGCCATCCTTAATTGTTCAAAAAATTACCTAGCCTTGCAACTTTCCCAGTGCAATCTACCTATGCCTCTAACAATCCTTACTCTAAACCCTAAACCTAAATTCAAACAGTCTTACAAGTTACATTTTTTTACATTTTAATATCTTTAATTATCATTAAACTTTTTTCTTAAAAAAAATTAAGATATCTCCGCATTGCGAGGGTCCATATCTAGTTCTTGTAAACTTGGAAACTGTTTCTAACTAAGGCTATTGAAAAAATCCTACATACTCTAATCCTTTGAAGAAGTAATTTCAATCTTCTCCAGTAAATTAACTTTTCTTTAAAGCTCGTGCAACTTTCTTTTCTTTTTTGTTTTTTGAACTCTTGGTAACTTGGCTGATATCTGAAAATTTTTGATATCATATCATATGTTGTGTAACTTATAGCACCTGATGCAAAAACATTGATATTCTTTTTCTCTTAATTTTGAAATTTTAGGAGCCTCAGATAAATTTTCTTCTTTTTTTTTTTTTTTCCTATTTTGCAGTCAATGGTGATTTTTGCGAAACCCATCAAATTTGCAATATTGTTCACATTTGGCAACCTGTTAGCAGTTGGAAGGTAGATTCAATTTGCTCCTTGTTGATCCGTGAGATTTAAAAATAACTTTTCCCAAGCTATATACATAGGCAAGATAACATTAGAGTTGATGGTGTATGTGGGTTATAGTCCAGTTTGATGTCAATTCAACCATTCACAAATTTTAATTCTTTTCATGCATATAACAACTCCCAACACCCAAACAATATGAAGAGAAATGAAGCTACCTGAATAGTTAACATTGTTGCCCGTAACGCTCTTTTGCCTCCTTTGTCCTCTTCACTAATAATAGAACTCTTTCTTCATTTTGATGTCTTTATTAATATGGCTTATTATTAAGACTAGATGTTTCTTTTCATTCTCCTATAATATGTAAGTGGGATCTTTCTTTCATTGTTGTTATTTTCTTCTAATATGTAGTTCAATTTATTTTTGAATATTTATGGATTTAGTTCAATAGACCTTATTGAGTAAGGTAGATTCTATTTGCTCCTTATTGAGTCATTTTTATTTGTCTTCCAATTTCCTGGATTTTGCTCAATAGACCATCCAACTTCGTTTTGTATGTCTGGCAGTACAGCCTTTCTTCTTGGACCTGCACAACAATTGGGAATGATGTTTGACCCTGTCCGCGTTTTTGCAACAGGCATATACCTTGGATGTGTGGTTATAGCACTTATTTGTGCTCTCTGGGTATTCTCTACTCCTTTGATCTGTACAAGCCCCATATGTTAAGTACCTATTGTTTGAATATACTGATAACTGACATTTTTTTTAAGTTCTCATGAGTTGCTCAGTTTTTAAAAAATGAGATTGGTGAGAAAATATGAACAATCGTTTCAGCCTTTGTCTATTTTCCCAATCTGATAATGCACAATGACCAATTCTTATTATTAATACTATGAATCTTATTTCTATAATCAACCAAGCTGTCTCACTTCGTATATTTTATGGCCTCACAGCCTTTCTTAGTTGGATGGGTAACTGATATTCATTTTGCATATTTTGTAGATTCATAGCAAAGTGTTGACAATAATTGCTATCGTAATTGAGATTGGTGCCCTTATTTGGTATGTTTGCTTTCAACAGCCATTTTTCCTGACAAAAATTTGTGACCTGAAATTAAGAAGGAACATTTCCTAAGGAATCCTTTTCATAGCACGTTTGTGTTTTACTTTTATGTAGATCATTAATAGTTCCACGTTGTTACAGGTATAGCCTCAGTTATATTCCTTTTGCTCGAAGAATGGTTTCTGAGTTGATGATCAGATTATGTGATACAGAACTTTGAAATAAAAAAATCAAATCAAGGGTGCTTCATGTTGTTTCCTAGACATGGTTGTTCGGCATTTTGATATTGTAGCTTTTTGAGTTGGCATTACTGATTGTAATGAAATTCAGATGTTAGTTTTGTGCCATGAAGCATCTTGTTGGCCTTACTGATGATTGTTATGTAGATCATGTCTGAATTCTTTTCCTTCCACTTGAAACATGTATAAATGATGAATTAAAATTGCTTCCCGAAGATGTTGAAAAGGATACAAAGAAAAGGTGTTCTGAAAATGTGCTTTTACTAAGTAATTCATATATTTAGTGTCCTAGGAGTCGTTTGGTATTGACTCCAATTTTCCTAAAACACAACCTATAATTTGTTGAAAATTCAAAATATTAATCTTTGATATGGCAAAATTCTGAATTTGTTTTATATATATAGGATTCAAATATTAAAAAATAACTACATGCCGCATGCATGCTCAATAATGATTTTTTAAGTCACTCTATATATAGTGGGAAACATAATATATATATTGATAGTGAAAAATAATTTTATAGTCATTCAATTATAAATTACTGTGTATAAATTACTGTGTATGATAAGCTTGTTAATTTTTATAATAATTTTTATAATAATTATTTTAAAAGTCATATCATGTTGATTTTGATAATAATCATCTAAAATTAAAAAATTATATTAGTCGTGATTTATAATTAAATAATAATGTAAATTTATTTTATATTATTAATATCAATGATTATTATATTATATAATAATTATTTGATTCTTCAGTTTTACTTGCGTTAACCATGAGTTATTAAATTTTTTTAATTTTTGTTTTACAAAATTTTGGTAATACGTTTGTTGGGTAACTTACTAACCCGCACCTTTATCTTTTGGCAAAAGGGACAGCAGAAAATGAGGAACTGAAAAAGAAAGAAACTGAACAAATGTCATGTATAGGCCTTGTTTTGTTGGGCCAGTCTATTCAAAAGAAAAGCTCTTTTGCCTATAGCCCAAGTCTTTCGATAGTAGATAAAAAAAAAAGAAAACAAGTCTTTGAATTAAGTAGGGACTTTAGAAATAGGATATGTTCAACACTAGTCCAAGCGATGAAAAATTCAAGCAAAACCTTGGGGATTTGCATGAAGCAATTTTCGATGGTGTACCTGTAAGAATTTTGATTCTCAAGCCTGTTTCCAGGTGGAGGATAATTGTGTGACTCAAGCCTGTTTCCAGGTGGAGGATAATTGTGTGAAAGTTGGAGTATTTACACCATTTACACCATGACCTATTTACACATTTTTATTCAAATTATAATAGTGATTCTTATTACCTATTTACACCATTTTTATTAATGTTTCTTATGTGATGAGTGGAAGGTTTCTCTAGGGTGAATTTGTGATTTTCGCTGTTTATTGCTAACAGATCTCATATCGAATACTACGTTTCACAACTGCATGATGTATAAGGTCGAAAGATTCTCGTTCCCGACATAGTATTGGTCTACACACTTGCAATAGGCTCAGTAGTATTGGGTCGGTGTATTAATTTTTGTTATTTATGTGGGCCTACGAGGTCCAGAACAGACTATGTTTAGTTCAATCATGGTTTGAGCAGAAGCTCTAAAGGGTAATTCTTTTTGTTTCCTAAACCATGGTTTGGGACTTCCAAAATCAAAATAAAATATGTTGTTTAGTGTTAATCTTGCTGTTGGCTAAATGAAAGCCACGGCAAAGTAGGGCCTTTTTTCGTAGGTGGCAATTCTTTACCTTGAACACAAATTTAATACACATAACAATAATGGGCTTTTTAGATCAAAAGGTGGCTCTAAATTTTGGCCCAATAGATTTTCTGAATGCCAACTCAAAAGCTCAAAGTATTATTTGATCTGCCCCAAAAGCTAATGCTAAAACAAATTCAGCTAAATTCTCACACGAGTTACGTCAAAGAAAAGTTGACAGGGAAGAGAAGAGCTGACGGGTGGTTGTGCTCAACCTAGGTAAACTTCAACTAACCATGTTCTTTTTCACGTGGAAAATTGAATCATCGTTACTCTTTATTCTTATGCTCATGAAGAGAAATCATTAATACTTTTTTTGGAGAAACCACGTACTTCTAATCACGATTTTCTTTTGGTTGATCAAGCACACATTTGAACACTGTATTTCAAGGTAGATGGATCGAAAACGATGTCCTTTTAAGCCTGTTCATCAATAAAATAAGTCTCCCTGTTATTATGTGTTCACTGCTTCTCACTCTCTACTCTGTTTACCTGTCATCGTGGCTGTTGTTACCACCTACCATACTGTTCATTGGATATATATTATATACATGAAATTTCAAATAAATATAAATTTCAGCGTATTATTATTAATAAGTTAATATAACAATGAAAAATACACAATATAATAATTTCTTGAAATCAGAAACCCACAATATTAATTTGCCTTTGCAATGATGCCTTTTACTAACCCATCAACATGCTTGCCGTCGCCGGAGCGGTAGATGGAATAATTCAGTCCTTATCACGTGATACAGTAGCTTTACTTCTTTTCTACATATAATTAATAATTCTCCATAGACGAGTGAAAGGTTGGTGAACTTTTTCTCTTTTCTTTTTAATTTTCTGTTCAGAGAAGTTAAAATTAGGTGTACAGGTGTACTTATAAGTTTTAACTTCAACCAAACTTATTCACAATTGAAAATAATACGATAATAAATAGAATAATAAAATTACACATATGAACTTTTTTTTTTTTTTTATAGTGTTCAGAATATTATCCTTGTTACTCGATAAATAATAGATAATATTTTTTAAAAAAATATGTTTAGGAACCGACAGTAACAACTATAATATTCTTTTGTTGATATACATTTTAAGATTTAACTCTTAAGTGTATAAGCTTAAGGGACTTCAATTCCTTTTACATCAACATTAGTAATGTTAAATTAAATTGTTTAAAATACTATGATAGAAATTGAATATTATTTAATAAGTCTAAGCCATTTAAAATGAAATAGTAATAAGAAACTTAAATAATTTATAAGCAACCACAAGTTTAAATCTTAATAGTTATACCAGGTCAACATTTGCATTTTCTTTTTGGAAAGTGATACTTAACCCAACCTTTCATAGCCAATAAGATACCGGAAGCCAGCTCACTTTTTTTTTTATAACAACAATTAATATCTTAGATACTTGACTGGGGAATCGGGCTATCGTCCAGATTGTATAACCCCGAACATGTAGAGCACCTTTTTTTTTTCCTTCTTTTCTTTCCCGTGACCAATAGTAAAGAAGGTTCTTAATCATTAGTAAGAAATAAAATAGTAAAAAAAAAACATTACATAGAACAAATAAGATTTTATAATAAATCCCAAAAGTAAAAGGATAAGTATACATAACCTTTGATTTTGCTCCTAAACCTTATTCTTCCGTCACCGTACCCATTTAACAATCAAATGTGTATAAAATACTATACATGCAAATCTCATGGCATAATCATTGGTTAGGTTTATGTAAAAAACAAATAAACATTTTTACATGAGCATATGAGCCAGTAGCCACATTAAATGTCGTAATCAGTAAACTAAAGTTACATCTTTCTGATAAAGAATACGAAAAGTAAAATGAGTCAAAGTCAAATTTGGTTTTGACTAATCAATTGTACAAAGCAATTAACACGGCACACCAACGCTAGAGTCCATATAGGACAAGTGGAAAAAGGGTATATATAGAAGTAGACATTTGAATTCTTATATTTATTATTTACTGATTATAATAAGTAGAGAATTGGGTTGGTGAAATAGTTTAAATTCGTGGTGATGAGTGTTTTTAATAATTGGATGAGAAGTACATGAATTTTGTTTTATGAAAATTGTTTTCTATTTATAAACTCTTTTTAGGTTCTATTTTAATATAGGAAAAATATCTATTTGTGTGCATTATCAGATATGGTGTGTAGTTAACATGGTAGGTGATTCTTTAACGAATTTAGAGTAAGTTCTAATACTATCTTAAAAAGTGGGTTTGAGTTTAACTCAACCCTAAAAGCTAGCTTTATAGGTGAGGATTGTTCCACACTTTTAAACTTTTTATAAACTCTATCTCTAGCCAATATGGGACTTGTATTTTTTTTCAATACTAACTTTTTTTAGTATCCCACTCAATGATGGTGAATGATCCAACACTTACTAATAACCAACCTACCACACCATAGGAGTTTTTGCATATTTATGGAGTTAAGAAAAGTTAAGATTAAAATAATACGTGATTTGATTCGGTTTTCATTATCTAATTCGATTTGATAAAATGCATTTGGATAGATTGAATGATTGATTTTTTGGCGATATATTCTTATGACATTTTAATTTGTTATTATTAGAAGCTTTTAACTCAAATATTGAATATTATATTTAAAATAAATGAATTATCTTTAAGATTAAATATATTAATAATTGATTTAAAAATTTTAAAAACACATAAGGTAAAAAAATGTCCATTACTAATTATCCAAAAATATAGTTTTTTTAAGGAGATAGGAAGTATATTTTCAAAATAATAAAAGTACCAGATCATGAATTTTATATAGTGTTACTATGTTTGTTTCCATATAATACAAATATTGATGAAATACAAATAAAAAACATAAAAAATATATAAAAGTTAGATGTAAAACAAATAAGAATCTATATATATTAAAAAATATTAACTCGGACTGCATTTGTTTGGTTTTGCAAACCTCATCCGAAATTTGATCCAATTAGATTGATTGAGAAAGAAAGTAAACCAAAACAATCCATATTTTTAATATTAATTTATGATTTTATTTTGAATTGAATTAGACATGAGCATCTTCACCAAACCATCCACTTGGCTACGCTCCATTGTGCCATGATCTTATATTCTAATAACACCACGTTTTAAGCAACAATTAAGATATTTAGTACTAGGATTCCAAAGAAAAAAAGAAACGGTTAAGATTCCATTTTGTTTTAAAATGTAATTTTCCCCAAGGGAAGATTGAGACAAACTGGCGT
The DNA here is from genome assembly GCA_025330945.1 of Mucuna pruriens. Lineage (NCBI taxonomy): Eukaryota > Viridiplantae > Streptophyta > Magnoliopsida > Fabales > Fabaceae > Mucuna > Mucuna pruriens. The sequence continues at coordinate 410,106 of JAENHJ010000487.1, read as the reverse complement.
GACATTCATATTTTTTGATCCTTTTGTCGATTACTAAATTGCTTAAATAATTGTTTAGGGATTGTTCATGTCTGCATATGAACTACACCGCGTGACTCTTAGCTTTCCTTTGGTGTTTCTCACTTGGGTGTTTCTTTCTGGTGTAACTCAATGTGACTTACCTTCTCTCCATGCCTGCTTCCTCGTGGGTTATACTATCTGACGTCAATTGCACCGTTTGACTATTATGACATGTCGATTATGCCTTATGATTCCTATCATGTTCAGTTGACACCGTCTAACCTTTGGCCATGATGTCTAACTCCTGTTATGTGTAGAATGTATCCTCTACTTCCTATGGCCTATTTGCAGCACCTCCTAATCCTTGGATGTGACATTAATTGTGATTTGTACTAATTTAGTCCCTATGGGCGATTGAGTAGCTTAAGCTGGTCGTTTGGCTGGTCCACATCCTTACAATCATGGAGTGAAGACGAGAGCACTAGTCAAAGTTGATCATCTAGGATGGTTGTTTGGTATCCAACTGCTGGTCGGTCCATAACCCTGACAAGTGTTGAGTGAAGACGAGAGTGCTTTAAAGGTGCTGGGTCAAAGTTGATCTTCTAGGATGGTTGTTTGGTATCCATCTATTTGGCTGGTCCACAACCCCACAAGTGTTGAGTGAAGATGGAAGTGCTTTAAACTACTGTATCCAAGTTGGTAGTTTTGGTTGGTCATTTGGTATTTAGTTGTTTAGTAGATTCGCAACTAGTTTTCTAGTTGTCTCCTTGCATCTTGATGTTTTCTTATGTAATTTTTTACCACTCCCCAAGGTGTTAGTGAACATATGGCATGTCTATCATATTTTAGGATGTGCTCGTGCAGGATGAACATGCCTTAAGGTAAAATGGGCCTTGAGGTAGAAACTGTTTATATGCCTCCTTTGCCCTCTTTTTCCTCTTCCTTTTTTTTCTTTTCTTTTTTTTTGACGGTCAAATGTGAGCTGGTGACACTTGTGGAGCATTGGATATGGTGACATTTGACGCTTCTACTTCCTCACTGTTGGATGAGAATAACGCGTTGTGGGCAGTTTGATGGGGTTTGTGACTTTTCAAATTCTTTCCCTCTTTTTAATTTTGAGGAGTGCACAAGATGTTTTGCGTCTCTATTATTTGTCAGTTGCTGTTGTGAATCATCGTACCTTTGCCTCTCGCCATTTGTTCCAATGCCATCATGTTGGGGTTTAAGGTTCTTGCTCCAATGTCGTTTGCCTTATTTTTATCGAGATTTCATCGATGTAGAAAGGTACGTTGACATAGATATGAATTTGCACAACTTGGGGACATGAAGGAGGAAGTTGCCCCTACATCTCAAGGCTCTATGAGAAGGGGTAAACTCAAAAGAATGCAAGAAGAAGTGCATAAAGAATTGGCCATGCTCCAAGGGCAAGAGGAAACAATTGAAGAATTACATATTGTGTATAATTTTTCCAACTACCAAGGTGGCATTGCGTATGGCTGGAGTGTCCATATTTCCCTTGTATTTTTCATTCTAGTTTGAAAACATATTTTAGTAGGATAGCTTAGCCTTGAGCCAAAGCCCTTTGTAGAATTGTTTTCCATTTCCATCACAAATAGCTCACACCATTCATCGCCAAATCAGTCGTTAGTCCTAGGTTGTCCGAAAATCGATTGCTAATCCTAAGTTGTTCGTTGCCATTTCCGTCACCAATATGCTTTTCCAAAGCAAGCATATCTAGAGCTACAGGCCTTTGAATTGGACAAAATTTGGTGTCTTGAGAAATTTAAGAGAAAGAACTACAACTTTCTTGTTTGGAGCTCAATCCAATTTGTACTCCTTCAATTCCAAAAAAGCATATGGAAGTAATGTCTCGTAAGGGCCAAGGAGGCTCGTGTTTTTAGGCCATTTAGCTTGTGTTTGGGCTTGTTGGGCCTTGGGCTTCGGTAAGTGACTTGATTAAGATTAAGAACTGCTAATTAGGATTAAAGATTATCTATAAAAACTCTCATTGTAATTAGGATAATGACTTTTTTATGAAATTGAAATTGTGCTTAACACTTTTTAGAGAATTCTCTTTTCTCATCTTAAACAAGAAATTCAATTCTTATCAAGCCTCTACGATACTTGTGGCAAATCTCTATAATCTCTTATCTAATTCTTAGGAATTAGTGGTGGGTCATTCCTTCTCTAATATGTTTTATCATTTCTTCTAATTGAATTTTCGATTCTTGATGTTTTTGATTAATTTTTCGTTGTGCTCGAACTAGATCATGATTGTGGATCCTAGGAATGAAACAATTGGTATACAGAGCTTCCAATCATCATCTAGAGCTGGAATCAAGTGAGAATTTAAGAGAAAAGTCGCAACAATCAAGAAGCTTGGACGATATATAAGAGGTGAGTTCTTGATTCCAATTCTTGAACAATTCTCAACCATTTTGCTTGATCTTGGTTAGGTTTTGTTCGCCTAACTATCCTTGATGTTTGTAGGGTTGGAATTGTGTTAATTCCTTCTCTAAGATGTTATTTCAAATTCTAGGGTTCTTAGGTCCAAAATTTAGGAATTTTCAATTTTACTAGTCATATGATGCAATCTTGTTGAATTGATGCATTGTTTGAGCTTGTTTGTGTGATGTCTATGCTTGAGACCTTGGAATTGATTCGAATTGCATCATTTCTGAAAATTGACCTTGCTGTTATGTATATGCAAAGGCTATACCATGTGTTTTATGAATTTCCTTGTGTAAATTGTGCTAGAGATAGGCTAGAGTTGCAAAAAAAATTGGTAGACTAAAAAGATTGTGAAAAAAATTCAAGAAAAAAAAATGGAAGGTTTAAAGAAAAAGTATGAAAGGAAATGTGTTTTGAATGTCCAAAGGCAACATTAGTAGCACATAATTACTTGCAAAGTAATGAGCTAGTTTTGGCGCACCAGTTGTAAGACATTGTTAAATGCCGCTAACATTCATTCTTGAAGATAATTCCCCTGTAGTAAATTCTTATTTAAAGTCATGTTTAGTGTTGTTTAGTCTTCCTTTACGTCTCTTTAAAATTCCTTTTGAGTTTAGCTTTCTTTTTCTTAAGCTTTTCTTGCTTGTCTTATTTTCGGCTTCCTATAGTTTTGTCTTGAGTTTTCTTTCCTTTGCTTTCCTTAAGAGATTGTTGGGAAATGCTTGGCTTTAAACTTGCAATTATTGGTTTGATTCAAGATTAGTGATTTCTTAGTCAAGCTTAGAGTAAGAGTTGAGAGGTAAAAGGCAAGAGAGAACACTATTGAAAAAGGCACAAAAGTGAGGAGTGAAACACCTAGAGAGTGTGATGCAAAATCTTTGTTGTAGTAGGTGTTGGAGGATTACGAGGGTGATTAAGGAGAGAAAAACAAAGGAGTAAGGATCGAAGGCTCTAGTGTGGTGGATTGGGAAAATTTATCCCCAAAGTCTAAGCTCATGATGAACTATATTCAAGAGCTTGGGGAGAAGTTAGATAGGGTCGACAAGGGGTTAGATTCTATCCAAAACGATACTCAAAGTGTTAATACCAAAGTTGAGACATTGAGTGATGATTGCCACTATGAAGGAGATTTACTAATGGTGAGACAACTTATGAATAACCATATGGGAAAGGAGGCTGAGACATAAAGAGAAAACATTTTCCATTCTAGGTGTCTCATTTTGGGGAACTTATGTTCTTTGTTTATAAATGGGGGTTGTGTTAATGTTGCTAGTGAGAGGTTGGTGAAAAAGCTAGCTCTACCCACCACAGTTTCACCCTACACCATATAGACTCCAACCTAAGTGAGAAAGGAGAATTGCTTGTTGACAAGCAAGCCTAGGTAACTTTTACCCTAGGTAGTTATTAGGACAAGGTTGTGTGTGATGTGGTGCCTATGGAGGCTACACCTTGCTGCTAGGGAGGCCTTGACAATCTAATAAGAAGGTTATCCATGATGGAGTCACTAACATTTTTATGCACATGAGGCAAAGGGTTGTGCTTAAACATTTGTCTCTTAGAGAGGTAAATGAGGATCAAAAGAAAATGAAAGTGAAGGGGGGGAGCGAGAGAAAAATAAGAAAAAAAAGAGTAAGAGTGATTTTGAAAAAAGAAAAGAAAGAGGGAGAGAAAAGCAAGAGGGGGAGAAAAAAAGAATAAAAAAAAGTGAGAAAAAAGAAAGAGTTAAAGAGCCTTCCTTGAGGGGTAAAAGCAAGAGAAAAAGTCCTTATTAGTAGGTCTTAGAGAGGTGAGAAGGGTCCTCTTGGCCGAGAAGGAACCCTTATTTTCTTTTCCTACTAACATGCTTTTACATGCTTCTCCTTGTGATATCTTGCTTGTAGGTATGTGTAAGCTCCTTGAGGAGTTCTAGAATGTATTCCATGAAGATATACCTTATAGGTTGCTACCTTTGAGAGGTTGATGCGACCTAAATTGTGTCGTGATGATTTAGAAAAATAAATTTGGCTTTTAAGAAAAAGCTTCTTTGAATTTGGAAGTCGAATCCATCTTTAGGGCGGAATCGGCCATGTTGAGTCGGCATCATCTCGGCCAATCCGGGAGGAATGACCAAGCCTGATTCGACTTGGATAGGAGTCGCCACCAACGTTTAAAGGTACGTAGGAAATAGAAAATCAGGGGTGGATAAGGTAGGTCTGCGAAGCAGGGTCTGAGCAAGGAGTCGGTTATGTGTGGAAATGACGTGTCATCCCACCTGCCTACCATCTGGTAGTTACCCTATGAATTGCATGAGCTAAGATAACCTTTAGTTACTCTGTGTGTTTGAAGGAATTTGGAATGTTTGGAATGCATAACTTGACAAGAGTGTGCCTCTAGCTCCTACGTACCTCTCCTAGCTTAGAGGAATCAAAGTTCATGTAGTTCTCTATGCATGGGGTGAATGTAGAGATAGACTTACATTAGGCATCCATACTCGAATGACCTATGCAACTGGTTTCTAATGCAGTCGGACTTTCCATTAGGCATTCGCAAGGAACTAAGACGTGGGGTCTAAACTTTCCATTAGGCATTCAACCCTTGCAAACTCTTAATCGAAGCTTGGACTGTCCATTAGGCATCCCAGTTTCAAAGTGATGCTAAACTAGGCGTTGATATGAGTATCCATGCTAGGGTGGGATCGAGACCCTTTGGAGTCGGATGCAGGGATTGATTTAGAGTCGGATGAAGTTGTATTGTGGGATTCTTCAGAGAGGGGAACCGAGGCCGACTTGGTTCTAGACCGAGGCAGGCTAAATGCTTGCCATTTGGAGTATTATTGACCTAGTTTTAGGCTAGAGCGGGCTACATGCTTGCCATCTAGAGTGTTATTGTGAGTATGAGGGGGAGTTTTCTATGGCATGGTTAGAGCTTGGGCAAGGTGCTTACCTTGTATCAAGAGGTGCTATTTGTACCTTTGCTCTTAGTTGGAACTCCTCTATAACGCATTTCCTCAATCACTGGTTACTCAACAATTCCCCAGTAATTTCACCTTGAGCTTTACTCATCCATTCTTCTCTCTGAGTTCTTCGCATTGGGGCCTTTTATAGCATTTGGAAGGTGGTGAGGGTGTGCCAAATCTTGCCACGTGGAGTTTCCCCAGCCTTCTGATTCAGTTCGTTAGCCCTAGTAATCCCTAGGTTGATGTTCGTTGGATCCCGCGCCTAGTTATGGAACATTCTCCTTGTATTTGCGGCGCAATCTTCGGGTAGTGGCTGACCTAGTGTCTTCTCTTGCTGTGATTGGTGAGGATCTTCATTCTGTTGGGACTGGTGGGGTCTTTTGTTCCCTTGACATGGCTTTATCAAGGGCTCCCCTTCCTCTTGAAGGATCCAACGGCTCGGGGCCCCTTGGATCCTGTAAGGTGGTGTTCCCTTGCTGAGGTGGCTGATTCTGCTTGATTTTGCCGACTTGGCTGACTTCGTCAATGTTGAGTTAGAGCTGTTGGGTCCCTTTCGAATTGTGTTGGGCTAGCTAGGGCGCATCTGGCTAACTGGGCCAAGTTCGAGTATGGAAATAACGTTGGGCTTCTTTCGATTGAATTGAGCTGTTAATGTGCATAAGCCATTTTGGGCCTTTCTCTTGGTCAAGGTGGACCGAGTCGGATGCCTTTTTCTCCAGTGGGCCGATTCGGCTCTTCTTGTCTCTTGGGCTTGATTTGGGTTGCTTTGGCCTGGCAAGCCCACCTTGAAATTTTTCCTCTAACTGGTTATTTTTGGGTCGGACAGTTTTGGGGTCCTACAGAGGTATAGAACACCACATTGATTTGAAATTTAGAGCCTCTTTGCCGAATAGGCCTGCATATAGGACGAACCTTGAGGAGACAAAAGAAATATATAAACAAGTCGGTAAATTAATGGAAAAAGGTTGAGTTAGAGAAAGCATGAGCCTGTGTGCTTTCTCTAACTTGGCAAACACTTAAAAATGTGGGGGAAGTAAGAAGCCTCCATGGGCTTGCATGTTTCTACAGGAGATGTGTGAGATATTGTAGTTCACTTGCAAGCCCCTTTCAATGAAATACTTAAACAAAATGTTGGGTTCAAATAGGAAGAAAGTCAAGAGAGAGCCTTCTAAGCCTTAAAGGAAAGGCTCACACAAGCTCTCATTCTAGCTTTGCCTAATTTTGCAAAATCATTTGAGCTAGAGTGTGATGCCTTATGGGGTAGGCATAGGAGTCATGCTCCTCCAAGAAGGGCACCCCATTGTTTACTTTATTGAAAAACTAAAGGGTGCCCAACTTAATTATTCCACCTATGACCAAGAGTTTTATGATCTTGTAAGGGTATTGCAAACTTGGAAACACCATCTATTACCTAAGGAGTTTGTGATACGTAGTGATCATGAAGCCCTTAAGCACTTGAGAGGGTAAGGTAAATTAAGTAGAAGGCATGCTAAATGGGTGGAATTTTCGAAGCAATTTTCTTATGTGGTTAAGCATAAGGAAGGTAAGATGAATGTATTCGCAGATGCTCTCTCAAGGAGATATGCATTAATTGCCATGCTTGAAACCAAAAAAATTGGACTTGATTGTATAAAGGAATTGTATGAAAAAGGTCCTAATTTTGGTTAGCCTTTTGCCATGGTGTCCATGCAGCTTTTGATGACTATTTTAGGCATGATGATTTTTTGTTTAAAGGAAAAAGATTGTATGTGTTTGTGAACTCAATTTGGTAATTGCTAGTGAAGGAGGTGCATGAAGGTGGCCTTATGGGTCACTTTGGAGAACATAAGACATTAGAGATTTTGAATGAGCATTTTTATTGGTCTCAAATGAGGGGGGATGTCCATAAGATTTGTGAGAGACGCTTAACTTGTAAAGTGGCTAAGTCTAGAGTTTCTCCACATGATTTGTACATGGCTTGCCTAGGTAAAAAAGTGGTAGAGATCCTATTTTTGTAGTGGTTGATAGGTTTTCTAAGATGGGCCATTTCATTCCATGTCACAAAAGTGATCATGCCTCACATTAGGCCAATCTATTTTTTAGGGATGTGGTGTGGTTGCATGGTCTCACAAGGACCATTGTGTCGGATAGGGACACTAAATTTCTAGCACATTTTTGGAGGTCCCTATGGAGTAGGCTTGGGACAAAGCTACTCTTCTTCACTACAAGTCATCCTCAAATGGATGGACAAACCGAGGTAGTGGAATAGAATCTTAGGCCAACTTCTAAGATGCTTTGTTAAGAAGAGTTTAAGAGATTAGGAGGATTGGATGCTAATAAGTCATGTTTTATACATCTTAGCTAAGATTCAAATTATGGACCTAGAAATAGGGAAAATATAAATTTGTGCTAAAAAGAGGATTTTAGCTAATAAAAGATTGGATTCGTTTTGCAGGCCACACTAACGACATCTCAGCCCATTGAGAAGCATCTCAATTTAGGAGAAGTTGTCTCGACCAGACCAGCTCCTTCCCGAACCAGACCAGCTCCTAAGCCCAACAACCTAAAAAGGAACGTTACGACCCAAGTGAATAGGAGTATAATTCTAAGCAGGAATGGTAAACTATTGTGTGTTGATTTCTGAATTGGTACAGTAGATTAGTTTAGCGTAGTTAGTTTACTTTCAGTACTTAGTTTATTTTCTGCACTTAAACACAACCCCCCTATTTACTACTTTTCCAAAGTTTGAGACCGAGTCAGTCTGATTCCATTGCATCCATCCGAAACTGAGTCAGTCTGACTCTGTTGCGTCCAAGTCTACGCTTAGCCGAGATCGTGTTGGATTCCTCTCTATCGAGACCAAATCGGACCAGTCTTTGCCGAGAGTGAGTCGGCATTTTGCATTAGATATTTTCCGCATCAACTCTGATTTCCACACTTAGCACAATCTGAACACACTGTGTGCTTGAGAGAATCGACCTCGGTTAGCTATACTATAGTTAGCTTTAGTATTTATTTGAGGTGAGTAAGACGACTAAAAACCCGCTTATCATCACTCTAGGAGAAGTGTGTAAAGCATAAAAGATCATATAGAATGGCAGAAAGGTCAAATTAGAATCTGTATATCAGTTGGGAAATTTGTAACGATTAGGCGTGCGTCACAAGCTACCCAACTCTTGTATATATAGGATACACTAGTGCACGATTAGGTGGTTGTTGAATTCAGACTTTTATCCATTACCATTTACACTTCATCTTCTTGCTCTCGCCCTCATTCTTATGATGGTGCATGGTACTTCAGTGGCATCTCTCTTGATCGAAAAGGTGCAGGTTAGGGACTAGGAAGCCGACAGTTATCAGAGGTGATCGCTCGGTATAGCCGACACACTCTGGTGGACTAGATCCTCAACATCCTAACTATCAATGGTGGACCATCGCTATTCTTTCATAGTGATCTTTGTAGAAGGTAGAGTCCATGAATTCACTCCTTGTTTCAATACTCTGTTTCAATAATACAATTGGGTTGCATTTCTTATCTCTTGATTGTGAATCCTGTTTTTAATCTACTTCACTGTGTTGCAATTGTGCATTGTAGAAGGGGATCAACGTTAGACTAGGTCGATTGGAATCGCTTTAACAATTTCATTACGTAATCGATTAGAGAACCTAATGTCAACCACGTGCTTACTCCCTATCAATTGATGAGGTGACGATTGTGTAATTCCTTAATATGGCAGTGGACGAATGTTCCGTGATTGTTGTAAGAACCTTAGGTTGATTTGGAAATGTAATCTTGAGTGCAGAATCGAGAACCAATCGCTTGTTGAACTCTATATTGGTAAGTCATAGTTAGTATAGTTTAGATCACATTTACTTTCATACTTCATTTACTTTCTATTTATTTTCTGCGTTTCACTACAAACCACCCCCCGTTTACCACTTTCAGTCCGAGACTGAGTCTAGTTCGATTCCGTCGCATCTGTCTGTGTCCTAGTCTGTGCTTAGCCGAGATTGTGTTGGATCGGCCTCTACTAAGACCGGATCAAATTAGTCATTGCCGAGAGAAAGTCGGCATTCTACACACTTAGCATTTTCTGCATAAAACTTTGATTTCCATATTAAGCCATAATTGAACACACTGTGTCCTTGAGAGATTCGACCTAGGGTTATGCTATACTATAGTTAGCCTTAGTTTTTATTTAATAAACAGAACACGACTAAAAATAAGTTATCAAATTGGCATTGTTGCTAGGGACACAAATTTCTTTGTGTCTTTGTGTGACAATTCTGAGTTTATGCGAATCCCGAGTTTGTGGAATGCTAGGTTTGTCATTTTGGTATACCAAGTCTTTTTTCTTTTGATTTAATTGTTGAGTCTTTACCTATTTTCGTTTTCTGAGTCTGAATTTTTATAGCATGCTTAGTCTATGTTAAAATCTTTGTGTTCTAAGTAGAAAAAAAAGAGAAGTTAGTAGAATTTTTGTTTGTGTTGGGTGAGTTGTTACTTTCTGATTTTTGATTTTGCATTTGGATTTTATCATTCTTTTACATAACAAACTTTATTTCTACTTTGCATAATTGACCACTAATTCTTTGCATAATTGACTTTCATTTTCTATATAAATTTTTATGATGCATGACTAGGAGTAGTTCTAATCCATTACATGCTTTAGATCCTGAGATAGAAATAACTTTACATAGGTTAAGAAAAGTTAGGAATACTGTAGTGAGTAATAGCGATGTTCTAATTCTGCTTTTAATTTTGCTTCTGACTCTGATAATAGTATTTCTGCCACTGATGATTCTGATTCTTTTAAATACAGTAGTGCTAACATTAGCTTTGATTCTAATTTTGGTCTAAATAAATCCCAAGAGCCAGAACAGATGGAGAACAATGATCGAACCTTGAAGGAGATGGCCACACTGTATGTGGTGTACCAGCCTTGGTGCATCCAGTATCCACAATTGGAACCAACTCAATCTTATTAATTGAAATCCAATTTAATACATTTGTTGCCTAAATTTCATGGTCTTGCAAGAGAAGATCCCCATAAGCACTTAAAAGGATTTCATGTGGTTTGTTCCACAAGGAGGCCGCAAGGGATATCAAAAGACTACACCAAGATGAAGGCGTTTCCATTTTTCCTAGATGGAACTGCAAAAGATTTGCTGTATCTGCATCCAATTCTCTTCAACACCTAGGGAGATATGAAGCGCATGTTCCTTGAGAAGTTCTTCCCGACATCTAGAACTGCGATCATCAGAAAAGAAATTTGTGGGATAAGGCAACATTTTGGAGAGACTCTGCATGAGTATTGGGAAAGATTTAACAAGTTATGTGCCACATGTCCACATCATTAGATTAGTGAGCAGTTACTGATTCAATACTTTTACGAGGCTCTGACAATTATGGTCCAAAGTATGATTGGCACTGTAAGTGGAGGAGCATTAATGGACAAGACGTCAGCAACAGCAAGGCACCTGAACTCCAATATGACAAGTAACACACAACAATTTGGGATTAAAGGAGCCGGCCCACCCCGGATGGTGAATGAAATTGGTGTAGTTGACAATCTGAGATTGGAAAATCAATTGACCAAATTGACATCACTGGTAAGGCAACTTGCTATTGGACAACATCACCCAAGTATAGCAGCCAGAGTTTGTGGCATTTGTACTTCCGTGGAGGACCCTACAGATTTGTGCTCCACATTACAAGAAACTAAGTCGGACCATCTAGAGAGTGTTGGAGCAATATGTGGTTATTAGTACGGGAAGCAACCATACTAGAGTCAGTAACTTGGTAATCAACAATTTGGAAGGCATAAGTTTTGGCCGAGTTCGAATCAAGGGCCATATGCAGCTCAACTATTTGGATCTACCCCAAGTGTACCTCCTAATCAAGGTGGTTATTAGTAGCCGAGTCCGTAATACCAGGCACCACCGTTCCATCAATAGCAACAACAGAGAGTGCCATCTCAAGGCAACTCACCATCTCTAGAGGACCTGATGAAGTAGTTAGCAACAAGCAATCTGGAGTTCCAACAAAGCATGAACTCCAACAACATGCAGTTCTAGCAGAATATGAGCGCCACCATCCAAGACCTCAAGATGCAGTTAGGACACCTGGCCAACACTATGAGTCACTTACAGTCAACTGGGTTTGGGAACCTTCCCTCCCAAACAATTCTGAATCTAAGGGGGAATACGAGCATGGTATCACTGAGAAGTGGTAGAGAATTACCACAAGTAGTGTCGTAGTAAGGGCCGAGACCTATTGATGTCGAGTCTGAACTGGATGCCAATTCACTAGTGCCTCAATAGGATAAATCTGTTCCATTGCCATTTTCAACTCGGACTCTCTCAACATGGAAGCCCGAATCTGATGAAAAGTTATTGAAGATGTTTCGAAAGGTGGAAATTAACATTCCACTTCTGGACGCCATAAAGTAAATTCCCAAGTACGTAAAATTCCTTAAGGAGTTGTGTGTGTACAAAAGGAAAAAGATGAAAGGATGGGTGGAATTGGGAGGAATAGTATCGGCATTGACCAAAAACGGTGACATCATTGCCAGATCACAACAAGCCTTGCCAAAGAAGTGCCAAGACCCCAGAGTTTTCTTTGTCCCATGCACCATTGGTGACTATATCTTTGTTGTTGCCATGTCGGGCCTAGGAGCCTTAATAAATGTCATGCCAACATCAATCTACAAATCCTTGAATTTTGTTGACCTGGAACCTACCAGGATGATAATATAGCTAGCAAATAGAAGTGTTGTTCAACCCCTAGGTGTTCTTGAAGATGTACTGGTCCAAGTTAAGGAACTTATTTTCATAGCTGACTTTTATAAAAGAAATTTAGATTCAAAGAATGAGTGGACACAATAAAATCCAGGAATGTAGAAAAAGAGAAGAGTAAAGCCCAATTTATAAGAATTCTTTGAGGCTTAAGCCAATGAAGTTTGAAGGAGTAATGAAGAAACGTGACTGTTACGTAGAACAAGAATCAATCCAGACAACGCATAATGCCTAGAAGAGGCGTAATGATGACATTTAATTATCATTATGGATAAGAGACAAAATTACATCGTTTGACATTTCAATGGCAAAACACGACCTTTGGGATATTGATGTGCCAGTTCGAATTTAATGCTTTTGGGAAACGTGCCACAAAAAGGGACTGTCAGATTAAGCGATGAATAGAAGAGTTCCTAAAACCAATCACACAAACACTATTAGTCCATCCTCAGGTGAGGGTATTTCGACTAGTGAGTGCTAGGTTTGTCTTCCTAATTCCATGTCGGATTTTTATCCGAAAACTGCGTTGGATGAAATTCTTTCTTAGGCTTCGTGCTTATTCCCAAATCCATGTCGAATTGTGCTTACTCTTTTATCCGAAAACTGCGTCGGATGAAATTTTCCTTAGGCTTTGCGCCTATTCCCGACTCCATGTCAGACTATGCTTACTCTTTTATCCGAAAGTTGCGTTGCATAAAATTCTTCCTTAGGCTCCATGCCTATTCCCGACTCCATGTCGGACTGCGCTTACTCTTTTATCTAAAAACTACATAGGATAAAATTCTTCATTAGGCTTCGCACCTATTCCCGACTCCATGTCGGACTAGGCTTACTCTTTTATGTGAAAACTGCGTCGAATAAATTTCTTCCTTAGGCTCTACACCTATTCCCCAACTCCATGTCGGACTACGCTTACTCTTTTATCCAAAGACTACGTCAGATAAAATTCTTCCTTAGGCACCGTGCCTATTCTCAAATCCATGTCGGACTATGCTTACTTTTCTATCCGAAAACTGTGTTAGATAAAACTCATTCTTAGGCTTCGTTCGTACCTATTCCCGACTCCACGTCGAACTGTGTTACTGTGTTTATCTAAAAAGAAAAACCTACATTGGATCGATTCCACTCCATAGACTTTATGTCTATACCCTACCTTGTGTCGAGTTTCCTTTATGGCGCTTACTTAAGCCTGTGCCTACTCTTCGTTTTGAGACTGTGCCAAACAGATTTCACTTTTTCAAACTCCACACTTATTGCCGACTTCGTGTCAGAATTTGCTAATACATCCATTACTCCATTTCTTTGAAGTCTTGTATCCATCATCCCATTTGTTGCACCCCAAAACTATCCAGCCCAAGCCTGCAGGACCCAACCCTTTAGAATGGGCCGAAACCCCAAAGAGTCAACCCAATACTGGGTCGAGACCACTAACGAGTCATCCCAGGACCCAGTCAAACCTGAGACCGCAACCCCAAAGAGTCAACCCAAGACTGGGCTGAGACCACTAAGGAGTCATCCTAGGACCTAGTTAAATCCAAGACCGAAACCAGAAGACGAGACTGAGTCCACTCCAGCTGTTGCGTGAAGCCAGGGCCGAGTCGCTCGAATATCTAGGCGAATCTTAACCCCCACATAAAAGCAGGGGTCGTGGATAGATGGATTCAGTTTTTAGCCCAACCACCACCACTATGCGGAGCCCCAAGGGCAGCTACCTAGCGGCTGGGAAAACTATATAAACCTCAAACGCGAAAGAGTAAGGGGCATGGAAAATTAGCGAAAGGACCGGAAGAATCGAAGAATGGAAAGTTGACGATTGCCAAGAAAAGAAGAAGCAGGCACTCCAATTCCAGACTGAAGGGCAAGCAGAGATACTGGTCGACAAGCAGGGAAAGCTTATTGATGAGTCACAAATTATACATCTTTTAGATACCTAAGAAGGGAGTTTGCAAGACTATTCTGTGCTTAAGAATGGATTGTTAGCTAAGATTCATTTTATGGGCTTAAATATAGAGAAAATACAAATCGGTGTTAATTTGGAAGTCTTAGCTAATAAAAGTATCAGCCCTTCTTCTGCAGGTCAAGCCGAGTTGACCAGGGTCAACAGAAGAGTTTCAGCCGAGATGAAGTCGTCCCAGCCAGACCAACTCTGTCTCGGCCAAGCCAGACTCGTCTCGGCAGCCCATGACTTGCAGCCCAATAAAGAGCGGCCTAATTGTGTTGTCCATGTCAGCTATCCAGCTCAGAGGCCACCTCAGTGCCAGCTCAGCTGCCATATCACTCTTGGAGAATCTGCCACATCACTCTGGAAGATCTTCACAAGGGTAGAATAGGAAATCCACATTGTAATTCTGTTAGGATATTTTGTAGCGTCATCTATCTGCTCAGCTTATGTATATATAGGAAGAGCTGTGCACTTTTTAGGGGTCTTTGAATTCAATCTTAATACATTTCAATTACTCCATTTTCTCGCCCTCGCTCCCTGCATTTTCACGGTGGTGCACGGTGCTCATTGGCATTTCTCTCGATCGAGGAAGTGCAGGTCTGAGACTGGGAAGCCGAAGTCTGCCAGAGGGGATCGATCAGACTACTGACGCACTCTGGTGGAGCTGATCCTCAGTGCTCAGGTTAATGGAGGTGAACCACCACCATCAACCAAGGCGATCATCGTGGAAGATGGATTCACCTGAATTCAGAACCACTGTATTTGTATTCTATTTCTGTGAATCAATTTCATTCTACAACTCTTATCTCCGTTCGCTTTCTCTACTTTAATTCATGATTTGATCCGCGATTGCAATTAAATTGTGAACCATGTTAAGCTAAGCCGATTGGAACTGGTTTAACTAATTTAGTAGGTAATTATTTAGCGAGTGTTAACTAAGAAACTAAAATCAGCTCTGAACTTAATCCCTGCCAACTAATGAGGTAGCGATTGCATAAATTCTCGGTATGGCAATGGACGAACCTTTGGCGATTGCCATAAGACTTCCCAAGGCTGATATGGACTAAGAACTGGAGTGTGGAACCTGGACTGAACTTGGATTAATGGGACTGAATATAAACACAGTCAAATAATAATAATAATAGATAACTAGTAATAGTAGTATATGTTTACTGCATTCATAGTCTTAGTTTATTTTCCACTCACTCGCATTCCAAACTCCATGTTTACTGCTTTTTAGTCTGAGACAGAGATAGTCCATCTCTGTAACGTCTGTCTGCACTCAGTCGAAACCACGCCGGATTATCTCTACCGAGACCATCTCGGCTTAGTCTCTTCCGAGAGCGACTTGGCCAGTACCGAGGAGAGTCAACACTTTACACCTCAGATTCTATGTCACTTCGCTTAACACCAAATCACAACTGAGCACACTGTGTCCTTGAGAAGAATGACCTAGGGTTGACTATGCTATAGTTAGCTTTAGTTATTTGATAAGCGTTCAAACGACTGAAAAAGAACATCATTATCACTTACCCGCTCCAGATTCCAGGTTGGTTCTTCTTACCCCAGGCTTTAACATGCTGCATGCTTAGACTAGGGTATTGTTGATTATGCCGTTAGGTAGAAATCTTGTCACAAACCTCCCTCTCTCAAGGCTGAGTCTGTCTCAGCCAAAGAGAAACCGAAACTAACCCACAACCAATCCAGTCCCATCCGCCCTATTAAAAGCCTAGAAGTACATTGATTTTGATTCCTCTAAAGCCGAGGTACGTAGGCCTAGGGGGTATACTCCTATCAAGTCAAATCGTAAACCCCTAACAAATGGAAAGCTTGAAACATTACAACATCTTACCTGCACTAACCTAAGCCTGAGACACCCCACAAGACCTAAACATAAGTGACTCCCCTATCCCTTACAACTAGCCTAGGGTAACTATCCCGTTATAGACGCATTGGGGGCACCTTGTGTTCTCGATGTGTAACCAACTCCCGAACTCACGGCTCTGATCCCAGACCAGCCTTTCCCTAGGTTTCCTGACATTCTTTAGAAAAATGTCGGTGGCGACTCTTGACAGCCGAGAATGATTCGGCCGTTGAGAGGCCGAGACGATCTCGGCCGATCCCAAACCGAATACCCGGTAGGTCACGATCCAGGTTGCGACACCATTCAAGCCTCAAAGAACTTCATTACTGGTCTTCTTTAGGTCCTGCGCTTATTGCCCCCAACCCCATGGAAAAGGGACTTCCACCTTGGTCGTTTCTACTAGGTACCTCTTGTTCCAAAGGGTCTATGCATCTTGCTTTAGACTCCATGATTTTTACCCATTCCAAATAGCAAGTAAGAATCCCTACCATATCTTTCTTCAACTTCCCAATAATCAAAGGCTGCTCACTCTAAGTTATGTTTCTTAGTTTTATATCTTGTAGTATGATGTTAGTTATTATTTTCTAGCCTTGCCTAGAATTTTATAATAGCATTATTCTAGTCATACACAAAGAATCAATGTGAGCCAAGTCAAATGCCTCAAGTCAATTGTTTTAAGAGTAAGAGTTGATCAAGATTTTGGGTTGGATAGTCTAAAGTGTTTTGGCAATGTGCAAAGCAAGGAGTGAAAACAAGAAGTAGAAAGTACAAAGAATCAATTTTATTAACATCTCATATACAAGGAGGATCATCATTAAGGTTCACCATTGGCACTAACTTGCTATCTATTACATCATGGGTCATGGAAAGAGAACTTAAGTCTAAGTCAAGAGCTATAAGTACAACTTGGCAAAGACCTTTATTGAGACCATTTTCATACTCGTCTAGTATTGCGTCTAAAATCCGATCCATATCGGTAGTAAGAGATTCCTTCTCCTCCTTGGTCCTGTTAAGTTCCAAGTTGGATCTAACAATCTCCTCCTTCGCCATTTGTGCCTCGATTTCGACGGCCTTCAACAACTCTTCCAACTTAGCCATCTTGGCTTTGTCAAATTTCTGAGTCGTTTCTAGCTCAGCAATTTGTGAACGAGCAGAGACAAGCTCATGTTGCACCTCCACCTTTGTAGCATCTAAGTCAGCTACCTTGGCCCTAAGTGAGAGCACCTCGGCCTTAGCTTTAGCAGTTTCAGTCTTTGAAGACTCCAAAGTATTCTTCAATTGCTCCATTTCAGCTTTGGCCTCGGACCTTGAAGACTCCAAGTCAGCTTCCAGTCTCCTGACTTTAGCTTTCGACTCTTCCAACTCCTTGAGGGCATCCTCCAAATCTTGCCTTTTATTAGATTCCCCGACTTTGAAGAGCATCTCCTTCCACATCGCAATGGTGGCCATGGAACGTAGGTAGTAAGTGATAAGTCATATTTTATACACCTCACAAGAGCTTAAGATGGGTATTATTGAGACTCTTTGATAACTAAGAATCACACCTTAGCTAAGATTCAAATTATGGGCCTAGAAATAGGAAAATATAAATTTGTGCTAAAATGAGGATTTTAACTAATAAAAGAGTGGATTTATTTTGCAGGCCCAAGCTAAGGATGTCCCAGCCCAACCAAGAGCGTTCCGACCCAATTGAAGCGTCTCGACCTAGAAGAAGCGGTCCTGGCCAGACTAGCCTTCCCGCCAAAGCTGACTTCAGTGGCTAAAATCATTCCGGCAAGAATGCATATATGATTATGCTAGAATTAAGGAATCTGTAATGCAAATATGATTATGCTAGAATTAAGGAATCTGCAATGCAGATATGATTATGCTAGAATTAAGAAATCTGTAATGCATATATGATTATGCTAGAATTAAGGACTCTGTAATGCAAATATGATTATGCTAGAATTAAGGAATTTGTAATGTAGATAAGATTATGCTAGAATTAAGGAATCTGTAATGCAGATATGATTATGCTAGAATTAATGAATTTGTAATGCATATATGATTATGATAGAATTAAGGAATCTGTAATGTAGATATGATTATGATAGAAATTAGGAATCTGCAATATAGATATGATTATGATAGGATCAAGGAATCTGTAATCTCATAGGATTGAGGAATCTATAATCTCCTAAGATTGAGAAATCTGTAATCAATAATTCAAATTTGTAATCTGTTAAGATTAGGGTATGTCGCAGCTGCCCAGCTTGTGTATAAATAAAGCACGCTAGGTCATGTCTTTGGTGTGGAAAAATAGTGGAATTCTAGACCTAGCACCATCAGCGATTGCAGGCGTTACAAGCTAGCACGGTGGCATATGAAGCTTCAGTGAGCTGTCTCTTTCGATCGAGGAGGTATAGAACTAGGATTTAGGAAACTAGAAGCTGTCGGAGGTGATCGCTCGGTATAGCCAACGCACTCCAGTGGATAAAAACCTCAACGTCTGGCCATTAGCGGTGCACCATCGTTGTCCTTCCAAAGCAATCGTCGTGGAAGGCGAATTCTTTGGAAACTCTGAATTTCTCACCTTGTACTCGAGTTTGTTTTCAATAATATAAGCGGTTTACATTTCTGTCTTCTGATTATAATTCTTGTGCTTTAATCTGCTTTAACCTTGCCATGATTGCACAATGTTAGAGGTAGATCACGTTAGACTGGGGCCGAGTTGGAATTGGTTTAATAATCTGGTTAGGTAGAGAACCTAAAATCAACCAAGTATATACTCCTTGCCAACTAATGAGGTAGCGATTGTGTAAATCCTCGGTATGGTAATGGACAAATGTTCGGCAATTGTCGTAAGAATCTAAGGTTGATTCGGAGTATAATCTTAAGTAAAGAATCTGTAAACTGATTGTGTGTTGAATTCGAATTTGGTACAATAGTTAGTTAGCGTAGTTTAGTTTACTTTCAATACTTACTTTATTTTTTTGCACTTAAACACAAAACCTCCCCCCTATTTACTGTTCTTCCCGGTTCGAGACTAAGCTGGAATCATATCGACAGTTCTAGTCGGTCTCCCACCGAGATCATCCCGATCGCACTTAAGCCGACCGACATCAAGTCGGCATTTTACAGTACTTAGTGTTTTCTGCACAAACTCTGATTTCTACACTTAGTCACAATTTAATACACTGTGTCATTGAGAGAATCGACCTAGGGTTAGCTATACTATAGTTAGCTTTAGTATTTATTTGAGGTGTGTAAGACGACTAAAAACCCTTTATCAGTAAGCCATCACCATGTCCACAGAACTTTTGCACCTACCGAAGTGAGAAGGTTGTGATCGAACTGCTTCACAAAGTTGGAAGGAAACTCACTCTGCAGATTCATCCCACTCCCTCAGTAAGAATCAAAATTAGGAGGGGCTGAAAAACTCGCTAAGTTGTCCGAATGTGGAAAAGAGGTTGTTGAAGTAACTTCGGCAGGGGTGATGACGAGGGGACTGTTGGAATCAGCCAAGGAAGAGGGAGAAACTTTATTAGGGTTAACGACAGCCGCTTCCCCCTTCTTAACAACCTCCTCCCTGGTTGGTCCCATAGCCTTCCTTTTTGCCACAACGGCATAGGGGGCAGGCAAATCCTTTGCCACAAGAGTGGCTGTCTTAACGGGAATGGAGTCCTTTGAGGTGATAACTCCGACAACTGAAGCCTTCTCCATTGCTGACTTCTTCCCAATAGCCATTTTCTTTGCAACAATGGAGTCGACAACAAAATTGGAAGTCTTTTTGGCCACGAAAAAGGGCAGCTTGGTCTTGAAAATTATGATACCTTGACCTGAGGGGTTGGCCCCAATTACCAACCTTCTCTTCTTCAGTGCCCTCTGCATCAAAGGGTAGAGGTCATAACCCTGCTTCTTGAGAAGATCTAGAAAAAAATAAAAAAAAAAGAAATGAATTAGTATATTCGGCACCTAGGCAAGTAAGAATCAAACAATAAAAAGCATTAGTCTTACCCCTAAAAAGTTTGGAGGAATTAGGGTCAAAGGAGATGACCACCAACTTCTTACAACTCATACCCCTCGAAAGCTCTTCCAAGATGCTAAGATCAAATTTCTCCTCGGGAGAGAGGTTCTTCTGATCAAATCCTTTAAACATGGGAGCAAACTTCCAATACAAGGGAAGAGGCTTAGAGTCGGTGGAGAAGGAGACGTTGCCCACTGCACGACTTTTACAAAATGGTTCTTGAAGCCTTTGTAAGAGGCCAAGAAGATGTTAAAAAGACACCTTTTAGGGTGAGGAGAGAGGGAGACCCAACCCACTTGTTTGCCAACCCTAGTAGTGTAGTAACTGAGAAAAAGTGGGGTTGTTGGTGTGATGTACAGGGCCCAACAAACCACACGAAAGGCTTGCATGGATTCCTAGCTATTAGGATGAAGCTGTGTTGGGGCTACTCCTAACATTCGAAGGACCTCAGCAGCAAAAGAGTCAAAAGGGAGAATAACCCCTAAGTCTTTGAAAAAGGTCTCATACATATAAATAAAATCCAAGCTCTCATCCTTTGCCAAATGGCATACACGCTCATCAGGGGAGTAGTATGTCATTTTGAAAAGGGTTTTGGAAGGCTATTCAACCCAACTACCAGTTTTGGCTAGGGTTTTTACATTTGTTGGGGGAATAACATATTGATATTTTATCACCTCATCACTGACCCAATCATAATGCTCTTGAGGATAGAAAGTATAGGGCAGAGAAGAGATTTCCTGAACCTCAACACCAAGTTTAGAAGGAATGGCAAGAGCCTCTACCCTAGAAAAATAAGAAGAAGAAGAAAAAACAAAAGAAGCCTTCAAGGCAGGGGTGTTCTCACCAGGGTTAGATTGAAGGTGGCTTCCCTTACCAGATTCTTGAACACTTGACATGATGAATGACATGTGTGAGTTTGAGCAAGGAAGTTAGGAAGGAGAAGAATGCAAGCACAAAGAACACTAAAGGTTTTAAGACGAGCAAAAATGAGAAAGGTGACGGGTTTTCTTACTTATAGCCAAGAATGGGCTTTCAATGGCTAAAGCCGAGCCCTCATATCATAATGTGTTCATCACGTTTTGAAATTGTCCTTCACATTTATGAAAGGTGATGTTTGGGCGGCATAATGATAGTGGATTATCATTTGCACACAGATACCAAAGGGTCATGTCTGAGGAGAGCGTGGCATTAGAAGAATTCCTTTGCTGAACACACTAAATGCCTTCGAACCCTAGGATCCCGAAACTCTCCATGTGGCCTTGAGTGTGAAACCAATTTAAATATCAAAGTTAAAAGTCATCGACAAGTTCCAAATGCCTTCCTTACCCTGGGCTCATACTCTTTGGGCTAGCAATATGCTTGGAGTATGTGTTTCACCCTCATCTGTCTCAGGATAAGGCCCATTTAACCTAGGGATCTAACCTGACCATTTTCATTAGATTGAGGTGGAGGAATCTTTATTCATGTTCATTCAGGAAGATGGAATCATCCATCCTGAAAAAACACAAATAAAGAAGGGGCAATTGTGATTAGGGGTGTTAACAATAGAGGCCCAATCATAGGTGACAAAACCATTGGGCAAATTTATCCAAAAAAATGTTGTTGTTGCATTTTGGGTCAAAATGGTAGGGGCCCAATGGTAAATATCTTCTATAATCCGTCATGGGATGTAAGTTGGGCCTTGACTTCAAAAGTCCAATTCTAAAATAGCGCTTGACACAGAAAGGTGCACAGTCCATCTCCAAAAGTGACTTAAGGGATAATTGGGCCACTTGTTGTAAGGTGTCTCATGCAACTGCCATGAACCTATATTAAAACCCAAAACACAAAGGAAACAAGGACAAAAGGAATAAAATCAGGATCATAGGGAAGAGTGGGAAATCAACAGTGGAGGATTATGAATTTGCCAAAAGAAAGTTAGTGGAGTAGGTAGTAGCAGATGAATCACGAGAGGAAGCATGTCACTATGTTCCTTTTCATGCAACTTGAGCAGAAGTGACTAGCATGGGGATCTGTGTGCTCTCACCTGGACTGTTATTTCAAGGAAAAGTGAAAAATGTTAGAAACACGCGTGCCATAGAAAGGAAAAAGGATCACCATCATATTAATGGAAAATCTGCCGCATTAAATGGGAAATCCCTATTGAGAGAACCAGAGCATTGAATGTGCCTAGGGGATAGTCGCCATATTAATGGCAAAGATCCTTGAGAAGATAGTAGACACCCTATGCAAGCCTATAAAAGGCCCCAATGAAGGAATAAAAAACACTAGGATTTTAGAGGCAGAAAACACCAAAACTGGAGGAAAATCTTTGCAACAAAAGCAATTTACAAAGAAGGAAAAAGGATATAAAGAGAGAAAAAAACTTCTCTAGAGTAGTAAGTTCAGATAGGAAGCCAAGATTCCGAAAAGGTAAAAGAGAATACATAAAAAAAAGAAAAGTGTGCCCTCAACTCTAGAAGGAGAAGAAAAGAACAAGAAGTGATCACCATCAAGAAAAGAGTTGATAAGAGAGAAGCATCAGCAAAAGAGGGGTAGCTCAACGAAGTACCAGGAGAAGAAAAAGATATCTTGCTAAAGATTTATTTGAAAAGCACCTACTAGAGACTAGGTAAGCATGAGTAAAGTCTTTAAATGATACATGAAAATTCATAAGACACCCTTAGAAGACCTAACTCATGACCCAAAAAAAAAGACTAATGGTTAAACTCTAAAACAACCACCCATGTGACTAAAATCTGTGCAGGGTCAGGATTTCATATTCCTTGACCTTGTCTTAACTCTCCCTTTGTTAATCATTTCTTCCTTCATGTAAATTGAGCACATCTCCTTTATCATTCACAATAGTCGACACCAAGAATTTTCAGTATTTAGCTAAAAGCTTCTTTATTTCATTTGCCATCAAACGAGTGGGTTGGCCGATATATGGTCGGCCATCACTTCTCATACATAGTCTCAACTCTCAAAACTAGCGTTGTTGTCAACACTTGGTATGGGGTTCCTGCATGGCCAACCACATTTCCAAAATCCACAAATACACTTGACTCCAGCCATAATTCCCAAAACCATATTCAAATCCCTAATCACCATTAGTTCATTTAGGCGTTGATGGAAAGCCTACCATTGCCCAATCAACTTTATCATAGGATATTCACAACTAGTTCATAATTAAGGTGACTATTGCTAGGCGCAAAGGGAAAGCCATCTGTCTCAAACCATCCCGGGGTATCTAAGTATTTCCCCTTCACTTTCACCCAAACAACCAATGGGCGCCAAGGGATAGTCCATAACTCTTCAAACTTATACAAACCTCTACCCCCAAAACTACGTAAACTTTGATTTCTCCATTGCTCATGAGATACATAGGAGCAAGAGGTGACTCTTGTCAAGTTATATTTCCCTCCCTAAAAAAAATCCTTCATCTGTCATGTTGCGTTAAAAATGGAGAATCATAGAAAGGAATTTGAACTAGGATCCATGCACGTGGCTGGGGTAACTGCCTTTTGGCAAATGTGTGTGGAATGTTATTCTTCATGTGTAACCAACTCCCAAACCCATACTCTCATTCTAGACTTGCCTTATCCATCATGAAGTTTTCCTGGCGTTTTCCACAAAAATGTCGGTGGCAACTCCTTTGATCCCCTTTTTGTCTTCTTTGAAGAGAATTTGGCACTCTAGCCCTTGTCTTTCACCATCCATAACCATCGCCAACACGGTCCCCATCGGTCCGAGGTCACAACACTCATCCTACATATCCAGTACATAAAAGTCAGTTGTGAAAATAAGTTCCTTAACTTGGACCATTACATCTTCAAGAACACCTAGGGGTTGAACAACACTTCTATTTGCTGGCTATATTATCATCCTGGTGGGTTCTAGGTCACCAAAATTCAAGGATTTGTAGATTGATGTTGGCATCTCATTTATTAAGGCTCCTAGGTCTGATATGGCATCGACAAAGATACAGTCACCAATGGTGCATGGGACAAAGAAAATTCGGATAAAAGAGTAAGCACAGTTCGACATGGAGTTGGGAATAGGAGCGGAGCCTAAGGAAGAATTTTATCCGATGCAGTTTTCGGATAAAAGAGTAAGTGCAATCTGACATGGAATCAGGAAGACAAACCTAGGACTCACTAGTCAAAATACCCTCACCTGAGGATGGACTAATAGTGTTTGTGTGATTGGTTTTAGGAACTCTTCTATTCATTGCTTAAAAGAGTAAGTGCAATCCGACATGGAATCAGGAAGACAAACCTAGGACTCACTAGTCGAAATACCTTCACATGAGGATGGACTAATAGTGTTTGTG
Source organism: Mucuna pruriens (assembly GCA_025330945.1). Lineage (NCBI taxonomy): Eukaryota > Viridiplantae > Streptophyta > Magnoliopsida > Fabales > Fabaceae > Mucuna > Mucuna pruriens. The sequence continues at coordinate 385,816 of JAENHJ010000487.1, read as the reverse complement.
TGATTGATTTTAGGATGCAGTTTTCGGATAAAAGAGTAAATGCAATCCGACATGGAATTAGGAAGACAAACCTAGCACTCACTAGTCGAAATACCCTCACCTGAGGATGGACTAATAGTGTTTGTGTGATTGGTTTTAGGAACTCTTCTATTCATCGGTTAATCCAACGGTCCTTTTTCGTGGCAGGTTTCCCAAAAGCATTAAATTTGAACTAGCACATCAATATCCCAAAGGTCGTGTTTTGCCATTGAGATGTCAAATGATGTGATTTTGTCTCTTAGTCATAATGATAATTAAGTGTCATCATTGTGCCTCTTCTAGGCATTATGCGTTGTTTGGACACATTGATTCTTGTTCTACATAATAGTCACATTTCCTCGCTTCCCCTTCAAACTTCATTGGCTTAGGCCTCATGGCATTCTTATAAATTGGGCTTTACTCTTCTCTTTTTTTACATTCCTAGATTTTACTATGTCCACTCATTCTTTGAATCTAAATTTCTTTTAACTTTGCTAGGAGGCCTCTTACAAACAATGTTAGACATTAAGGGTTCAAAATCTGCAATTTATTCCTGTTCTTTCTCAGGGTGTGGCACTTTTGAGGGTTACTCCTATAGTAGTGCCAATACAGTTACTGAGTCCGAAGAACCTATCTCTCCTTTTTAGACTCCTCCCATTGCAGTTGCCATGGGTTTGCCCTTTGCCCATTATGATTGGGCTGATGAAGAGGGTTTATGTACCAAGTCCTCGTCTTCTCCAACGAAAGTGGCTCATTATGGTAGGAGTGACTGCAGGCGTGAGAAAACTTTTAAACGCCACTATTCCATGATCTCTTGCTCTTCCGAAGATAGAGTTTATCATGCAACATTGGAAGGGGATCTAGGTTTTTTCAAATTTATGTATGAGGTAGTGTTGAGAGACTTAAGGGTGATCCTACCATTCCAGCCTTTTGAGGCTGAGGTCCTTAGAATATTATTAGATGTAACCCCTTTTCAACTTCATCCTAATGGCTAGGCTGCCACTCCTCTTTTCCTTTACCACTTCACAACCCAAACTTACCGAAAAGCTACTTGGGTTTCTCTTATCCCCCACCTAGAGAGGTGCCTTTTTGGCGACTATCCCATACTGGATGACCATTTTAAATCTAGATTTGTCAAGATCAGGGCGACTGGGAAGTCACCTTTCACCGTGGATACTATGACTTTCTCTCAATATTGGAGAATGTCTCTAGGGTTTAGCGGATATAACCGCAAGGACCTTTCAAGTGAAGAACAAGTGAACCTTTCCTTCTTGGATACACTTCCCAAGAAAATGAGTTGCAAAACTCTGGTGGGTATGTTGTTTGGGCGCAATCCAACTTGTTAGTGTAAGAGTAAGTTCATTTTCCCACCTTTATTTGTCATTCTGTCTTTATTTGTCATTTTGTCCTATTTATGATTTATTTGATGTGTTTTTCTTGCTTACTTCAGTTTTCCTTCAAAGTCAAAATATGGACGTTTGCATTTGACTTATTTGGCTTGAGGAGCCATAAGGGCCAGAGTGGAACGAAACCTCGAACCTCCTCCTGACATAAGGATATTATTACCATCAATTGCATCTACCCCTTCACAAGTGTTTCCGTGGGCTAGTAAAAGAGCTCGTGCGGGTTCTCCCGACCGAGTAGTGAGGTCTAAGATAGGAAAAGAAATTGTCCCCCATGAGGTCATAGTGACTTCCCCAAGGGAAAGAAGGATTCATCTTCTTTTGAAGGATATTCCTTCAATTGCAGGTTCCTTTAGGGTTCATCTATCGCCAGGTGACCTAACTTCTTTTGTTACTCCCCCTTTAGCTGAGTCCTTATGGAACCCTGGATTGGGGATGTTAGACTTGCTTCCTCCAGGTTTTGTTAAGCCATATGATCAGCAACTTTTGCATCTATGGGCCCTCGAGAGTCTCTGGACACGATGCTCATGTACCATGCTCGTTCCATGGCTGTTGTGGAAATTTGGAAAAAAAAATTTGAAGAATTTGAGCATCTCCTTTCCCAACGTGCCAATTTGGAGGAGGAATGTACATGGCTTAAATCTGCACTTGACTCATCCAGGTCTAAGGCTATTGATCTGAAGGCAAGGAATGTTGGCTTGTTGGCAGTTATTGATGATTTGTAGAAAGGTTCACACATCTTACATGACGATTTGGACTCTGCTCATGTTAAAATTGTTCAACAAGGTTTGCTCTTGGATTCAGAAAAAGCCATGGCACAAAATCTGCTTGCCACATTAGAGGAAGTATGGGAAAAGCAAAGGGTTGTGATGATGCGTGCTTTTACAGTCGTTTTACGCGCTTATCAAATAACTAAAGCTAACTATAGTATAGCTAACCCTAGGTCATTCTTCTCAAGGACACAGTGTGTTCAGTTGTGAATTGGTGTTAAGTGAAGTACTGACCCGTCTCGGCAATGGCTGAGTCACTCTCGGCAGAGACTGAGCCGAGATGATCCCAATAGAGAGAATCCGGCTTGGTCTCGGCTGAGTACAGACAGACGCTACAGAGGTGGACTATCTCTGTCTCAAACTTAGAAGCAGTAAACAGGGGGGTTGGGAATGCAAGTAATGCAGAAAATAGACTAAGACTACGAATGTAATAAACATGTACTACTGTTACTAATTATCTAATATTATTATTATTTAACTGTGCTCATATTCAGTCCCATTAATCCAAGTTCAGTCCAGGCTCCACACTCCAGTTCTCAATCCATATCAGCCTAGGGAAATCTTATGGCAATCGCCAAAGGTTCGTCCATTGCCATACCGAGGATTTATGCAATCGCTACCACATCAGTTGGCAGGGATTAAGTTCAGAGCTGATTTTAGGTTCTCTGTTAACGATCGCCAATTGATTACCTACTAAATTAGTTAAACCAGTTCCAATCGGCTTAGCTTAACATTGTTCACAATTTAATTGCAATCGCGGATCAAATCATGAAGTGAAGTAGAGGAAGAGAATGGAGATAAGAGTTGCAGAATGAAATTGATTAACAGAAATGGAATACAAATACAGTGGTCTTGAATTCAGATGAATCCATCTTCTACGACGATCGCCATGGTTGATGGTGGTGGTTCACCTCCGTTAGCTTGAGCACTGACGATCAGCTCCACCAGAGTGCGTCAATAGTCTGATCGGTCCCCTCTAGCAGACCTCGGCTTCCCAGTCTCAGACCTGCACTTCCTCAATCGAGCAAAACGCCAATGCAACACCGTGCACCACCAGGAATGGAAGGATGAGAGCGAGGAAATGGAGTAAATGAGGTGTATTAAGAGTGAATTCAAAAGACAGAACCTGTAAAAAGTGCACAGCTCTTCCTATATATACACGAGCTGTGATATGCTAATCCTAACGAATCCTAACAGAATTACACCGTGAAGATCCTATTCTACCCTTATGCAGATCTTCTAACGTGACCTGGCAGATTTCCTAGGAGTGACATGGCATTTGAGCTGACGCTGAGATGGCCTCCGAGCTGGATAGCTGATGTGGTCAATACAACTGGGCCTCTCTACTGGGCTGCTGGGCTGCAAGGCGTGGGTTGCCGAGATGACTCTGGCTTGGCCGAGACGGAATCGGTCTGGCCGGGACGACTTCATCTCGGCTGAGAATCCTCTATTGACCCTGGTCAACTCGGCTTGACCTGCAGAAGAAGGAGTGATACTTTTTATTAGCTAAGAAATCTGAATTAACACAGATTTGTATTTTCTCTGTATTCAAACCCATAGAGTGAATCTTAGCTAACAATCCATTCTTAAGCACAGAATAATCTTACAAACCTCCTTCTTAGGTGTCTAAAAGATGTATAAATTATGACTCATCACACCCCCACACTTACCCTTTTGCACTCCTGGGCAAAATAAAATGAAAATCAACAAGGGGAAATTTTTAAAGATAGAAAAGAATTTTCTTCACTTGGCTTCCTTTAGTTCGACCGAGACAGAGTCGGCACTCATTCACTCTGGGATCGATATACTCTAACAATCCGAAAATTACTCCTTCCGCGCTCTAGGCAAATTCATGACCTGCAAACAAGAGAAGGTAACCAAGAGTGACAGAGCTCTCTTTTAGGCAAGTAACTCCCTCATTTCTCACGTGTTTGGGCTTGTATTTACACTCAACATTCATGGAGCTGATATTACCATACTTTGGCAAATCTCTCTTCTTACACCTGCAAAAACACACACCGTCATGATCACTAGGACTTCTTTTCGGCTTGTAGCGAGGCTGGGTCACGGGTAGGATAGAATATGGGAAAACTAGCTTCAAGACCCACGAGGCAGAGAGGGGCAATGGGGAGTAAGCTTTATCAGCCTGAGGGATAACCCAGGATGCTGTCAATTTCTCCTTCTTGCTGCTACCGGCTCATTTTCTTTTCTTTTTCTTATTATACAACTTATGCAGCTGTTTTCTTTCTTTATTTGTTTCAGCTCAGATTTTCAGCTGCTGCTTCCTTTTTTTCTCTTTTCTTTCTTTCACTCGCTTTTATTCTTTTTCTTGCATTTTCAAGCCTTAGAGGGTGCTGCACAACCTTTTGCGTCCTGGAGTTCCCCCACACTTGATCATGACTTACTCCCAAAACAATTCCAAAGCTCCTCTGCTCCTCGAGGGTGAGGTTGATTCATGGTTTTTCTGGCCTTGGCTTGTAGTGAGCTGTTTAGGAAGAATGGTTATATTAGGCTCAAAAGGGGTAGACAACAGACACATTTGTTCAGGTAGGCTTTATTTGGCTCAGGGCTTATAAGAAACATGGCCTAGATCATGTCATTCCTGCATGTGAGAACATTTGTATCCAGAGAGTTAAGACAAAATGTAGAATATGCAGTTAATCATGAATGCAAAAATCATATTAGAAGAAGAAGAGAAATGGCAAGATGTAAGCCATCAATATTTACAAGGGCTCAAAATCTCACACAGGTTGTTTTGCTTGTCACAAGAGGTTTTCCCTTCAGTTTTACAGTCAATCACTGACTAGAGCACAAAAGTTTCATTCCCCTCAAGCTAGGGAAATCTCTTGCCAACGTTGCAGAGTTATTCCTACTGTCTTTTTCAAACCTACAGAAGTCAATTCAAGATTCTTTTCAAAACAACTTTGCTTTTGACAGTCCACTTTTGAAATTCTGTTTAGGAGGAAAGCTTGAAAGTAAATGATAGAATTGAAACTCTGCCAGGCCGAAGATGTTCCGGATCAGGCCGAGATGGCATAGAACCGGCGTGGACTCGGCTTGGGCAGCTTGTATTGAAAAGCATGAAAAATTTGTTTTTTTTTTAAAAAAATAAAATGAAACAACGCAATTGATGGAAAACAACAAAGTGATTAAAGCTAACAAAATAAAGATTGAAATTAGCAGAGTTCAGGGGAATGGGAATGAAACTATATTTATCCCCCCCCACACTTAAAATCTGCATTGTCCTCAATGCGAGGCAGGGTCATCTAGTGATGTTGGTTCCACTAATGATATTATCTCCATGTCATGAGTGATAGGCGCTGGACCTTCATGGAATGGCTTAATCTGATGCCCATTGACCTGGAAGGTGCTGTTACTGCATTCATCTTTTAGTTGTACTGCACCATGGGGAAACACATTAGTGATAACAAAAGGCCCATCCCATCTAGAACGTAATTTACCTGCAAAGAGCTTGAGGCGTGAGTTAAATAAGAGGACTTTCTGGCCAACTCGGAAATCTTTTCTCAGGATCTGCTGGTCATGGAATCGCTTGATTTTCTGCTTGTAGATCCTAGAGTTTTCATATGCTCCCAAGCGGAGTTCCTCTAACTCTTGCAGCTGGAATTTTCTCTGCTCTCCTGCTTTGTCATGTGCCAGATTGCACTACTTAACAGCTCAGTATGCTCTGTGTTCTAGCTCCACAGGAAGGTGACAGGCTTTACCGAAAACAATCCTATAGGGAGACATCCCTATAGGTGTCCGGTATGCAGTTCTATGTGCCTAGAGAGCATCCTCGAGGAGGCGGCTCCAGTCCTTCCTGCTGGGATAGGTCGTCTTTTGCAATGTTTTCTTGATTTCCCTATTGAACACTTCTGCTTGGCCATTTGTTTGGGGATGGTAGGCAGTAGCAATTCTGTGTGCCACTCCGTATTTTTGAAGAAGGGAAGCCATAGCTCTGTTACAGAAGTGCTTTGGTCACTTATGAGTGCTTTTGGCACACCGAACCTGCAGAAAATATTGGACTTCTGAAAGTCCACAACCACTCTGGCATCATTTGTTCTGGTGGCAACGGCTTCTACCCATCTTGATACATAATCCACGGCCAGCAGAATGTATGAGTAGCCATTGGAGACCGGGAATGGCCCCATGAAGTCTATTCCCCAAACGTCAAAGATTTCACAGAATTGGATGGGTTGCTGGGGCATTTCATGCCTTCTGTTCATGGTCACCCCTGCTTTTTGGCAGATCTCGCAGGTGGAGACGAATTCATGCGCATCCCTAAAGATAGTTGGCCAATAGAGGCCACAGTCTAATACTTTCCTGGCAGTCCGAGTGGATCCATAATGACCGCCTCCAGGTGCCGAGTGACAGAATTGGAGGACCGAGTTGGTCTCGGCATCAGGAATGCACCTGCGGATGACTTTGTCACTGCCTAATCTCCAAAGGTAGGGATCATCCCAAATGTAGTATTTGGCATCGCTTCGGAGTTTATCTTTGTATGCCCGAGATGCCTCTGGTGGAAACCGAGATGCTGCCACAAAATTACAAATGTCAGCAAACCATGGTGGAGACGTTTTTATATGTAGCAATTGCTCATCAGGGAACGCGTCTCGGATAGGCATCATTTCGCTTTCTTTCTTAATTCTGCTCAGATGATCTGCTACACAATTCTCAGCACCCTTCTTGTCTCTGATTTCCAGGTTGAATTCTTGAAGAAGAAGCATCCACCTAATCAGTCTTGGCTTAGCATCAGGCTTCTTCAGCAAGTACCTCAAGGCAGCATGGTCAGAGAACACAATTATCTTGGAACCGAGAAGGTAGGAGCGGAATTTGTCCACGGCAAAAACTATTGCCAAGAGCTCCTTCTCAGTTTTGTGTAGTTTTGCTGGGCCGGATCCATAGTTTTGGATGCATAGGCCACCACGTGCACCGGTTGGCCTGCTCGAGCTCTTTGGCCGAGAACGGCTCCTAATGCCGAGTTGGATGCATCACACATTAATTCAAAGGGGAGGTCCCAGTCTGGTGCTTGCAAAATAGGGGCGGATGTGAGTCTGCTCTTTAGCTCCTGAAATGCTTCTATACAGGGCCGGTCAAAGTTGAATTCCACGTCCTTCTGTAGCAGCTTGGACAGAGGCAGGGCAAGTTTACTAAAATTTTTGATGAATCTTCTGTAAAAGCCTGCGTGTCCTAGGAATGAGCAAACCTCCCTCATGGAAGAGGGTTTTGGAAGGGATGATATGATATCTATCTTAGCCTTATCCACTTCAATACCTCTGTTGGATACTAGGTGGCCCAACACTATTCCTTCAGTCACCATGAAGTGACATTTTTCAAAATTGAGCACAAGGTTTGTGTCAATGCATCTCTTCAACACTCTTGATAGATTACTCAGGCATGCTTCAAATGAATCGGCATATACCGTGAAGTCATCCATGAATACCTCCATGCAGTTGATGAGTCACAATTTATACATCTTTTAGACACCTAAGAAGGAGGTTTGCAAGACTATTCTATGCTTAAGAATGAACTGTTAGCTAAGATTCATTTTATGAGCTCAAATATATAGAAAATACAAATTTGTGCTAATTTAGATTTCTTAGCTAATGAAAGTAACTCTTCTTCTTTTGCAGGTCAAGCCGAGTTGACCAAAGTCAACAAGGGAGTCCCGACCGAGATGAAGTCGTCCCGCCAGACCGGCTCCATCCCGGCCGAGTCAGAATCGCCTAGGCAATCCTTGACTTGTAGCCTAGCAGCCCAGCCGAAGAGTGGCCCAAGTATATTGTCCACATCAGCTATCCAGCTTGGAGGCCACCTCAGCGTCACTCATCTGCCATGTCACCCTTGAAATCTGCCATGTCACGAGAGAAGATCTGCATAGGGGTAGAATAGGACATTCACATTGTAATTCTGTTAGGATTCGTTAGGATTAGCTAATCATAGCTCGTGTATATATATGAGGAGCTGTGCCTTTGTTTAAACGTCTTTTTTGAATTCCTCTTTTTCACACAACATTTTACTCCATTTTCTCGCTCTTGCTCTCTCCATTTCGGTGGTACACGGTGTTGCAGCGGTGCTTCTCTCGATTGAGGAAGTGCAGGTCTAAGATCAAGCTGGACGTTCACCAGAGGGACCGATCAGACTACTTGACGCACTCGGGTGGAGCCGATCCTCAAGCACTTAAAGCGAACGGAGGTGAACCACCACCATCAACCTTTGGCGTCGTTGAGGAAGATGGAACCATCCGAACTCAGGACCACTGTATTTGTATTCTGATTCTGTTAGTCGATTTCATTCTGCATTTCATATCTCTGTTCTCTTCCTCTACTTTAATTCACGATTGAATCTGCGTTGCAATTGAACTGTGAACAATGTTAAGCTAAGCCGATTGGAACTGGTTTAACTAATTCAGTAGGTAATCACTTAACGATTGTTGAATGAGAACCTAAAATCAGCTCTAACTTAATCCCAATGTCAACTGATGAGGTAGCGATTGCATAAATCCTCGGTATGACAATGGACGAACCTTTTGGCGATTGCCATATGACTACCCAAGGCTGATATGGACTATGAACTGAGATTGGAACCTGGACTGGACTTAATTAATGGAACTGAATCTGAATACAGTTATATAATAATAATAGATAAGTAGTAACAGTAGTATACATTCACTGCATTCATAGTCTTAGTTTATTTTCTGTTTACTTGCATCCCAACTCCCCGTTCTTGCTTTCTTTATCTGTTTCTTGGTTGAGACAGAGGTAATCCGCCTCTGTAGCGTCTGTCTGTACTCAGCCGAGACCAGGTCGGATAGTCTTAGCTGAGACCATCTCTGCCGAGACCGTCTCTGCTCAGTCTCTGCCAAGCACGACTCGGCTACAACCGAGGAGAGTCAACACTTCACATCTCAGATTCTGCATTGTTTAACTTAACACTAAATCACAATTGAGCACACTGTGTCCTTGAGAAAAATGACCTAGGGTTGACTATACTATAGTTAGCTTTAGTATTTGATAAGTGCGTTGAAACGACTATAAACGAGCCATCATTAGCAGTCCTGTAGCAAGTCCGAGAAGATGCTCATCATGCAACGTTGAAATGTACTCGGAGCATTGCTGAGGCCAAATGGCATGCGTGTGTACGCAAAGGTACTGAATGGGCAGGTGAAGGTTGTCTTATGTTGATCTTCAGGGGCTATATGAATTTGCATGTAGCCTGAGAATCCATCCAGAAAGCAGTAATGGGATTTCCCTGCTAACTTCTCAAGCATTTGGTCAATGAAAGGCAGAGGAAAGTGATCCTTACGAGTTGCTTGGTTTAATCTTCTATAGTCAATGCACACTCGCCAGCTGTTCTGAATCCTTGTTGGTACCAGCTCATCCTGCTGATTTTTCATGACAGTCGTCCCGAACTTCTTTGGCACCACTTGCACAGGGCTCACCCATTGGCTATCCGAGATGGGGTAGATGATTCCTGCAGTAAGGAGCTTTGTGACTTCTTTTTTAACCACGTCCAGGAGTGTCGGATTCAGTCTTCTTTGCGGCTGCCTTATGGGCTTGATTTCCTCCTCCAGTAATATTCTGTGCATGCAAATGGAGGGGTTTATGCCCGGAAGGTCTGATAGCTTCCACCCTATTGCCTTCTTATGTTGCCTGAGAACCTCCAACAACTTGTCCTCTTGTTCTTGGTCGAGATTGCTAGCAATAATAACCGGGAGTTGTTGGTCCTTGTTCAGGTAGGCATATTTCAGGTGACTCGGCAATGTTTTTAATTCTATGGGTGGTGACGGTGATGGAGATTTGTCAGTCTCTGAGGTTGGATCCGACTGGCCGACTTGATCTTGATCAGGCACCAGGTGTGCCGATATGATTTTGGCCTCTGTCTGCTTCGGCCGGCTCGACTTCATGGATTTGGTTATGGTCAAAATGGAGTCGGCCTTGGCTTCTAACGCTCCTTCAGAGTCGAATCCGGATGGAACAATGAATTCTACATTAGCTTGTGTCTGGTCTGCAGTTGTCGAGTCGGCCTTGCTATTTGCCCCTTCGGCTGAGTTGACTTCCATTTCTTCCTTGACTCGGCCTCCTCTGGCCGACTCATTCTTGGTCGTGAAAATTGTCGCTAAGTGTGCAATGGAGGACTTTTCAGCTTCAGCGACTTCGTTTTCTGCATCATTTGTATACTCTGAGTGTTCTGTGCTGCAGACTTGGTCTAACAATTCAGACAGTTCCACTTCAAAGGCCAAGTCAGCAACATCACTATGATTGTCCTTAGAGTTTGAGAGGTCTTGTACTTCTTCACAGTCGGCCTCTTCATCTGTGACTCCTGGGCAGCTGCTTTCATCATCATTCTCAGCAGACTCCTCAATGTTTTCACTACTGCCATTTAGTTGAAGATATTCTTCAACTAGTTCATCAAGTACATCAATGCCAAAGAGAGAGGTGGTCTTCGGTTGGGTGCTTCATAGCTTCGAAAATATTGAATTGCACCAAAGGCCACCGAATTCCATGGAGAGCGTCCCCTGCATACACATCAATCTTTGTTTTGGCTGTCATCAAGAAAGGTCTTCCCAGAATTAAGGTGGATTCCTTCCCGGATGTTTCGTCCTCCATGTCTAGCACGTAAAAATCAGCTGGAAATATTAGTTCATTGACTTGGACGAGAACATCCTCTAGAACTCCCAGGGGCTGGACAATACTCCTGTTTGCCAGCTGAATGGTCATCCCTGTGGGTTCCAAGTCACCAAAATTCAGGGACCTGTAAACTGATGTGGGTATGACATTAATTGAGGCTCCCAGGTCCAACATGGCATTGGCAAAAGTGCATTCGCCGATGGTGCATGGAACCGAAAAGACTCCAGGGTCTCTGCATTATTTTGGCAGAGTTAAGGCACTTGTAGTGTGATGAGTCACAATTTATACATCTTTTAGACACCTAAGAAGGAGGTTTGCAAGACTATTATGTGCTTAAGAATGGATTGTTAGCTAAGATTCATTTTATGGGCTTAAACACAGAGAAAATACAAATCTGTGTTAATTCAGATTTCTTAGCTAATAAAAAGTATCACTCCTTCTTCTGCAGGTCAAGCCGAGTTGACCAGGGTCAACAGAGGAGTCTCAGCCGAGATGAAGTCGTCCCGGCTAGACCGACTCCATCTTGGCCAAGCCAGATTCGTCTCGGCAGCCAATGCTTTACAGACCAGCAGCCCAATAAAGAGCGGCCCAATTGTGCTTGACCAGGTCAGCTATCCAGCTCAGAGGCCACCTCGGCGCCAGCTCAGCCACCATGTCACTCTTGAAGAATCTGCCACGTCATTTTGGAAGATCTTCACAGGGGTAGAATAGGACATTCACAGTGTAATTCTGTTAGGATTCGTAGGATATTTTGTTAGCATCTAGCTGCTCAGCTCGTTTATATATAGGAGGAGCTGTGCACTTTTGAGGAGTCTTTGAATTCACTCTTAATACTTCTTCATCTACTCCATTTCCTCGCCCTCATCCTTCCATTCCTGGTGGTGCACGGTGCTGTATTGGCGTTTCTCTCGATTGAGGAAGCGCAGGTCTGAGACTGGGAAGCTGAAGTCTGCCAGAGGGGACCGATCAGACTACTGACGCACTCTGGTGGAGCTGATCCTCAGCGCTCAGGCTAACGGAGGTGAACCACCACCATCAACCATGGCGATCGTCGTGGAAGATGGATCCACCTGAATTCGGACCACTGTGTTTGTATTCCGTTTCTGTTAATCAATTCCATTACGCATTTCTTCTCTCGGTTCCCTTCCTCTTCTTTAATTCACGAATTGAATCGCGATTGCATTTGAGACGTGAACAATGTTAAGCTAAGCCGATTAGAACTGGTTTAACTAATATAGTGGGTAATCATTTAACGATTGTTAATAGAGAACCTAAAATCAGCTCTGAACTTAATCCCTGCCAACTGATGAGGTAGCGATTGCATAAATCCTCAGTATGTGATGATGGCGTTTTTTTTTACAGTCGTTTACGCGCTTATCAAATAACTAAAGCTAACTATAGTATAGCTAACCTAGGTCATTCTTCTCAAGGACACAGTGTGTTCAGTTGTGAATTGGTGTAAAGTGAAGTGAAAGTAGAATCTGAGATGCAGATCTTGACTGCCTCTCGGCAATGGCCGAAGTTGCTCTCAACAGAGACTGAGGCAGAGACAGTCTCGGCAGAGACTATCCGGGCTTGGTCTCGGCTGAGTGCAGACAGAGCGCTACTGAGGGGGACTACCTCTGTCCCAACCAGAAAAACAGTAAAGAAAGCAGAAATAATTTTGAATGCAAGTAAGCAGAAAATAAACTAAGACTATGAATGCAGTGAATGTATACTACTATTACTACTTATCTATTATTATTATATAACTGTATTCAGATTTAGTTCCATTAATTAAGTCCAGTCCAGGTTCCAATCTCCAATTCATAGTCCATATCAGCCTTTGGTAGTCATATGGCAATCGCCAAAGGTTCGTCCATTGTCATACCGAGGATTTATGCAATCGCTACCTCATCAGTTGACAGGGATTGAGTGTAGAGCTGATTTTAGGTTCTCATTCAACAATCGTTAAGTGATTACCTACTGAATTAGTTAAACCAGTTCCAATCGGCTTAGCTTAACATTGTTCACAGTTAAATTGCAATCATGGATTCAACGTGAATTAAAGTAGGGAAGGAGAACAGAGATATGAAATGCAGAACGAAATCAATTAACAGAAACAAAATACAAATACAGTGGTCCGAATTCGGATGGCTCCATCTTCCTCAACGATCGCCAAGGTTGATGGTGGTGGTTCACCTCCGTTAGCCTAAGCCACGAGGATCAGTTCCACCGTAATGAGTCTGATCGGTCCCCTCCCTAAACGTCCCAGCTTCCCAGTCTTAGACCTACACTTCCTCAATCGAGAGAAGCACCAATGCAAAGCACCGTGCACCACCGTGAAAATGGAGAGAGCGGGAGCGAGAAAAATGGATACAGTGAGTGTCGAATTAAAGTGAATTCAAAGACCCGGAAAAAGTGCGCAGCTCCTCCTATATATACACGAGTTGGGTGGCGTTGGGTGACGCTTCTAAAATATCCTAACAGAATTACAATGTGAATGTTCTATTCTACCCCTGTGCAGATCTTCCAACGTGACATGGCAGATTCTCTAAGAGTGACATGGCAGGTGAGCTGCCTCGAGCTGGATAGCCGATGTGGAAACACACTTGGGCCGCTCTTTTATTGGGCTGATGGACTGCAAGGTGTGGGTTGCCGAGACGAGTCTGGTTGGTCGAGACGGAGTCGGTCTTGGCCGGGACGACTTCAACTCGGCTGAGGCTCTTCTGTTGACTCTTGGTTGACTCGGCTTGACCTGCAGAAGAAGGGCTGATACTTTTATTAGCTAAGACTTTCGAATTAACACAGATTTGTATTTTCTCTATATTTAAGCCCATAAAATGAATCTTAGCTAACAATCAATTCTTAAGCACAGAATAGTCTTGCAAATACCCTTCTTAGGTGTCTTAAAGATGTATAAATTGTGACTCATCAGTATGGCAATGGACGAACCTTTGGCGATTGTCATAAGACTTCCCAAGGATGATATGGATTGAGAACTGGAGTGTGGAACCTAGACTGGACTTGAACTAATGGAACTGAACATGAACACAGTTATATAATAATAATAATAGATAATTAGTAACAGTAGTATATGTTTACTGCATTCATAGTCTTAGTTTACTTTCTGCTTTACTTGCACTCCAACCCCCCTGTTTACTGCTTTCTAAGTCTGAGACAGAGATAGTCCATCTCTGTAGCGTCTGTCTGCACTTGACCGAGACCAAGCCGGATCGTCTCTGTTGAGATCGACTCGGTTCAGTCTCTGTTGAGAGCAACTCGGCCATTGCCGAGACGAGTCAGTACTCTACATCTCAGATTCTACTTCCGTTTACTTGACACCAATTCACAACTGAACACACTGTGTCCTTGAGAAGAATGACCTAGGGTTAGCTATACTATAGTTAGCTTTAGTTATTTGATAAGCGTGTAAAACGACTGTAAAAACGCGCATCATCATAGTGATTGCTCCATTCTGTGTTAGAGCCGACACCCCGCCTCCAGTTTCCTTGCTCCCCTTTATTTTTCTCCTTTTATGTATACATAATTCCTTGAGGAATTTTGCGTACTTAGGGATCTGTTTAATAGCATCGAGGAGTGGAATATTGATTTCCACCTTGCGGAACATCTTCAACAATTCTTCATCCGACTCTAGCTTCCTTGCCGAAGTGGTCCGAGATGGAAATGGCAATGGGACAGTTGTCTCTGGCCGAGACTGTAAGTCGGCATTTGGCTCGGAGTTGGCTTCTTTTGATCTCGGCACCTGCTCCAATGTAGATTGAGGTAGTTCTTTTCCACTTCGAAGAGTGACTACACTGGCGTTACCTCTCGGAATTGGAATGGGTTGAGAGGGAAGGTTGCTAGATCCTGCCGACTGTAATTAGCTTACAGTGTTAGCTAGCTGTCCAATCTGCGTTCCTGGATGGTGGCGGTCATGTTCTGCTGGAATTGTAAATTGCTGGAGCTCACAGATTGTTGGAACTCCAGGTTGCTGGTTGCAAGCTGCTTCATCAGGTCTTCCAGAGATGGAGAGTTGCCTGGAGTAGGCATTCTCTGCTGTTGTTGTTGCTGCTGGAAAGGTGGTACTTGGTATTGCGGAGTCGGCTGTTGATAACCTGCCTGCCTCTGATAGGTGTTCGGCGTGGATCCGAATTGTTGGGTTGCATATGGTCCTTGATTCGGTCCTGGCCGAAATGGCTGTCTTCCCTATTGCTGGTTATCAAATGGCCGATTCTGATACGGCTGCTTCCCGTACTGAAATCCACCTATGGCTCCAACATTTTCTGGCTGGTCCGACTCGGTTTCTTGGAGAGTGGGGCACATATCAATGGGGTGCTCCACGGAAGTACATATGCCACATACTTTTGCTGCCATGGCTGGTTGGTGTTGCCCAACAGCAAGCTGTCTCACCAATGATGTTAATTCGGTCAGCTGATTCTCCAACCTCTGATTGGAAGCTGCACCGATTTCACTCACCATCCGTGTTTGATTTGGCCCTCTGATCCCAAACTGCTGTGTATTGCTTGCCATATTGGAAATCAGATGCCGTGCTGCTGCTGGTGTTTTGTCCATCAGAGCTCCGCCACTGGCTGCGTCTATCATACTTCTGTCCATCAGCGATAATCCTTCATAAAAATACTGGATCAGCAACTGTTCGCTGATCTGATGATGTGGACAAGTGGCACGAGTTTGTTGAACCTCTCCCAAAGACTCGTGTAGTGTTTCTCCTGTATGTTGCCTTATCCCACATATTTCCTTTCTAATGGACGCAGTGCGGGATGCCGGAAAGAACTTCTCCAGGAAGGTGCGCTTCATGTCTCCCCAGGTATTGAAAAGCACTGGCTGAAGATACAGCCAATCCTTCGCTACTCCATCCAGGGAGAATGGAAATGCCTTCATTTTGATGTAGTCTTCCGATATCCCTTGCGGCCTCATTGTGGAGCAAACCACATGGAATTCTTTTAAATGCTTGTGGGGGTCTTCTCTTGCAAGACCATGAAACTTAGGCAACAGGTGTATAAGACCAGATTTTAACTCATATGTTTGAGCTGGCTCCAGCTGTGGGTATTGGATGCACCATGGTTGGTACACCACATCTGGAGTGGCTAATTCCTTCAGCGTCCTATCGTTATTCTCCATTCGTCCTGATTCTACAAAAACGTCAGAACTGGGAACAAAATTGTTAGTGTAAAACTGGTTAGAGTCAGCTATAGAATCTATAGTGATACTAGTATTTATTGCAGTGTTCCTAATTTTGCGTAATCTACGTAAGGTTAATTCTATTTCTGGGTCAAAAACATACAATGGGTCAGTACTACTCCTAGTCATGCATTGTACATATTATGCAGAAAAATCAGAATTAGAAATAGTACTTGAAATGGTGAATGCAGAATTGGAAACTACAGCTATCGGTTAACTAACTAATGGAATTACAGAATGACATACAGAAAGAATGTAATTAAACTAACAAGAATGTAAGACAGAAAAACTAGCTGAATGCAAGAATGTAATGCAGAAAGAAAGATGCAGTAGTGGATACAAGACAGAATGCTAATTCTACGTAGCTATTCTTAACGGTGAATTTACGCAGAGAAACAAATAATAGTCAACATGCTTTTTATTTAGGATCCATACACAAAACAGACAGACATGACAAGTTCAAAAGACTCAAGACTGACTTGACAAACACATTTTACGGACTCAGAATTCGACCTCTCTTAACTTGGCACACAAAAACAAAAAAGAACTTGTGTCCCCGGCAACGGCGCCAATTTGATGGTGCATGCTTTTACAGTCGTTTTACGCGCTTATCAAATAACTAAAGCTAACTATAGTATAGCTAACCCTAGGTCATTCTTCTCAAGGACACAGTGTGTTCAGTTGTGAATTGGTGTTAAGTGAAGTACTGACCCGTCTCGGCAATGGCTGAGTCACTCTCGGCAGAGACTGAGCCGAGATGATCCCAATAGAGAGAATCCGGCTTGGTCTCGACTAAGTACAGACAGACGCTACAGAGGTGAACTATCTCTGTCTCAAACTTAGAAGCAGTAAACAGGGGGGTTGGGAATGCAAGTAATGTAGAAAATAGACTAAGACTACGAATGTAATAAACATGTACTACTATTACTAATTATCTAACATTATTATTATTTAACTGTGCTCATATTCAGTCCCATTAATCCAAGTTCAGTCCAGGCTCCACACTCCAGTTCTCAATCCATATCAGCCTAGGGAAATCTTATGGCAATCGCCAAAGGTTCGTCCATTGCCATACCGAGGATTTATGCAACGCTACCTCATTAGTTGGCAGGGATTAAGTTCAGAGCTGATTTTAGGTTCTCTGTTAACGATCGCCAATTGATTACCTACTAAATTAGTTAAACCAGTTCCAATCGGCTTAGCTTAACATTGTTCACAATTTAATTGCAATCGCGGATCAAATCATGAAGTGAAGTAGAGGAAGAGAATGGAGATAAGAGTTGCAGAATGAAATTGATTAACAGAAATGGAATACAAATACAGTGGTCCTGAATTCAGATGAATCCATCTTCCACGACGATCGCCATGGTTGATGGTGGTGGTTCACCTCCGTTAGCCTGAGCGCTAAGGATCAGCTCCACCAGAGTGCGTCAATAGTCTGATCGGTCCCCTCTGGCAGACCTCGGCTTCCCAGTCTCAGACCTGCACTTCCTCAATCGAGCAAAACGCCAATGCAATACCGTGCACCACCAGGAATGGAAGGATGAGAGCGAGGAAATGGAGTAAATGAAGTGTATTAAGAGTGAATTCAAAAGACAGAACCTTTAAAAAGTGCACAGCTCTTCCTATATATACACGAGCTGTGATATGCTAATCCTAACAAATCCTAACAGAATTACACCGTGAAGATCCTATTCTACCCCTATGCAGATCTTCTAACGTGACCTGGCAGATTTCCTAGGAGTGACATGGCATTTGAGCTGACGCTGAGATGGCCTCCGAGCTGGATAGCTGATGTGGTCAATACAACTGGGCCTCTCTACTGGGCTGCTGGGCTGCAAGGCGTGGGTTACCGAGATGACTCTGGCTTGGCCGACACGGAATCGGTCTGGCCGGGACGATTTCATCTCGGCTGAGAATCCTCTATTGACCCTGGTCAACTCGGCTTGACCTGCAGAAGAAGGAGTGATACTTTTTATTAGCTAAGAAATCTGAATTAACACAGATTTGTATTTTCTCTGTATTCAAACCCATAGAGTGAATCTTAGCTAACAATCCATTCTTAAGCACAGAATAATCTTACAAACCTCCTTCTTAGGTGTCTAAAAGATATATAAATTGTGACTCATCAGGTTGCTAAAGAAATGGCCATGGTAGTCGAACTTCATGCTTCTAATGCTCAAGCTCGAATGGACTCTCTTATGGTGGTGGTTGCACACACTGATAACTTTACATCATCAGCACATGAAGCTGGATTTAACCAAGCGCTGCGTCAAATTAGACTCCTAGTCCCCAACCTTGACATCTGTCAAATGAGCATTCACAAAGATGTCAAGGATGGGAACTTAGTGCCTTTCCCTGGATCACCTTCATGTTAATGTTATGTATACCTGCATAATAATGATAACTTTCTGCTCCATTTATGATTTGACTATCAACTTCCACACTTTCTTGTTTATTTTCATGATGATTTTGATTTTTTTTATTTAAATTATCTGCGCAATTAACTCTACGGATTAGATTAACACTGAGTTAGAAGTTGAGATTAATATGGAATCACTATAATTGGAAACACTTTTCCCACAAAATCTTGAAGTGCGTATGTATGCCTAATTAATGAATGATGCAATGCATAGGAGTCTACAGTTTTAGGTCAAAAACTAGGGCAATGTTTCACGATTCTTGGGTGTACAGGTTGAGAATACTTTGTAATTCTCAGAGAATTCTTCTTCGCCTTTATGCATGCCATACTTGTAACATCCTTTGTTCCCTTCTCATTTTTCCCTTTCATGGTTGTTGACTATAAAATCCTATGTTTCCATGGCCTTATGTCATATGAAAAAGACCTCTGTGAATGTTTTATTTTGCCAACATTTGCTATTTTTAGTTTAAACCAAAGAACAAAATACAATAAAGAGCAAACAAAGGGTGGTGTATAGAATCTGTTTAGGGTGTATAATGTGTTGTTGAAGTTTCTAAGAGTGAATTGGGATTAGAACAATTTTAGCTATGGATTTCATCTTCCCTTCACCATATCTCTAATCAGCATAACCAATCTTTTTTTTGGAGAATGGAAACATATTGCCCCCCCTTCTTGTGAAGTTCAGGGATATAATTATTTTGACTTCTAAGTTCACCGAGTGTTATAGATTGATGCTTTCCATATTGGTTAGGACCATTGCTCCTCTAGAGAAAGTTCTCTTAACTACATATGGCTCTTCATAGTTTGGGGTCCATTTTCCCCTGGGGTCATTTTGAGTTGGTATGATCTTCTTCAATACCAAATCTCCTTCTTAGATTTCTCGTGGATGGATTCTTTTGTCAAATGCCTTCTTCATTCTTCGTTGGTACATCTGGTCCTAAAAAAGTGCGCCCAACCTTTTTTCTTCGATGAGGTTTAATTGGTTGAAGTGGGTTAGCATCCATTCGGCCTCTTCCAACTCAGCCTCCATTACTATCCATAGTGAGGGAATTTCTACTTCAATGGGTAAAATTGCTTCCATACCATATACTAGTGAATAGGGCGTTGCCCCTATGGAAGTGCGAATAATTGTTCTTTACCCATGGAGAGCGAAGGGAAACATCTCATGCCAATCTTGGTATGTTACCATCATTTTTTGCACTATCTTTTGAATATTGTTGTTGGCAGCTTTCACTGCCCCATTTGCCTTTGGTCGATAGGGTGTGGAATTATAATGATTGATCTTGAACTGTTCGCACAACTCGGTCATCATCTTGTTATTCAAGTTGGTTCCATTGTTTGTGATGATATGACTTGGTATGTCATACCGACAGATAATGTTACCTTTGATGAACTTGATGACAACCTTCTTGGTTACGCTAGAATAAGATGTGACCACTACCCATTTAGTGAAGTAATCTATGGCTACTAGGATAAAACGATGTCCATTAGATGCTTTCAGCTCAATCTGGCCAATTACATTTATTACCCATATGTCAAAAGGCCATGGTGCCAACAGGACATTTAGGGGTGCCGATGGTACTTGGATATTGTCAGCATAGATTTGACACTTATGATACCTTTTCATGTGCTCACAACAATCCGCTTCCATTTTGGCTCAATAGTACCCGACCCTCAGGATTTTTCTTGCCATAATGGGTGCATTTGCGTGTATTCCAAAGGTCCCTTTGTGAACTTCTTCCAGGATTTCTTCAGCTTCCTTTGCATCCACACAACGAAGCAATGTTGTATCTGGGCTTCTTTTGTAGAGTACATCCTCATTAAGCAAAAATCACATGGCCATTCTCCTTAATGTTTTCTTGTTATTTTCAATAGCACCAAGCGAATACTTTTTATTTTTCAAATATTGCTTGATATCATAGTACCATAGCTTTCCGTCGGCTTCTTCCTCTATCGCTTGACAATGGGTCGGTACGGTTCGATGATGGACAAAAAGGGTGACCATGTCGCTTTCTCGGCTAACTTTAAACATGGAGGCTAATGTGGCCAATGCATCCGCCATTTGATTTTCTTCTCGTGGGGTATGATGAAACGTGATTTTTTTCGAAATGTTCAACCAACTCTCTAATATATGAAAATTAAGGAATTAGTTTAACATCCCACATTTCCCATTCTCCTTGTAGTTGGTGGATGACCAGCGTGGAATCTCCATGAACCTTGAGGTCCTTAATCTGGTATTCTATGGCCATGACTATTCCCATCGCACAAGCTTCATATTCGTCCATATTATTCGTATAATTGAAGCCTAGCCTTGCAGTGAAAGGAAAGCAGCACCCTTATGGGGTTATTAAAACCGCTCTAATACCATGACCAAACGCATTGGATGCCCCATCAAAATACATTGCCCATCCTTTTTCATGTTCTAGTTCTGCCATCAACATTAGGATGTCTTCATCTAGGAAGTCATGTTTCATGGGTTGGTAATCTACCAAAGGGTTGTGAGCCAAGTGATCTGCCAAAGCGCTCCCTTTGATTGACTTTTGAGTGACATGAACAATGTCATATTCTGTCAATGCTACCTGTCACCTGGCTATTTTTCCTATCAAAGTTGGTTTCTCAAATATATACTTGATCAGATCCACTTTGGAGATTAACCATGTCGTATGGGACAACATATATGGTCTTAGCCTTCTGACTGTCCAAGCCAAGGCGCAACACGTTTACTCTAGTAGGGAGTATCTCATTTCACAATATGTAAATTTTTTGCTGAGGTAGTAGATGGCCTGCTCCTTCTTTCTGGATTCATCATGTTGTCCCAAGACACACCCTATGGATTCTTCTAATACGGTCATGTACATTATTAGCGGTCTTCCAGATACCGATGATACCAAAATAAGAGGCTTTTTCAAATACTACTTGATTTCCTCAAATGCCTTCTGACAGTCCTCATTCCATTCCATCTTCTGATTTTTCCCTAAGAGTTTGAAAATAGGACTACAAGTGGCCGTTAGTTGGGATATGAATCTTGCTATATAACCTTCCCAAAAAGCCTCTAATTTTCTTTTCTGTTTGAGGTGGCGACATTTCTTGTATTGCTTTAACCTTATCAGGGTCAACTTCTACCCCTTTCTGACTGATTATGAACCCCAACAGTTTCCCCGACATGACACTAAAGGTACATTTAGCTAGGTTGAGATGGAGTCAATACTTCCTCAACCTTTCAAATAACTTTCTTAGGTCTCAGATGTGTTCCCTGCCCATCTTGGATTTGGCAATCATATCATCCACGTATACCTCTACTTCTTTATGCATCATGTTGTGGAATAGGGTCACCATAGCCCATTGATATGTTGCTTCGACATTCTTTAACCCGAAGGGCATCACTTTATAGCAAAATGTCTCCCATTGGGTGATAAAAGTAGTTTTTCCATATCCTTCGGGGCTATTCTAATTTGGTTGTATCTAGAGAATCCATCCATGAAGGAGAAACAACCATGCTTAGCCGTGTTGTCTACCAGTACATCGATGTGGGGTAAAGGGAAGTCGTCTTTAGGGTTGACCTTATTCAGGTCTCCATAATCCACACACATCTTGACTTTCCTGTCTTTTTTGGGTACTAGCACTATGTTAGCCACCCATTGTGGGTATTTGGCTACTGTTAAGAATCCGGCTTCTAATTGTTTCTTCACTTCCTCTTTGAATTTTAAAGATGTCTCTGGATTCATTCTCCTTAGCTTTTGTTTTATTGGAGGACAGTTGGGTTCCAGGGGTATTCTATGCTCTGCTATTTCATTGTCTAACCCTGACATGTCTTTATAGGACCATGCAAATATATCTACATATTCAGTTAACAACTAGACAAGTTTATTCCTGTCATCTGAGCACATAGCCTTCCCTACTTTGACTTCCTTTACTTCTCCTTTGAAGCCAATATTGATAGTTTCGGTTTCTTCCTGGTGGGGAAGGATAATTTGATCTTTTAATTCTATCAACCGTTTTAACTCACTTGGGGGTTCTTGACTAGTTCATTCCCTGTTAGATTGATTGACTAAATTATTGAGGCGATATTAGGGAGATAAGACGCTGTTAGCCTTAATTTGTTGTTTTGGGGATCTGTGATTTGTTAAGGATAGATGGTTAGCAAGGTATGTTAGATTATTTGGAAGTAATGAACTAGAGCAAAAGTCATAGGAAAAAAAAAAAGAAAGGGAAAATGCATCGTTAATTGGTTTAATTAAAAATAACATTTGTTGGCAAGAAACGTAGTAATTTGAAACACAAATTACTTGAGTACATAAGTCATGGTAACTTCTTGGATAATCCAATTGTTGGTCTCTTCTTACGGCAAACATGGTCTAATAAGGCTTTCGGGACTATTTTCTTCTGCAAGTGCTTCCTCAACCTGATTGGCATACCCTTTGCTGATAAAATTCTTGTAAAGATTGGTAGTTCCTTTACGGTATTGCTTGTAAGATTTCATACTAGGTGTTTCAGGCCAGTATCCGATTCCTTTTCTTCTCGGATTACCTCTTAATTCTATTGGCTTGGAGATGCCATGCAGATTTTGGCCTAGCCCTTAACCCACTCGAAATCTTGTCTTAATCATCATCTTAGTTGCAGCCATCATGGGTCTAAGTACCTTTCCTTTTCTCGGCTCATCCTTGGCAAGGGTAGTGTTGGTAATTTTTAAAAACTAGAAGGCCGTTTCTAAGGCCTCCTCGGCTACTTCAATGTGTTTCGTGGATTGAGGGAAGCTTACTGATAAGTCTTCCCCGAAAATTATTACCAGCTTATTGTCCACTAAGAATTTGAGCTTTTGGTACAAGTACGATGGGACAACACCGGATGCATGAACCTAAGGCCTACCCAATAGGCCGCTATACACAGGCTTGATGTCCATTATTTGGAAGGATATTTGAAATACGAAAGGGCCAATTTGAACTGGGATTTGAAGTTCTTCCATTACTTCCCTCTTTGATCCATCAAAAGCTCTTACTATAATGGCGTTGCTCTTTATGTTGGTTTTGCCATACGGCAACTTTTCCAAGGTTGCTTTGAGCATCACATTGAGAGAAGAACCATTGTTTATTAGTACTCGGGTCAACAGATGCCCCAAGCACTTGACCGATATGTTAAGGGCCTTGTTATGCCCTCTACCTTTTATCGAGATCTCTTTGTTGGAGAATGCAAGGTAGTTATTTACCATGATGTTGTTTATGATTGCCCCAAACTTGTCTAGGGAGATGTTCTTGTCTACATGCACTTCAGGCTCTTTTCCTTTGGAGTTTTCTTTATTCCCAGAGTTAGCCGAGGTCTCTGCTGGGTTTTCTCTTCTTAGACTCTCGGGTGCGTAGATCCTCCCACTCCTTGTTATGCCCTTAATCCCTACGATATTGGTTATGCTTGAAGATTCTGTCTTAACCTCTACGTCATATCTCCAAGGCACCAGTTTGGAACTTTTGTAAGGGAATGGCGTTGGTAACTAAATTTCCAAAGGTTTTAGCGTGTTCTGAGCCGAGGTGTAATGAATTATTAGCGGTCTTGGGGCATTGTTTACTTTACCTTCTTGGTGGACGACGACAACTTCATCATCTTTCCTTTCGACTTGGATTAGTCCTTTATCCATCAAGCTTTGTAACATCTTTCTTACTTCAGTATCTCTTGGATAACTTTCCTGATATTCCTTGGTCTGAATCATCCCCTGTCATGCTAGCTACCTGATGATGGACTTCATTGGGGTTATAATTTTTTTTGCTTCCTTTTCCAAGTATTCCTCCTCAAAAATAGCCCTAATGTAGGATTATTATTAATGTTAGGGTTTGTTTGCTGGAAGCGAAGCCATCTGGCATCAACTAGGTCTTGAACTTTATGCTTCAGGCTCCAACATTTTTCGGTTGAATGCCCAACCACCCCAGCATGGTAGTCGCATTTGGCATTAAGGTCGTAATTTTTTCGAATATGGGGAAGAAGCGGTTTTAGGGGTACAATGGTCACAAGGGACTCTTGTAACAAGTGTTGTAGAAGTTCTGAGTATGACACTAGTATGGTTGTAAATACCCTTGGATTTCTTTATGGAGCCCCGTTGGGTTGAGAATTCTAGTCGTTATTTTTCGGTATTGTCACAGATGTCGAGGGAGATTGGAGCCCGAATGACACATTCTTAATAATGGACCATCTTGAAAGCAGGCAAAAGGAGGAATTTGACCCTAACCGTGACTTGCCGATAGAACTAAAGTTATCAAAAGCGTGACCCTAACTACGACCTACCAGTAGAACCAACACTATAAAAGTTCTTTAACATAAGAACACAGGAAAAGTTCTCACAAAGAGGTAACACAAATTTTATTCAAATTCTAAATTCTGTTCTGCTGGTTGCTCACAAGAATTTATTTATAGGCTTAGCTAGGCAGCCCCGAAATTAATGCCCATTAATATTTTAATCTGCATAAAATCTCATGGATTTAATGCCCATTAATATTTTAATTGGCATAAAATCCCATCCATTATAACTCCCCACTAACCTTTTATTTCCACCATGAATGACCTTCCTATTTTTCCACTAGCTATCAAACTTTCCCTTTTTCTACTAACTATCAAAAAATGATTTATGCAAAAATACATGTAAATGGATCCTAATTAACTACTCAGCTCAAATTACATGACAATAACTTTGGGCTTTATATGTATTCTTTAAGATGGGCTCCAATCATCATCAACTTGTAATAAAGTGACCCATTTTGGTGCAGCCTCTGATTCACTTCACTCTAAACTTTTCTTAATTCCCAAACTCAAGTATGTGATAATTCATATTTTATACACCTCACAAAGGCTTAAGATGAGTATTATTAAGACTGTTTAGTGATTAAGAGTCCTGTCTTAGCTAAGATTCGAATTATGGGCCTAGAAATAGGAAAAATATAAATCTGTGCTAAAATAAGGATTTTAACTAACAAAAGATTGGACTTGTTTTGCAGGCCTGAAAGTCGAGAACATTTCGGCCCAATAGAAGCCGAGAACATTTCAGCCCAGTAGAAGCCGATAGCATCTCGGCCTAGTAGAAGCTGAGAACATCCCGACCCAAGCCGACTTCAGTGGCCAAAATCACTCCGGCAAGAATGCAGATATGATTATGCTACAATTAAGGAATTTGTAATGCAAATTTGATTCTCCTAGAATTAAGGAATCTGAATTCAGATATGATTATGCTAAAATTAAGGAATCTAAAATGCAGATTTGATTCTCCTAGAATTAAGGAATTTGTAATGCAGATATGATTATACTAAAATTAAGGAATCTGTAATGCAGATTTGATTCTCCTAGAATTAAGGAATCTGTAATGTAGATATGATTATGCTAGAATCAAGAAATTTGTAATCTCCTAGGATTGAGAAATTTGTATTTTCCTAGGATTGAGAAATTTGTCATCAGTAATTCAAATTTGTAATCTGTTAGGATAAGGAAATATGTAATTCAAGTAACTGAGTAGGAAATATGCGGGAATCAAGGAATTAGCGATTCTGTAGGTTTAGATTTAGATTTAGCCAGCTTGTGTATAAATAAAACACGCCAGGCAGCATCTTTAGTGTGGAAAAATAGTGGAATTCTAGACCTAGAGCTGTCAGCAACTGCAGACATTCCAAGCTAGCACGGTGGTACACAAAGCTTTAGTAAGGTGTCTCTCTCGATCGAGGAGGTACAAGACCAGGATTTGGGAAGTTGGAAGCTGTTGGAGCTGATCGCTTGGTATAGCCGACGCACTCCGGTAGACGAAAACCTCAATGTTTGGCCATCACTAGTGCACCACTACCATCCTTCCAAGGCGATCGTCGTGGAAGGCGGACTCTCTAGAGAATGTTGAATTCTGACCTTTGTATTCAATTCTATTTTTAATATTATAATTGGTTTGCAATTCTGTCTCTTGATTATAATTCTTGTGCTTTAATCTGTTTTTAACTTTGCCACGATTGCACATTGTTAGGGGTAGATCACGTTAGACTAAGGCCGATTGGAACTGGTTTAATAATCTGATTAGCTAGAGAACCTAAAATCAACCAAGTACATACTCTCTGCCAACTGATGAGGTAGCGATTGTATAAATCCTCAGTATAGCAATGGACAAACGTTCGGCGATTGTTGTAAGAATCTAAGGTTGATTCGGAGTATAACTCTAAGTAAGAATGACAACCTGTTGTGTGTTGATTTCCGAATTGGTATAGTAGTTAGTATAGATTAGTTTAACGTAGTTTAGTTTACTTTCAGTACTTAGTTTATTTTTCTACATTTAAACACAAATCCCCTTATTTACTGGCTTTCCAGAGTCCAAGACCGAGTCAGTCCAACTTCGTCACGTCCATCCAAAATCGAGTCAGTCTGACTCTATTGCGTCCGAGTCTGCGCTTAGCCGAGCCGAGACTGTGTCAGATTCGTCTCTGCTGAGAGCAAATCAGATCAGTCTTAATCGAGAGTGAGTCAGCATTCTACACTTGACGTTTATGTATAAAACTCTAATTTCTACACTTAGTCACAATCTGAACACACTGTGTCCTTGAGAGAATCGACCTAGGTTAGCTATACTATAGTTAGCTTTAGTAATTATTTGAGGCGTGTAAGACGACTAAAAACCCGCTTATTAGTATGGCAAAGAATGCTTCATCATTTTGGTTTTGGGCCTAGTCATGGGACCTCCAGTGTCACGCAAATTATCTTTGTCTTTGTTGGTTGGGTTTCTATCATTCCCTCCCTCTTCAAAAGGATTCATCCTCGAATCAAATTCTTCACCTATAACAAATAAAGATAAATCAGTAGCATTCTAAGTAGAACTTACATTACCATATGCAGTTGATAAATCCAGCTTGTAGGCATTGCCATTGATCCTTTCTAACACTTGAAATGTTCGATCTCTTCTTGGCTACAACTTGTATTTTCTTTGAGTAGGAAACCTTTCTTTTCGCCTATGAACCCAAACATAATCTCCAGGCTCAAAAGTCATAATACACCCTTTATTTGCTTGCCTTGTATATTATTCATTCCTCTTCTCAATGTTAGCTCAAACTTTGGCATGCAACTTTTTAACAAATTCTGCCTTCTCGTTTGCATTCTTAGGTGTTGGCCATTCTCTGATTGCCTTTACCTTTTGTTTAGCCACACTTATTCCTTTTGAGCTTACAACAAAACCCAAAAATACAATTTATTTTCTCTCAAGACATTAAGAACAACATGCAAATGTTCAACATGATCATCTAAAGTCTTGCTATAAATCAAAATATCATCAAAATAGACTACTACAAATTTCCCAATGAAAGAACGCAAAACATGATTCATTAACCTCATGAAGGTGCTGGGAAATTAGTTAAGCCAAATGGCATCACTAACCACTCATATAAACCATATTTTGTTTTGAAAGATGTTTTCCATTCATCACCTTCCTTCATACGAACTTGATTGTATCCACTCTTCAAATCAATTTTAGTAAACACACAAGAACCAAAAAATTCATCAAGCATATAATCTAACCTAGGAATAGGATATCTATACTTTATAGTGATTTTATTGATGGCCCGGCTGTCAACGCATATGCGTCATGTTCAATCTTTCTTTGAAACCAAGATAATAGGAACAGAACATGGACTAAGACTTTTCCTCACAAAGTCCTTTTGTAGCATCTCATTCACTTGCTTTTGAATTTCCTTTGTTTCCTTGGGATTTGTTCTATAGGCTGGTCTATTTGGGATTGGACAACCAGAAATGAGGTCAATTTGATGCTCAATACCTTTTAAAGGAGGTAATCATAAGGCACTTCATCTAGAAAAACATCAGTGAATTCTTGTAACAAAGAATCAAATTCACATGGAATAGAAGGATGAAATTCATTAGTGAAATAAACATCCTTGTACAGGAGTATAAGTAGTTTCTTTTTTGCTAATAACGCACTCTCAACCTCTTTTTACTCATTTTCTTACTTTTCTCTTCACTACACTCAATTTCATGTTTTTCTTTCTTCTACTTATTTTCACTCATATTTTCTTTTTTCTCTTTTTCTTGAATGCTCAATTGCTCTTTTCTCAACTTACACTCTCTTACTTTCCTTATTTTTATTTTGTCTTCAAATACTTGCTTTGGAGATAATGGAGTAAGAGGAATTTTCAGCTTATTGTAAATAAAAGACAAACAATTGGTATACTCATTGTGGGTTACCTTGCGGTCAAGCTACCATGGGTGGCCCAAAAGTATATGCCTTGCCTCCATAAGAACCACGTCATACAGTACTTCATCTTTGTAATTCATAATAGCAAAGGGCACTGAAACTTGCTTGTCAACCTTTACTTTTCCAATATTACTAAGCCATTACAGCTTATAAGGCCTAGGGTGTTTGGCAATTTGCAAATTTATTTTCTCCACTAGGATAGTACTAGCCACATTTTTGCAACTCCCTCCATCTAAAATCATGTTGCACACTTTTCCTTGAACAAGGCACCTAGTATGAGAAATATGCTCACATGGCACCATATCACCATCTTCCTTAGGTTGTATGCTAAGAGCACGCCTAGTATCATGTGGCCATTACTTCAGACTCGGCGGTTTTCAACAACTTAGCCACTTGTCCCCATGATGGGAAATTTCCTTGATATAGGTATGGTATGTTCTTTGTCAAGGGTTGATTAAGAATTCACTCATATTCGTCTAGTGTAGGGGCCATTTGGAAATCTTGAAATAAGAATCTCCTTAAAGGTGGTCATAGAATTGTACTAAAGCAGTCAGGGCTTCGGGTTGTATTTCTACTTCCATCAATCTAGGACGCTTCCAAATCTAGTTTCAAAGGTTTGGCATGGGCCGCCTTTAAGCTAATAAGCCAATTGCTTAAGGGTTCGGTATTCCATGACCTTTACTTTAATGGGTAGGGTGTTATCCCTTCCCGTGCTTGATCTGTAGTCCATCTTTTCTTAAAAAGGAAATTTCTCAAGATTAAAACCAAAGCTTCACAACATATGCATGAATAGGATGCGTTGAGCTATATAGCAAAGAATGTCTAGGTTATAGTCCTACTTGTTGGCTCTAAAATGAAATAGTGATCCTTACTAGGTTTTGCGGTTCTATCTCAACACCTCACCATTTTAGGCCACCAGTGCTAAGTACCCATTTTCTCGAATTTTCCACAAATAAGAAGTGCATCCCAAATATGGACATTCATGAAAGGGTCACACCATGGCTGAGACTTTCATGTGTCCAAATAGAAAGAGCTCCTAGATTGCTATCACTACTAGCCTTATGATAAGCTCATTTTTAGTTGTCTCAACGCGCATCAAATAAACTAACGCTAACTATAGCATAGTCAACCCTAGTTTGAATTCTCTCAAGGACACACTATGCTCAATTATGACTTTGTGTGAAAAGTAAGTGATGTAGAACTCAAGTGTAGAATACAGACTCACTCTCGGCTAGGTGCCGAGTTGCTCTTGGCAGAGACTGGTTTGATATGGACTCAGTAGAGCCTTATCCGACATGGTCTCGACTAAGCGCTAACAGACGCAATAAAGTCAGACTGACTTGATTTTGGACTAAAATGCAGGAAATAGGGGGTTGGTTATAGATTAAGAAAAACAACAATTGAACTAAGAATGTAAATGCAACTAAGCTAGGCTATCTCTAATGCTACTATTGTGTTTATGCTGAGTCTTAACAATCAAGTCGGTTTTGATTCAGTCACTCAAGTTCATGCCTATATCAACCTTGGGTTTCATTATGACGATTGCCAAACATTCGTCCATTGTCATATTGAGGATTTACACAATCACTACCTCATTAGTTGGCAGGGATTAAGTTCAGAGTTGATTTTAGGTTCTCTAATTGATTACCTATTGAAGTCGTTAAACGGGTTCCAATCAGCCTAGTTCAACATTTGTTCATATCACTATATGCAATCGCAACACACAAGTGAATTAAAATATAGGAATAGAAAACACGAGATAGGAATCAGAAACTACTCATATTATTAAGGAAAAAATACAAACACAGGGTGTGAATTCGATGAATCCGTCTTCCACGACAATCGCCATGGTTGAACGATGATGATTCACCTCTGTTAGCCAAGACGTTGAGGATTAGGTCCACTAGAGTGCGATGGCAAACCAAGCGGTCCCCTTTAACAACCTTTGGCCTCCCAATCCTTGACCTGCGCTTCCTCGATTGAGAGAAACATCATTGAAGGATCGTGCACCACTAGGGAAATGGAGAACGTGCGCGAGAAAATGGAATGTAAGGTGAATGGAATTACGTCTGAATTCAACAACCATTAAATGTGCCCAACTCTTCCTATATATACATAAGTTGGACCTTGTTAAACACACTAGCTAACGTATCCTAACAGATTTAAGACTCTTTTGATGGGTTGAGATCATTCAGATTTGACCTGCAACATGGGATGAATCTTTTATTAGCTAAGACCTACAAATTAGCACAGATTTATACTTTCTCCATTTCTAGGTTCGTAATACAAATCTTAGCTAAGACTCAATCCTTAGGCTCCAAATGATCCCCCATACACTCATCTTAAGTCCTTATAAGGTGTGTAAAGTATGACTTATCAGACCCCACACTTACACTTTTGCACTCTTGGGCAAAATCAGATTTCAAACAGCAAGGGAGATTTTTAAAAGAGAAAAAGATTTTTCAATAAGTTTCTGAAGCTTTAGACAAAACAAAATCAACATTCATTCACCCTGTGAATTGAGATGTTTAAGCAATCTGCTAAAACTACTCTCTCCACACCCAAGGAAATGAAGTGGCCTACAAACATCAAAGGGTGACCGAGAGTGATAGAGTTCTCTCTCAGGAAAATAATCTCTCAACCTCTCAAGTGTTTGGGTTTGTATGTACACTCAACATCCCATGCAATTGGTATTACCAAACCTTGACTAGCCTCTCCTTCGACACCTTCAAAAACACATGCAGTCATGACCAAAAGGACTTCATTCTTGGCTTGTATTGTGGCCAGGGTCAAAAGGTGTGGTACAGGATGGAAAAGTGAGTTTTCTAACCATAGGGAATAAGGGAGCAATGGGGAGTAAGTTCGCAAGCATGGAGTATATCCCCAAGACACTGCAAATGTACTTAAAACATTTCTTGCTCATTTCTTCTCTTTCCATTTTTTTATTTTTCTTTTCTTCTTTTTCTCACTTCTTATTTTGCAACTTTGTGCTGTGTTTTTGCTACAGCTTATGACCTTTGGCTGCTTCTTTTATTTTTCTTGGCTTTATCCTGCACTTGATTTTCTTTCTTTCTTTTCTTTCTCAACCCTTTTAGATACACTACTCTTTCTATGTCCCCTGGTGTCTCCCCCACATTTGATCATTACTTACTCCAAAAACAATTCCCAAGCTTCTCTGTCCCTTAAGGTTGAGGTTAATCATGGTTTTTCTGGATTTGGCTTGTAATGAGCTGTCACAAAAGAATGGTCATTCAGGCTTAATGAGGGTAAACAAAGGGATAAGATTTATAAGGTAGGTCCAATTGGCTCGAGGTTTATTAGAAACATGGCCTAGATCATCTCATTCTTGCATGAAAAACCATATATATCTAGAGAGTCAAGGCAAAATCTAGAATACACAGTTAACATGGATGCAAAAATCACACAAGAAAGAGAAAATGGCAAGATGCAAAGCCATCATATATATATAGGCTCAAAAATTCTCACACGGCTAATTGCTCTACCACTAATGGTTTATCTTTTTTGTTTTTCAATCACCTATTGCCTAAGGGTGCGAAATTTTCATTTCCTATCAAGCTTGAAAAATCTGTCCTCTAGGGTTCTGAATTGCTTCCTACTGCTTCATCCAATACTTAAAGAAATTGTTTCAAATTCTTTTTCAAGATGTTTTTCTCAACAATCAAAGTTCAGAATTCAGTCAGGAAGGAAACACTCAAAATTTAAAAACAAAAATTGAAATTGGCTAGTCCGAACCGAAGTTGGTCCAAATCTGGCCGAAATGGAGTCGAAGTCGGCATGGACTCAGCTTGGACAACTTTTTATTTAAAACAACAGGGAAATGACTTGAAAAACAAACAAAAATGGACTATAGTGAAAATGAAAAAGAAAATTAAGACAAAAAGGAAAATCAAGACAGAAACAAGACAAAAATAGTCAATCAGAATAGAGTTGGCATGGAGTTTTCAAGAGTAGAAAAAAAATTTCAAGCACAAAATTCAGCAAGCCTTAGATGGCCACACTATCCATACTTGGTCATAGGTCAGATTGCACTGCTTAACTGCCTAGTATGCTCTATTTTCTATTTCCACCGCAAGATGACAAGCTTTACCAAAGACAATCTGGTAGGGAGACATCCCCAACGAAGTTCGGTATGCTATTCTATGTGCCCAAAGAGCATCCTTAAGGAGTCAGCTCCAGTCCTTCTGGCTGGGATTGGTCATCTTTTACAATGTCTTCTTTATTTCCCTATTAAAAACTTCAGCTTGGTCGTTGGTCTAGGGGTGATAGGCTGTGGAAATTCTATGCACCATCCCATATTTATGGAGTAAGGAGGACATGGCTTTGTTGCAAAAGTGACTACCTTGGTCACTTATGAACGCTTTCGGCATACCAACTTGGCAAAAGATATTGGACTTCAGAAAATCCACTACAACCTTGTCATCATTGGTTTTGGTGGCTATTAATAAGCTCGTCTTTAGTCATTTTAACATGCATCAAATAACTAAAGCTAACTATAGCATAGTCAACCCTAGGTCGATTTTTCTCAAGGACACAGTGCGCTCAATTGTGATTCGGCGTGAAGCAAAATGATGTAAAATTTGAGGTGTAGAGTATTGACTCGTCTCGGCAACTGGCTAAGTCGCTCCAGATAGAAGCTGAGCCGATATGGTCTCAGTAGAGACTTATCCGACTCAGTTTCGGCTAAGTGCAGAATTGACGCTATAGAGATGGACTATCTCTATCTCGGACTCGTAAAGTAGTAAACAAGGGGTTTTAATCGTGGAAACGAGAAAAAGTAAATGAATGCAAAGAATAAATGCAGATACAAGGATGGTTTTAATCGTGGAAACGAGAAAAAGTAAATGAATGCAAAGAATAAATGCAGATACAAGGATGCTACTGATGCGATATAACTACTGTTATTTTTATGATGTAACTGTGTTTGTATTCAATTTCATTAATTCAAGTCCAGTCCAGATTCCTCACTCTAGCTCTCAGTCCATGTTAGCCTTGGGAATGCTTATGGCAATCACCATAGGTTCATCCATTACCATATTGAGGAATTACGCAGTCGCTACCTCATCAGTTGGAAGGGATTAAGTTCGAAGCTAATTTTAGGTTCTTTATTAACGATCATTAAATGATTACCTACTGAAATTGCAATCACGGATTAAATCTTGAATTAAAGAAGAGGAGAGGAACAGAAGCAAGAAATGCAAAATGAATTGATTAACAGAAAATAGAGTACAAACACAGTGGTCCGAATTCAGATGGATCCATCTTCCACGACGATCACCTTGATTGATGGTGGTGGTTCACCTCCAGTAGCTTGAGCGCTGAGGATCAGCTCCACCGGAGTGCGTTGGAATCCCAAGCGGTCACCTCTGACAGACTTCGGCTTCTCAGTCTTAGGCCTGTACTTCCTCGATCGAGAGAAACACCAATGTAGCATCGTGCACCACCGCAAGAATGGAGAAAGCGAGAACGAGATAATGGACTTAATGAAAATGTGTAGAGAATGAGTTCAAAGACCTCTAAAATGTACATGAATAATCCTATATATACATGGGCGTGTGAACTACGATGCCTAACAGAATTACAAAAGTGGATTTCCTAATCTACCCTTGCAATGCGCGCTGCTGGCTACTCTAGGAGTGACGTGGCATCTAAGCTGGAGCTGAGGTGGCTTCTGAGTTGGATGGGTAATATGGAAGGTATTATAGGGCCATTCCTTGTTGGGCTGCTCCCTTATTGGGCCACTTGGTTGTGTAGCTTGGCCTGACCGAGATGGAATTGGCCTGGGTCCTCTTGTGTTGGACCTGAAAGCCTTGGCTGGACCTGCACAAAAAGGAAGATCAGCTAAGATCCTTGAATTAACACAATTTTGTATTTTCTCTATTTTTAGGTTCCTAATATAAATCCTAGCTAATATTCATTCCTTAAGTGCAAAATATGCTTGCAACGATCCTCCTTAGGTCCAAGATAGGTGTATAGTTTGTGACTCATCAGACCCCCCCACTTGCCCTTTTGCACTCCTTGGCAAAATGAAATGAAAATCAACAAGGGAATTTTTAAGGCTAAAAAGAAAATTTTTAATTGGCTCCCTTAAGCTCAACCACGATAGAGTCGGTACTCATTCACCCTGGGATTAAGATACTTAATCAATCAGAAACTACTACTCTCGTGCTCAAGGTACATTCATGACCTGCAACCGCGAGGGGTAACCAACAATGATAGAGCTGTCACTTCAGCAGCTATTTTCTCAACTCTCAAGTGTTTGGGTTTGTATTTACACTCCACATTACATGAAACTGATATTATCATACTTTGACAAAGCTTTCCTCCTACACCTGCAAAAACACAAGCAATTATGATTAGTAGGACTTCTTTTCGGCTTGTAGTGAGGCTAGGGACACGGGTAGGATAAAATATAGAGATTGGTTTTAGGACCCATGGGGAAGAGAGGAGCAATGGGGAGTAAGTTTCATCAGCATGAGGGATGACCCAGGATGCTGTGGTCTCTTTCTATGTTCAATTGCTCACTTCTTTCCTTTCTTTGTATCTTTTCCATTTTCTTAATTTCTGATCAATTATGCAGCTTTAATGTTTTCTTTTTGTCTGATTCAGCTTAGACTTCCAACTGCAATTTTCACTTTTTCTTTTTCTTTCTTTCGCTCGCTTCTCTTTTCTTTCTTGTAATTTCGAGCCTTTAGAGAATTCCACTCAGATTCTGCTTCCTGGAGTTCCCTCCACACTTGATCATGACTTACTCCTAAAACAATTCTAAGGCTCCTCTGCTCCATGAGGGTGAGCGTAGGATCATGTTTTTTTTTACCTTGGCTTGTAGTGAGTTGTCAGAACAAATGGTTAATCAGGCTCAATGGGGTGAACAAGGGACATAATTTTTTCAGGTAGGCCTTATTTGGCTCGGGGCTCATTAGAAACATGGCCTAGATCATGTCATTCCTACACGTGAAAATAGTTGTATCGAGAGAGTTAAGGCAAAATGTAGAATACACAATTATCATGAATGCAAAAATCACACCAGAAGAAGGAGAATGGCCAGATGTAAGTCATCACTATTTACAAAGGCTCAAATTCTCGCATAGGTTATTTTGCTCTATCACAGATGGTTTTCCTTTCTAGTTTTTAATCAATCACTGCCTAGAAACACAAAAGTTTCGCTCCCTTCAAGCTAGGGAAATCTCTTTTCAGAGTTGTAGAATTACTTCCTACTGTCTTCTCGAACTTCCAGAAGTCAATTCAAAAATCTTTCCAACTCACATTTTTCAACCATCCAATTCTAGGATTCTGCTAGGATGAATAGGATAGAAGTCCAAAACAATTAAAAATCATGTTTGGCCGATGTTACTCTGGATTCAGCCGAGACGGCATAGAACTAGGATGAATTCAGCTTTAGTAGTTTTTATTGGAACATACTAGAAAACAAGGGAAAATGACTTAGGAGAAAAGACATTAAATTCAAACAGACTAAGGAAACAAAACATAAATGCAAACAAAACAAAACAAATAAAATTGAACCAGGATGAATGAACAACATCACAAATCTTGCAGCTTCATAACGCCACAATAGTGTCCCCCCCGCCACACTTGTTTAATACATTGTCCCCAATGCCTGCTATGGTTGAGAGGGGTTGGCAAAGTAGGCTTAGGTTATGCCATCTGGTGAAGCTGGTTCCCTTAGTGAGATGATCTCCATGTCATCTACAATTGGTGTTGGACCATGATAGAATGGTTTGATCTGATGCCCATTGACCTGGAAGGTGCAGTTGCTCTATTCATCCTTTAATTGTACTGCACCATGGGGAAATATGTTAGTGATAACAAAAGGTTCATCCCATCTAGAGTGAAGCATACTTGCTATGAGCTTAAGTCTTGAATTGAACACTAGCACTTTCTGGCCGACATGAAAGTCTTTCCTCAGGATCTTCTGGTCATGAAATTTCTTGACTTTTTGCTTGTAGAGCCTGGAGTTCTCATATGCTTCCAGGCGAAGTTCATCAAGTTCTTATAGTTGGAACTTTCTCTACTCTCCTACTTGGTCACAGGCTACGTTGCATTGCTTGACAACCCAGTAAGCTTTATTCTCTAGTTCCATAGGAAGATGGAAGGTCTTACCGAAGACAATCCAGTAGAGAGACATCCCTAACGACGTTCGGTATGCGGTTCTGTGTGCCCAAAGAGCGTCCTCAAGGAGTCGGCTCCAATCCTTCCTGTTGGGGTTGGTCATCTTTTGTAGCATTTTCTTGATTTTTCTGTTGAAAACTTCTACTTGGCCATTTGTCTAGGGGCGGTATGCTGTAGCAATTATGTGTGCTACCCCATATTTCTGAAGGAGAGAGGCCATGGCTCTGTTGCAAAAGTGACTACCTTGGTCACTTATGAGTGCTTTCGACACATCAAACCTGTAGAAAATATTGGACTTCAAAAAGTCCACAACTACCTTTGCATCATTGGTCCTGGTGGCGATGGCCTCTACCCATCTTGATACATAATCTACGGCCAACAGAATGTATGAATAACCATTGGAGAATAGGAATGGCCCCATGAAATCTATTCCCCAGACATCAAAAACTTCATAGAACAGGATGAGTTGCTGGGGCATTTCTTGCCTTCGATTCATGGCCATTCCTGCTTTTTTGCATCGCGCACAGGTGGAGACGAAGTGATTGGCGTCTCTAAAAATGATAGGCTAGTATAGGCCACAGTCCAGCACATTCCTAGCAATCCGAGTTGATCCATAATGGCCGCCTCTAGGTGCTGAGTGGCAGAATTTGAGGATCGAATTGATCTCGGCATCAGGAATGCACCTGCAGGTTACTTTGTCACTGCATAGTCTCCAAAGGTAGGGATCATCCCATATGTAATATTTGGCATCACTCTAGAGTTTTTCCTTGTATGGTCAAGATGCCTCCGATGGGAACTGAGATGTTGCCACATAGTTTCAGATGTCGGCAAACCATGGTGTAGACACCTTGATGTGCAGAAGCTGTTCATCTAGGAATTCATCTCGGATGGGCATTGGTTTGCTTTCTCTTTCGATCCTGCTCAAGTGATCTGCTATAAAGTTCTTAGCACCCTTTTTTTCTCTGATTTCTATATCGAATTCTTGGAGAAGAAGCATCCACCGGATCAGTCTTGGCTTGGCGTCTGGCTTCTTCAATAAGTATGTCAGGCAGCATGGTCAGAGAACACAATTATTCTTGAATCGAGGAGGTATGAGCGGAATTTGTCCAGCGCAAACATAATTGCCAACAGTTCCTTCTCAGTTGTTGTATAATTCTGTTGGGCCGAGTCCATGGTTCTAGATGCATAGGCAATCACATGCACTGGTTGGCCGACTCCAACTCTTTGGCCGAGGATAGCTCCTAATGCCGAATTGGATGCATCGCACATGAGTTCAAATGGCAGGTCCCAGTTTGGTGCTTGCAGGATAAGGGCGAATGTGAGTTTGTTGTTCAGCTCCTGAAATGCTTCACTACAGGGCTGGTCGAAATTAAATTCCACATCTTTTTGCAATAGCTTGGACAGTGGCAGGGCAAGCTTGCTGAAGTTCTTGATGAATCTTCTGTAGAAACCTACATGTCCAAGAAAAGAGCGAACTTCCCGCATAGAAGTGGGGTTAGGAAGGGAGGTGATGATGTCAATCTTTGATTTATCCACTTCAATGCCTCTGTTGGAGACCAGATGTCCCAACATTATTCCCTCGGTCACCATGAAATGACATATTTCAAAATTAAGCACAAGATTTGTGTCAATACATCTCTTCAACACCTTGGATAGGTTGCTCAGACATGCTTCAAATTAATCCGTGTACACCGTGAAGTCATCCATGAACACCTCCATCCAGTCCTGTAGCAAATCCAAGAAGATACTTGTCATGTAGCATTGAAATGTGCTCGGCGCGTTGCACAGGCCAAATGGCATGCGAGTACATGCAAAGGTACCAAATGGGCAGGTGAAGGTGGTCTTATGCTGGTCCTCCGATGCAATGTGTATTTGCATGTACTCTGAGAAACCATCTAGAAAACAGTAATGGGATTTCCCTACTAGTTTTTCCAGGACTTGGTTAATAAAAGGCAAAGGAAAATGATCCTTGCGGGTTACCTGGTTTAATCTTTTGTAATCGATGCAGACCCGCCAGTTATTCTAAATTCAGATAGGTACCAACTCGTCTTGTTTGTTTTTCATGACAGTCATCCCGGATTTCTTTGGTACCACTTGCACAGGGCTCACCTATTGGCTATCCGAGATGGGATAGATGATGCCTTCAACAAGTAGCTTTGTGACTTCCTTCTTGACCACGTTCAGGATGGTCGGATTCAGTCTTCTCTACTATTGCCTTATGGGCTTGATTTCCTCCTCCATCAATATTTTGTGCATGCAGATGGAGGGGTTTATGCCAGGAAGGTCTGATAGCTTCCACCCTATTGCCTTCTTATGTTGCCTTAGGACCTCCAACAACTTGTCTTCGTGCTCTTGGTGGAGATTGTTGGCAATGATAATCGGGAGTTGTTGTTCCTTGTCCAAGTAGGCATGCTTTAGGTGGCTCGACAATGGCTTTAGTTCCATGGGCGATGGTGGGAATGGAGATTTTTCAACTAATGGATTTGGATCCGTCTGGCCGACTTGATTTTGACTCGACACTAGGTGTGACGACATGATTTCGGCCTTTGGCTGTTTCGGCTAACTCAACTCGGTAGCTTCGATTCTTGCTGGATTAGAGTCGACATCGGTTTCTTGCGCAGCTTCGGAGTCAGATACGGTTGGAACAGTAATTTCCACTCTAGCTTGTGTCTGGTCTCCATTGACCGAGACGGTTTCAGCGAGCATGTCAGCCTTGCTATCTAACTTTTCAGCCGAGTTGACTTTTATCTCTTCCCCGACTCGGCCATCTCTAGCCAACTTGATTTCGGTCGTAAAAATGGTCGCCAATTGTGCAGTAGGAGACTCTTCAATTTCGGTGACTTTGACTTTTGCATTTGTTGTACTCTTTGGGTTTTCAAGGTTGCACACCTGGTTTAACAATTCAGACAATTCAACGTCAAAGTCCAAGTCAGCAATATCGCTATGGTTGTCCTCAAAGTTGCGAAGGTCTTGTACTTCCTCAAAGTCGGCCTTTTCATCTACAAACCCCAGGCAACATATCTCATCAGTGCTTCCAACAAATTTCTCAATGTCTTCACTACTGCTATTTAGTTGAAAGTATTCTTCAACTATTTCATCAAGTAAATCAATGCCAAAGAGAGAATGGTCTTCGGTTGGATGCTTCATCGCTTCGAAAATATTAAATTGCACCAAGGTGTCACCGAATTCCATCAAGACCATCCCGGCATGCACATCGATCTTTGTTTTGGCCGTCACTAGGAATGGTCTTCCTAAAATTAAGGTGGATTCCGTTCCAGATGTCTCATCCTCCATGTTTAGCACATAAAAATCAGTTGGAAATATTAGCTTATTCACCTGGACAAGAACATCTTTGAGAACTCCTAAGTGTTGGACAATTCTCTTATTTGCAAGCTGAATGGTCATCCCTGTCGGTTCAAGATCACCAAAATTCAGGGACCTGTAGATTGATGCAGGCATGACATTAATTGAAGCTCCCAAGTCCAACATGGTGTCAACAAAGGTGCAGTCGCCAATGGTGCATGGGACAGAAAAGATTCCAGGATCTCTGCACTTCCTTGGCAGTGCTTGTGTGGCACCTGCAGTGAGTTCTTCATTTTTGGTCAAGGCCGACACCAAGCCTCCAATTTCCCTACTCCCCTTTATCTTTCTCCTTTTATGTATGCACAATTCCTTGAGGAATTTTGCATACTTAGGGACCTGTTTAATAGTGTCGAGGAGTGGAATATTGATTTCCACCTTCCAGAACATCTTCAACAATTCTTCATCTGACTCTGGCTTCCTTGTCGAGATGGTCCGAGATGGAAATGGCAATGGG
Source organism: Mucuna pruriens (assembly GCA_025330945.1). NCBI lineage: Eukaryota > Viridiplantae > Streptophyta > Magnoliopsida > Fabales > Fabaceae > Mucuna > Mucuna pruriens. Next base: position 345,226 of record JAENHJ010000487.1, on the reverse strand, counting down.
ACAGTTGTCTCCAACCGAGACTACGAGTCGACATGTGGCTTAGAGTCGGCTTCAACTGATCTCGACAACTGCTGCAGTGTAGGTTGAGGCAGTTCTTTCCCACTTTTGAGAGTGACTACACTGGAGGGGAGGTTGCTGGATCCAGCCGACTGTAATTGGCTCACAATGTTGGCTAACTGTCCAATCTACGTTTTGAGGTCTTGGATGGTGGCGGTCATGTTCTGTTGGAATTGCATATTACTGGAGCTCATAGATTGTTGGAACTCCAGGTTGCTACTTGCAAGTTACTTCATCAAGTCTTCCAGAGATGGAGAGCTGCCTTGAGTAGGCACTCTTTGCTGCTGTTGTTGTTGTTGGAAAGGTGGTGCCTGATATTATGGAGTCGGCTGTTGATAACCTGCTTGTCTTTGATATGTATTCGGTGTGGACCCGAATTGTTGAGCTACAAAGGGCCCCTGATTCGGTTCTGGCCGAAATGGCTGTCTTCCATATTGCTGGTTATCAAATGGCTGACTCTGATACGACTGTTTCCCATAATGAAATCCACCTATGGCTCCAACATTCTCTAGCTGGTCCGACTCAGTTTCTTGAAGAGTGGGGCACATATCAGTGGGGTGCTCCACGGAAGTACATATGCCTCATACTTTTACTGCCATGGCTGGTTGGTGTTGTCCAACTGCAAGCTATCTCACCAATGATGTCAATTTGGTCAGCTGATTTTCTAGTCTTTGGTTAGAAGCTGCACTGATCTCATTCACCATCCGAGATTGACTCGACCCTCTAATCCCAAACTGCTGTGTATTACTTGCCATATTGGAGATCAGATGCCTTGTTGCTGCTGGTGTTTTATCCATCAAAGCTCCTCCACTGGCGGCATCAATCATACTTTTGTCCATCATTGAGAGTCCTTCATAGAAATATTGGATTAGCAACTGTTCGCTGATTTGATGGTGTGGAAAGGTGGCACAGAGTTTGTTGAACCTCTCTAAGTACTCATGCAGAGTTTCTCCTTTATGCTGCCTTATCCCACAAATTTCCTTCCTGATGGTCGCAGTTCTGGATGCCGGAAAGAACTTCTCCAGGAACATATGCTTCATGTCTCCCCAAGTGTTAAAAGGAACTGGCTATAGATACAACCAATCCTTTACTGCTCCATCTAGGGAGAATGGAAATGCCTTTATTTTAATGTAATCCTCTAGTATCCCTTGCGGCCTCATTGTGGAGCAAACCACATGGAATTCCTTCAAGTGCTTGTGGGGGTCTTCCTCTGCAAGACCATGAAATTTAGGCAACAGATGTATAAGACCAGATTTTAATTCATATGTTTGAGCTAGCTCCAGTTGTGGCTATTGGATGCACCAAGGTTGATACACCACATCTGGTGTAGCCAACTCCTTCAATGTTCTGTCATAGTTCTCCATCTGTCCTGGCTCTGCAAAATCGTTAAAACTAGCAACAGAGTTATCGGCACACAACTGGTTAGAGTTAATGACAGAATCATAACTTCTACTATTATTTACTACTAGATTCCTAGCCTTCCTTAATCTATGTAAGGTTTTCTCTGTTTCGGGGTTAAAAGCATATAAAGGGTCAATGCTACTCCTAGTCATGCATTGTACACATTATGCAGGAAAATTAAAATTGAATTAGTACTCACAGAAACAGTAAACTACAACTATCAGTCAATCATCAAATAAAACTACAAGAATGCAATGTAAAAAAAATGCAAGTCAATTGTGCAATGCGAAAATGAATACATAACAGAATGCTAACAATATGTAATGTAGAGACAAATATTTTGTTGTTGTTTTTGTTTTTTTTGGCGGTGAATTCATGCAGAAAAATTAACAGATCTCAGCATGCTTTTATTACTCAAGTAGAAAACAGATATAGACAATTTCAAGAACTCAATAGACACACTCTACAGACTCGGGATTCGACTTCACTTAGCTTGGCACACCAAGACACAAAAGAACTTGTATCCCTGGCAACGATGCCAATTTGATAAGCTCGTCTTTAGTCGTCTCAACGTGCATCAAATAACTAAAGCTAACTATAGCATAGTTAACCCTATGTCGATTTTTCTCAAGGACACAGTGCGCTCAATTGTGATTGGTGAAGAGAAATGATGTAAAATCTAAGGTGTAGAGTATTGACTCGTCTCGGCAACTGGCCGAGTTGCTCTCGGCAAAAACTGAGCCGATATGGTCTCGGTAGAGACTTATCCGACTCAATTTTGGCTAAGTGCAGAATTGATGCTACAGAGATGGACTATCTCTGTCTCAGACTCGTAAAGCAGTAAACAGGGGGTTTTAATTATGGAAACGAGAAAAAGTAAATGAATGCAGAGAATAAATGCAAATACAAGGATGCTACTGATGCGATATAACTACTGTTATTTTTATGATGTAACTGTGTTCGTATTCAATTCCATTAATTCAAGTCTAGTCCAGATTCCTCACTCCAGTTCTCAGTCCATGTCAGCCTTGGGAATGCTTATGGCAATCGCCACAGGTTCGTCCATTACCATATTGAGGAATTACGCAATCGTTACCTCATCAGTTGGCAGGGATTAAGTTCGAAGCTGATTTTAGGTTCTCTATTAACGATCGTTAAATGATTACCTACTGAATTAGCTAAACAAGTTCCAATCGGCTTAGTTTAACTTTGTTCATAGTTCAATTACAATCACGGATCAAATCATGAATTAAAGAAGAGGAGAGGAACAGAAGCAAGAAATGTAGAATGAATTGATTAATAGAAAATACACTACAAACACAGTGGTCTGAATTTAGATGGATCCATCTTCCACGACGATCACCTTGGTTAATGGTGGTGGTTCACCTCCAGTAGCTTGAGCGCTAAGGATCAGCTCCACCGGAGTGCGTTGGAATCCCAAGCGGTCACCTCTAACAGACTTCGGCTTCTCAATCTCAGGCCTATACTTCCTCGATCAAGAGAAACACCAATGCAGCACCGTGCACCACCGCAAGAATGGAGAAAACGAGAACGAGATAATGGACTAAATGAAAATGTGTAGAGAATGAATTCAAAGACCCCTAAAATGTACATGACTAATCTTATATATACATGGGTGTGTGAACTACGATGCCTAACAGAATTACAAAAGTGGATTTCCTAATCTACCCTTGCAATACGCGCTGTTGGTTACTCTAGAAATGACGTGGCATCTAAGCTGGAGCTGAGATGGCTTCTAAGTTGGATGGCTAACGTGGAAGGTATTATAGGGCCACTCCTTGTTGGGCTACTCCCTTATTAGGCCACCTGGTTATGTGGCTTGGCCTGGCCGAGATGGAATCGGCTTGGGTCCTCATGTGTTGGACCTGAGAGCCTCGACTAGACCTGCACAAAAAGAAAAATTAGCTAAGATCCTTGAATTAGCACAATTTTGTATTTTCTCTATTTTTAGGTTCCTAATATAAATCCCAGCTAATATTCATTCCTTAAGTGCAAAATATGCTTGCAACGATCCACCTTAGGTCCAAGACAAGTGTATAGTTTATGACTCATCAGCTATGGCCTCTACCTATCTTGACACGTAGTCTACGACCAACAGAATGTATGAGTAACCATTGGAGATTGGGAATGGCCCCATGAAGTTGATACCCCGAACATAAAAAATTTCATAGAACAAGATGGGTTGTTGGGGCATTTCATGCCTTCTGGTAATGGCCACTCCAGCTTTTTGGCATTTTTCATAGGTTGAAACGAATTGGTATGCGTATTTGAAAATGGTGGGCCAATAGAACCCGCAATCAAGTACTTTCCTGGCGATCCGAGTTGATCCATAATCACCACCTCTAGGTGCCGCATGACAAAACTGGAGGACCGAATTGATCTCCATGTCAGGAATGCACCTGCAAATAACTTGATCATTACAAAGTCTCCATAGGTAGGGATCATCCCATATGTAGTATTTGGCATTATTTTGTAGTCTTTCCTTGTATAGCCAAGATGCCTCTAGTGGAAACTGCAATGTTGCCACAACGTTGCAGATGTCTTCAAACCATCGCGTAGGCATGGTGATGTACAACAGTTGCTCATCTGAGAATTCGTCTCTGATAGGCATCAGGTCATCCTCCCTCCGAATCCTGCTCAAATGGTCTGCTATTGAATTCTCAACACCTTTCTTATCTCTAATCTCTATGTTGAATTCTTGGAGGAGAAGCATCCAACGAATTAGTCTCGACTTTGCATCTGGCTTCTTCAGCAAGAATCTTAGTGCAGCGTGGTTAGAGAATACAACTATTTTGGAGCCTAGTAAGTACGGATGAAATTTGTCCAGGGCAAACACAATTGCCAACAGCTCCTTCTCAGCTTTGTGTAATTTAACTGGGTTGGGTCTATTGTTCGAAATGCATAGGCAATTACATGCACTGGCTTGCCGACTCCAGCTCTTTGGCGTAAGACGGCTCCGAATGCCGAATTGGATGCATTACACATAAGCTCAAATGGCAGCTCCCAGTTAGGTGCTTGAAGAATGGGAGCGGATGTGAGTCGGTTCTTCAGCTCCTAAAAGGCTTCAATACAAGGCTAGTCAAATTTAAATTCCACATCCTTTTGCAGCAGTTTGGATAGTGATAGGGAAATCTTGCTAAAATTCTTGATAAACCTTCTATAGAATCTTGCATGTCCTAAAAATGAGCGGACCTTCTGTGTACAAGCAAGGTTTGGAAGAGTGGTGATGATGTCAATCTTTGATTTATCAACCTCAATGCCTCTATTGGACACCAAATGTCCTAACACAATTCCCTCGGTCACCATGAAGTGGCATTTTTCAAAGTTAAGAACCAGGTTTGTATCAATGCATCTTGTTAACACCTTGGATAGGTTTTCCAGACATGCATCAAATGAATTAGCATATATGGTGAAGTCATCCATGAACACCTCCATGCAATCCTATAGCAAGTCCGAGAAGATGCTTCTCATGCAACGTTGAAATGTACTCGACACATTGCATAGGCCAAATGACATGCAAGTGTACGCAAAGGTACCAAATGGGCAGGTGAAGGTGGTCTTGTGTTGATCTTCAAGTGCAATGTGGATTTGCGTATATCCAAAGAAACCATCTAGAAAGCAGTAATGAGACTTCCCTGCTAATTTTTCCAAGACTTGATCAATGAAAGGAATAGGAAAGTGATCCTTGTGAGTCTCCTGATTCAATCTTCTGTAGTCGATGTAGACTCGCCAACTATTTTGAATCCGCATAGGTACCAACTCATTCGTGCCGGTTTTTCGTGACGGTCATCCCAGACTTTTTAGGTACTACTTGCATTGGGCTCACCCACTGACTATCCAAGATGGGATAGATGATCCCTGTAGCAAGTAGTTTTGTCACCTCATTCTTGACCACGTCTAGGATGGTTGGATTCATTCTTCATTGTTATTGCCTTATGGGCTTGGCTTCCTCCTCAATTAAAATTCTATGATGCAGATCGAGGGGTTTATCCTTGGACTCTTGTTGGACCGGAGTCAAACTCGACTCTTGGTTTTGTACTAAAGTCGGATCTAGATGGAATGCGATTCTTGCCTTGATTGACCGAGATAGACTCGGCTCTTGGTTGCTTCTGGTCTTCTTTGGCCGAGATGGTCTCGACTTGCACATGTACATGTGGGTCAGCTTTGACACTTGTCTTTTTGATCAAGATGACTTTGGTCCTCTCTTGGACTCGACCTTCCTTGGTCGACTCATACTCGGCTGTGAACATTGTTGCCACTTGTGCTGGGAATAGCTTTTTGGTCTTGGCAACTTGAACTTCTGCCTTGTTTACACATTTTGGGTTATTATACTTGCACATTGATGAGTCGTATTTTATACACCTTACACAATCCTAAGATGAGTGTTTTAGAGATCATTTGGTGTTTAAGAACTGAGTCTTAACTAAGATTCATATTAGGGACCAAGAAATGGAGAAATCATAAATCTATGCTAATTTGAGAATCTTAACGAATAAAAGACTCACTCCTCTTTCTTGTAGGATCAGCAGGGATGATCTCGGCCATCATGAGAAGCCGTGGCTCAGGAGAGTCGTCCCGGCCAGATTGACTCGTCCTAGAACCGGATGCCTCAGTAGGTCTAGCAGCCACATGGTGCACACAAGCCCAACAAGGAGCGACCCAATGGCACTTTCCATGTTGGCAGTCCAGCTCAACTCTAAAAGTCAACCCAGTTGCCATGTCATTCTTGGAGAATCTACCACGTCGCTCTAAAGAATCTTCACAAGGGTAGAATAGGCAATTCAATTTGTAATTTTGTTGGGATTTATTAATAGCGCGTTTAGCAAAGTTTAGCTCGTGTATATCTAGTAGGAGCTGAGCATGCTTAGGGGTTTCTAGAATTCATATTTTTCCATTTCCATTGCTTTCATTCTCTCGCTCTCGTTTTCTACACTCATGGTGGTGCACGATGCTCTCAATGGTGCTTCTCTTGATTGAGAAAGTGCGGGTCAGAAACTGAGAAGTTGAAGATCATTAGAGGGGACCGCTTGGATTACCAATGCACTTTGGTGGATCCGATCCTTAGCGTTTTGGCTAATGGAGGTGAACCATCGTCGTTCTTCAATGGCGATTGCGATAGAAGGTGGAGCCACTGAATCCATATGCTGTGTTTGTATTTTGTCTTCAATAATATAAGTGTTTTCTGATTTTGATCTCTGTTTGCATTATTATGCTTTACATCACTATCTACACTGTGATTGCACAAAGTTATCTGAACATTGTTGAACTAAGTCGATTGGAACTGATTTAACTAATTCAGTAGGTAATCAACTAGAGAACCTAATTGAGAACCTAAAATCAACTCTTAACTTAATCCCTGCCAACTGATGAGGTAGCAATTGTGTAAATCCTTGGTATGACAGTGAACGAACATTTAACGATCGTCATAAGAAAACCCAAGGTTAATATGGACTGTGAACTGGAGTGAATGAACTAGAACATACTTGATTATTGAGACTGAACATGAAGACAGTAGTAGTAGTAGAGTAGCTTAGTTTAATTGCATTCACGTTCTTAGTTTGCTTTCTATCTTTCATTATTTTCACTTCAAAACCCCCTATTTCCTACATTTAGTCTGAAACAGAGTAAGTCTAACTCTATTGCGTCCGTCAGCACTTAGCCGAGACCATGTCGGATAAGACTCTATCAAGTCCATATTGGACCAGTCTCTATCGAGAGCAACTCGGCATCTAGCCGAGAGTGAGTCTGCATTCTACACTTGAGTTCTATGTCATTCAATTTGCACAAAAATCATAATCGAGCACACTGTGTCTTTGAGAGAATTCGACCTAAGGTTTACTATGCTATAGTTAGCTTTAGTTTATTTGGTACACGTTGAGACGACTAAAAATCGAGCACACTGCATTGCCCTCTCTAGTCATAACATGCATTGAGGGTAATGCAGAATTTAAGTGTGTGTATGGGGGGGGGGGGGGGATTGCATAGCCATTTAAGGCTTGCTAAATTCTGTGCTTGAACCTTTGTCCTGTTCTTCAAAGTTCAAACTCCATATTTGTTTTAACTTCGGTTTTCATTTTTTTGTTTCTTTTTTGTTTCCTTTCCTTTCTTTATGTTCTTTTTCAAGTCATTTTCCTTTGTTATGAATAAAGACAATCTGAGCCGAGTCCATGCCAATTTTGACTTGTCGAGTCCATGCCGACTCCGACTCGGCCCAGCCAATTTAAACTTTTGTCAGAATTTTGCTTTTGTTTTTCCTAACTGAATTCTGAACTATGATTGTTGAGAAAAACACCTTGAAAAGAGAATTTTGAGATGATTTCTTTAAGTATTGGATGAATCAATAGGAAGCAATTCGGAACCCGAGAGGACAGATTTTTCAAGTTTGATAGGGAATGAATTTCTTCCATCCCTAGGTAGCATGTGATTGAAAAACATAAAAGATAGATCATCAATGGTAGAGTAATTAACTGTGTGAGAATTTTTGAGCCTATGTACATATAGATGGCCTTGCTTCTTGTCATTCTCTGTTTCTTTTGTGATTTTTACATCTATGCTAATTGTGTATTCTGGATTTTGCCTTGACTCTCTGGATATATCTGGTTTCACATGTAGGAATGAGATGATCTAGGCCATGTTTCTAATAATCCTCGAGCCAAATGGACCTACCTTGAAAATTTATCCCTTGTTTACTGAGCTTGAATGACCATTCTTTCTTAACAGCTCATTACAAGCCAAAGTCGGAAAAACCATGATTAACCTCAACCTTAAAGGACAGAGGAGTTTTGGAATTGTTTAGGGAGTAGGTCGTGATCAAGTGTTGGGGGGAGACATCAAGGGATGAAGCAAGAGTAGTGTATTCAAAAAGGGTCGAAAAAGAAAAGAAAAAAAAAGAAACAAGTGTAGGAAAATAAAGGAAAATAAAAGAAGTAGCCAAATGCCATAAGCTGTAACAAAAACACAGCACAAAGTTGTAAAAGAAGAAGTGTTAAAAAGAAGAAAAGAAAATTAGAAAAGGGGAAAGAAAGGAAGTGAGCTAGAACTATTTTGAGTGGACTTGCAGTACCTTGGGGATACTTTCCATGTTGGAAAGTCTACTCCCCATTGCTCCACTCACCCCTGTGGTTGGAAAACTTACTTACCCATCCTATACCCCACCTTTTTGACCCATGCGACGATACATGCCGAGAAAGAAGCCCTTTTGATCATGAGTACATGTGTTTTTGAATGTGTGAAAGGAGAGACCAGTCAAGGTTTGGTAATACCAGTTACATGGGATGTTGAGTGTATATACAAGCCCAAACACTTGAGAGGCTGAGAGAATATTTTCTTAAGAGAGAACTCTGCCACTCTTGGTCACTCTTTGATATTTACAGGTCATACATTTGCCTCGGATACAGAAGAATTAATTTTCATAGATTGCTTGAATGTCTCAATCCTGGAGTGAAGGAATATCAATTCTATTTGTATGAACTAAAGGAAGTCAATTAAAATTCTTTCTATGTTTTGAAATTCTCCTTGACGATTTAATTCTTATTTTGCCTAGGAGTGCAAAAGTGTTAAGTGTAGGGTCTGATGAGTCGTATTTTAGACACCTTGCAGGACCCTAAGATGAGTGTTTCGGAGATCATTTGGTGTTTAAGAAATGAGTCTTAGCTAAGATTCATATTATGGACTGAGAAATGGAGAAATCATAAATCTATGCTAATTTGAGAATCTTAACTAATAAAAGACTCACTCCTCTTTCTTGCAGAATCAGCAAGGATGATCTCAACCATCATGAGAAGTTGTGGCTCAGGAAAGTTGTCCCAGCCAGACTGACTTGTCCTAGAACCGAACAGCTCTATAGGTCTAGCAGCCATGTGGTGCACACAAGCCCAACAAGGAGCAGCCCAATGGCATTGTCCACGTTGGCAGTCCAGCTCAACTCTAAAAGTCAGCCTAACTGCCATGTCACTCCTAGAGAATCTACCACGTCGCTCTAAAGAATCTTCACAAGGGTAGAATAGGCAATTTAGTTTGTAATTCTGTTAGGATTCGTTAGTAGCACGTTTAGCTCGTGTATATATAGTAGGAGCTGAGCACGCTTAGGGGTCTTTGGAATTTATATATTTCCATTTCCATTGTTTTCATTCTCTCGCTCTTATTTTCTACACTCACGGTGGTGCACAGTGCTCTTAACGGTGCTTCTCTCGATTGAGGAAGTGAAGGTCAAAAATTGAGAAGCCAAAGATCATCAGAGGGGACCGCTTGGATTACCAACGCACTCTGGTGGATCTGATCCTCAATGTTCTGGCTAATAGAGGTGAACCATCACCGTTCTTCCCTGGCAATTGCAGTAGAAGGTGGAGTCACTAAATCCAGATCTTGTCTTTATATTTCATCCTCAATAATATAAGTGTTTTCTGATTCTATCTCTGTTTGCATTCTTATGCTTTACTTCACTATCTGCGTTGCAATTGCACAAAGTAACATGAACAATGTTGAACTAAGCTGATTGGAACTGATTTAACTAATTCAGTAGGTAATCAACTAGTGAACCTAATTGAGAACCTAAAATTAACTCTAAACTTAATCCCTACCAACTGATGAGGTAGCGATTGTGTAAATCCTCAGTATGACAGTGGACAAACATTTGACGATCGTTATAAGAAAACCCAAGGTTGATATGGACTGTGAACTGTTGTCAATGAACTAGAACAGACTTGATTATTGAGATTGAAAATGAACACGGTAGTAGTAGTAGAGTAGCTTAGTTTAATTGCATTCATGTTCTTAGTTTGCTTTTTGTCTTTCGTTATTTGCACTTCAAAACCCCCTATTTCCTACATTTAGTCTGAAATAGAGTAAGTCCGACTCTGTTGCATCTGTTAGCGCTTAGTCGAGACTGCATCGAATAAGACTCTACCGGGTCCATATCGAACCAGTCTCTATCGAGAGCAACGCGGCATCTAGCTAAGAGTGAGTCTGCATTTTACACTTGAGTTCTGTGTCATTCAGTTTTCACATAAAATAACAATAGAGCACACTATGTCCTTGAGAGAATTCGACCTAGGGTTGACTATGCTATAGTTAGCTTTAGTTTATTTGATACACGTTGAGATGACTAAAAATACGCTTATCACACACTTGGTCTAATAATTTGATCCACTCAACTTTATGACTCAAGTCAGCAAGATCAATATTAATATCCTCGAAGCTGGAAAGATTGTGTACTTCCCATACTTCATCATAGTCGGCTTCTTCTGTGAGGGACCCTAAGCAACCAATTGATTTAGTATCTTCAACAAAACTTGAAATACCTTCACTACTGCTATCTAGTTGAAGACACTCCTTAACTAGTTCGTCAATCAAATCTATGCGAAAGAGTGAATGGTCTTCAGTGGGGTGCTTCATGGCTTCAAAAATATTAAACTACACCAAATTATCACCAAATTCCATCGAGAGCATCCTGGCATGCACGTCAATCTTTGTTCTGGCAGTTTGATGAGTCATATTTTATACACTTTATGTGGGCTTAAGATGGGTGTTGTTAAGAATGTTTAATGATTAAAAGTCTAGTCTTAATCAAGATTTGAATTACGGGCCTAAAAACAGGAGAAATACAAATCTGTGCTAAAATGAGGTTTTTAACTAACAAAAAGGTTAAGACTTGTTTTGCAGGAGTGAATGCCAAGCCATCTCGACCCAAGTCATCTCGACCCAAGTCATCTTGGCCCAAGCCGAGAACATCCCGACCAGTCCAGTGCTCCCGGTCAAGCCAACATTAGTGATGGAAATCTCGCCTAAAATCACTCCAGCAAGAATGCATATATGATTTGCCAAGATTAAGGAATCTGTAATGAAGATATGATTTCCTAAGATTAAAGAATTTGTAATGCATATATGATTTGCTAAGATTAAGGAATCTGTAATGCAAATATGATTTTCTAAGATCAAGGAATCTGTAATTCGGGTAACTAGGAACGCAGATATGATTCTGCTAGAAATTAGGAAATTGGGAAACTCCTAAGATTGAGGAGATTGTAATCTGTAATTCGAATTGGAATCTTTAGGATTTAAATTTCTGTTATTAGGATTATATTTAGATTTATCTAGCTTGTGTATAAATAAGCACACTAGGCCACGTCTTCAAGTGTTCAATTTTCAGCAGAATCTAGAGCTAGCTGATAAACTCGCTCTTAGTCGTCTTAACGGGCATCAAATAACTAAAGCTAACTATAGTATAGTCAACCCTAGGTCATTCTTCTCAAGGACACAGTGTGCTCAAATGTGATTCGGTGTGAAGCGAAATGATGTAAAATCTGAGATATAGAGTATTGACTCACCTCGGCAATGGCCGAGTCGCTCTCGATAGAGACTGAGCCGAGATGATCTCAATAGACATCAATCCGACTTGGTTTCGGCTGAGTGCAGACCGAGAAATGGATTATCTTTGTCTCAGACTAAAAAGCAGTAAACAACGAGGTGTTGAAATGCAAGCAAAACAGTAATTAAACTAAACTATGAATGCGGTAAATGTATACTAACACTACTGGTTTACTATTAGTATTATTATGATATAACTGTGTTCATGTTCATTTCTATTAGTCAAAGTCCAGTCCATTGTCCGCACTCCAGTTCTCAGTCCATATCAGCCTAGGGAAGTCTTATGGCAATCGCCATAGGTTTGTCCATTACCAAACCGAGGAATTACGCAATCGCTACCTCATCAGTTGGCAGGGATTAAGTTCAAAGCTGATTTTAGGTTCTCGATTAACAATTGTTAAATGATTACCTACTGAATTAGTTAAACTAGTTCCAATCGACTTAGCTTAACATTGTTCACAATTCAATTGCAATCGCGGATTAAATCATGAATTAAAGGAGAGGAAGGGAACGGAGATGAGAAATGCAGAATGCAAGTGATTAATAGAAACAAAGTACAAACACAATGGTCTGAATTCAGGTGGATCCATCTTCCACGACGATCGCCATGGTTGATGGTGGTGGTTCACCTTCAATAGCCTTAGTGCTGAGGATCAGATTCACTGGAGTGTGTTAGAAATCCCAATCAGTCCCCTCTAACGAACTTCAGCTTCCCAGTCTCAGACCTGTATTTCTTCAATCGAGAGAAACACCAAAGCAGCACCTTGCACCATCGTAAACGGAGAGAAACGAAAGTGAGGAAATGGATATAATGAGAGTGTATTGAGAATGAATTCAAAGACCCTTAAAAAGTGCACAACTCCTCCTATATATACACGAGCTGTGACCTACTATGCCTAATGATTCCTAACAGAATTACAACATGAATTGCCTATTCTACACTTGCGTAACTTGCGTTGTAAGCTACTCCAGAAGTGATGTGGCAGTTGAGCTGGAGCTGAGGTGGCCTTGAGCTGGACAGTTGTCGTGGATAACATCTTAGGGTTGCTCCTTATTGGATTGCACCTACTTGGGCTGATGGGCCGTGAAGCTTGGCTTGGTCAGATTTGGCCGAGATGGAGTCGGTCTTGGCCGAGACGACTTCATCTCGGCCGAGTCTTCTTATGATGGTCCCTAGGACGTCTCGGTTGATCATGCAAAAAAAGAGAATAGTTAGTTAAGATTCTCAAATTAGCACAGATTTGTGTTTTCTCTATTTTTAGGTCCATAGTATAGAGGGGGCAACTGTAGGACCTTGAATTTTTTCGGCCCAATAAACAACTCCGTGAGAAACTGCAAGAATAAAGAAGACTCAAGCCTAAAAGACCTGGAAGAGACTCGTTAGGAAAATTAGTCGACTCGGCCGCATCCAAGAGGAAGGGCTCATAACATACCTGGTTTCAACCAACGGGATAATCCTAGCAAGAATGCACATGATCTGGCCCACAACTCAGATGAAACCCAACAAGACCAATGGCCAACCCTTCATCATGAAAAACACAAAAAAGAGAGCCCCAAGGCACACCCAAACGATCAGAGACTCGAAGCAGCCCGAATCAAGTGCGCAAGACTCCACCTCAACATTGACGAGGGTCATCTAACTCAGTAAAACCAAATGGAATCTACCACATTAGCACGAAGATACAACTTCGCCAAGATCAGAGTAGTTTGAGCCACACGATCCTCCAAAAAGGAAGGAGAAATTGTTGATGAAGCCACGCAAGCATACCAGGAGCCCTACCGCATGGGACAGAAAAGATTCCAGGGTCTCTGCATTTCATTGGCAAAGTTGGGGCATCTGCAGTGATTGCTTCGTTCTTCGTAAGGGTCGACACCACACCTCCATTTTCCTTGCTCCCCTTTATTTTTCTCCTTTTGTGTACACGCAATTCCTTGAGGAATTTTGCATACTTAGGGACCTGTTTGATAGCGTCGAGGAGTGGAATGTTGATTTCCACCTAGCAGAACATCTTCAGCAATTCTTCATCTGACTCTGGCTTTCTTGTCGAAAGAGTCCGGGATGGAAATGGTAGTGGGACAGTTGTCTCTGGCAGAGACTGCAAGTCGGCATTTGGCTTAGAGTCGGCTTCAGCTGGCCTCGGCAACTGCTGCAGTGTAGGTTGAGGTAATTCTCTTCCACTTCACAAAGTAACTACACTAGCATTCCCTCTCGGATTTGGAATTGTTTGAGAGGGAAGGTTGCTGGATCTTGCCGACTGCATTTGACTTACAGTATTGGCTAATTGGCCAATCTGCGTTTTGAGGTCCTGAATGGTGGCAGTCATGTTCTGTTGGAACTGTAAATTGCTGGAGCTCACAGATTGTTGGAACTCCAGGTTGCTGGTTGCAAGTTGTTTCATCAGGTCTTCTAGAGATGGAGAGTTGCCTTGTGTAGGCACTATCTGCTGTTGCTGCTGTTGTTGGAAAGGTGGTGCTTGGTAGTGTGGAGTCGGCTGTTGATAACCTGCTTTCCTCTGATAGGTATTCGGTGTGGATCCGAATTGTTGAGCTGCATATGGCCCTTGATTCGGTCCTGCCCGAAATGGTTGTTTCCCATTCTGCTGGCTGTCAAATGGCCGATTCTGATACGGCTGCTTCCCGTACTGAAATCCACCTATAGCTCCAACATTTTCTGGCTGGTCCGACTCGGTTTCTTGGAGAGTGGGGCACATATCAGTGGGGTGCTCCACGGAAGTACATATGCCACATACTTTTGCTGCAATGGCTGGTTGGTGTTGCCCAACAGCAAGTTGCCTCACCAATGATGTCAATTTGGTCAGTTGATTCTCCAGCCTTTGATTGGAAGCTGCACTGATTTCATTCACCATCCGTGGTTGATTTGGCCCTCTGATCCCAAACTAATGTGTATTGCTTGCCATATTAGAGATCAAATGCCTTGTTGTTGCCGGCGGTTTTGTCCATCGAGCTCCACCACTGGCTTCATCTATCATACTTCTGTCCATCATGGATAGGCCCTCATAGAAATATTGGATCAGCAACTGTTCGTTGATCTGATGGTGTGGACAGGTGGCACAGAATTTGTTAAACCTTTCCCAGTACTCGTGCAGTGTTTCTCCTGTATGCTGCCTTATCCCACATATCTCCTTCCTGATGGACGCAGTTCGAGATGCCGGAAAGAACTTTTCCAAGAATGTGCGCTTCATGTCTCCCCAGGTGTTGAAAAGTACTGGCTGAAGATACAGCCAATCCTTTGCTGCTCCATCTAGGGAGAATGGAAAGGCCATCATCTTGATATAGTCCTCCGATATCCCCTGCGACCTCATTGTAGAGCAGACCACATGGAATTCATTTAAATGCTTGTGGGGGTCTTCTCCTACAAGACCACGAAATTTTGGCAACAGGTGTATGAGAGCAGATTTCAATTCATAAGTTTGAGCCGGCTCTAGCTGTGGATATTGGATGCACCATGGTTGATACACCACGTCTGGAGTGGCCAATTCCTTCAATGTTCTGTCATTATTCTCCATCTGTTCTGATTCTGCAAAAATGTTAGAACTAGAAACAAAAGTATCAGTGTAAAACTGGTTAGAGTCAGTGACAGACTTTATACTACTACTAATTTTTACTGCAGTGTTCCTAATTTTTCGTAATCTATGTAAGGTTAATTCTATCTCTGGGTCAAAAGCATACAATGGGCCAGTACTACTCCTAGTCATGCATTGTACATGCTATGCAGAAAAAAAATCAGGCTTAATATAATACTTACAAATAGTAAACTACAACTACCATACAACTGTCTTAAGGAGCTACAAGGATGAAATGTAAAAAGAACGCAATGTAGAAAGAATGCAAATCAATTGTGAGATGCAAATGTGAATGCGAAGAAAAATGCTAACTCTATGTATTGTAGAAAGAAATGCTTTATTGTTTTTGCAGGTGTATATATATATTTTTTAGTGGTGAATTCACGCAGAGAAGCAAATAATAGTCAACATGCTCTTTATTCAGAATCCATAAATAAACAGACACAGACAATTTCAAAAGACGCAATGAACTGACTTGACAGGCACACTTCACAGACTCGGGATTCGACCTCACTTAACTTGGCACACAAAGACACAAAAGAACTTGCGTCCCCGGCAACGACGCCAATTTGATAATGATGTTCTTTTTCATTCGTTTGAACGCTTATCAAATAACTAAAGCTAACTATAGTATAGTCAACCCTAGGTCATTCTTTACAAGGACATAGTGTGCTCAGTTGTGATTTGGTGTTAAGCGAAGTGACGTAGAATTTGAGGTGTAAAGTGTTGACTCTCCTCAGTATTGGCCGAGTCGCTCTCGGTAGAGATTGAGCTGAGATGATCTCAGTAGAGATAATCCGGCTTGGTTTCAACTGCGTGCAGACAGACGCTACAAAGATGGACTATCTCTGTCTCAGACAAAAAAGCAGTAAACAGGGGGTTTGGTATGCGACTGAGTGGGAAATCAACTAAGACTATGAATGTAGTAAACATATACTACCATTACCAGTTATCTATTATTATTACTCTTTGACTGTGTTTATATTCAATCCCATTAATCCAAGTTCAGTCCAGGTTCCACACTCTAGTTCTTAGTCCATATCAGCCTTGGGAAGTCTTATGGCAATCGCCAAAGGTTCGTCCATTGCCATACCGAGGATTTATGCAATCGCTACCTCATCAGTTGGCAGGGATTAAGTTCAGAGCTGATTTTAGGTTCTCAATTAACAATCGCTAAATGATTACCTACTAAATTAGTTAAACCAGTTCCAATCGGCTTAGCTTAACATTGTTCACAATTTAATTGCAATCGCGGATCAAATCATGAATTAAAGTAGAGGAAGCGAACGGAGATAAGAGTTGCAGAATGAAATTGATTAACAGAAATAGAATACAAATACAGTGGTTCTGAATTCAGGTGAATCCATCTTCCACGACGATCACCATGGTTGATGGTGGTGGTTCACCTCCGTTAACCTGAGCAATGAGGATCAGCTCCACCAGAGTGCGTCAGTAGTCTGATCGGTCCCCTTTGGCAGACTTCGGCTTCCCAGTCTCAAACCTGCACTTCCTCAATCGAGAGAAACGCCAATGAGCACCCTGCACCACCGTGAAAATGGAGAGAGCGAGGGCGAGAAAATGGAGTAAATGAAATGTATTAAGATCGAATTCAAAGACACTTGAAAAGTGCGCAGCTCCACCTATATATACATGAGCTGTGAAGCTAGGTGACCCTACGAAATATCCTAACAGAATTACAATGTGAATTTCCTATTCTACCCTTGTGAAGATCTTCCAAAATGATGTGGTAGATTCTCCAAGAGTGACATGGCAGCTAAGCTGGCGATGAGGTGGATAGTTGACGTGGAAACACTGTTGGGCCGCTCTTTATTGGGCTGCATGGCGTAAACTGCCGAGACGACTCTGGCTTGGCCTGCAGAAGAAGGAGTGAGACTTTATATTAGCTAAAACTTCTTAATTGACACAAATTTGTATTTTTTCTATATTTAAGCCCATAAACTGAATCTTAGCTAACAATCCAATTTTAGGCTCAAACTAGTCTTGCAAACACCCTTCTTAGGTGTCTAAAAGATGTATAGTTTGTGACTCATCAGTGACCAAGGGAGTCACTTCTGCAACAAAGCCATGGCCTCCCTTCTTCAGAAATATGGGGTAGCGCACAGGATAGCCACAGCATGCGATCCCCAAACAAATGGCCAAGCTGATGTGTTTAATAAGGAAATCAAGCATACACTGCAAAAGATGACAAATCCCAGCAGGAGGGACTGGAGCAAACTCCTTGAGGATGCTCTATGGGCACATAGGACTGCATACCGAACACCGCTAGGGATGTCTCCCTATTGAATTGTTTTTGAAAAAGCCTGCCACCTCCCTGTAGAACTAGAACACAAAGCTTACTGGGCAGTCAAACAATGCAACATGGCCTATGACCAAGCAGGAGAGCATAGGAAATTCCAACTTCAAGAACTAGATGAACTTCGCATGGAAGCCTATGAAAATGCCAGGATCTACAAGCAAAAAGTAGAAAAGTTCCATGACCAAAAGATCAGAGAAAAGACCTCCACATTGGCCAAAGAGTGCTGCTATTCAACTCTAGATTGAAACTTATAGTAGGTAAGCTTCGCTCCAGATGGGATGGACCTTTTGTTATCACTAACATATTTCCTCATGTGCAGTGCAGCTAAAAGAAGAATAGACCAACTGCACCTTTCAGGTCAATGGGCACCAAGTCAAACCTTTCCTCGAAGGTCCAACACCAACTGGCGAGAACACGGAGAACATTTCATTGGTGGAACCGACTCCACCAGATGGCATAACCTGAGCCAACTCAGGCAACCCCTTCCTTCTTTTCATTGAGGACAATGCTGAAATTAAGTGTGTGTGTGGGGGGGCGGGGGTTCTGACCATATGGAACTGATCATTCATTTCATATTTGCCCTTCATATCTGCCCTTCTCTTCTCTAACTTTTTCATTTTTTTCATTTTTCTTTTAAGTCTAAATTGTTTCTTACATATCTGTTATACTGTTCTAGTTTCACTAGTACTTTTAATTAAGTTTTTTTTAATAAGAGCTTCCCAGCCGAGTCGGCCACAGCCGGAATGGTCTCGGCCTAGCAGAATTACGGAGCCAAAACTAGAGAGAAAATTCTTTATTGAGTCTGAGAGTCTAACGAAGCAGCAGAAGCAATCTCCTCATTCCCGAGCTAAGGTAGCCTCTGCCTGAAGGGGACTAAACCTTTGAGTTCTAAGCGGTAAGTGACGAAAATGGGAAGAAGAAACCTTTAGAGTGAAGGAACAGAAACAACCAGTGTGAGAATTTGAGCATTGCAGCAATGATGGCTTACATTCCCGCCATTCCCCTTCTTCCCGAGTGATTTTTGCAAAGCATGTCAATTGTGTATGCTGTATTTTGCCTTAACTCTTCGGATACAACTGTTTTACACGTGCAGGAATGACATGATCTAGGCCATATTTCTTATGAGCTCCGACCCAAATAAGTTGTCCGAAAACAAGCTGACCCTTGTTCACCCCCTTTGGGCCTAAATTGACCATTTTTTTGTAGCTCACTACAAGCTGAGGCTAGAAAAACCATTATCTTACATCACCCTTGGGAAGCCGAGGAGCCTTGGAATCGTCTTGGGAGTGAGTTAGAATCAAGTGTGGGGGAAGTCTAGGGAATAGAATTCCATCTGAATGCTTAGAAGAAGAGAAAAAGGGAAGGAAATTGAATGAAAGAAAAGAAAAGAAAGAAAAGAAACTACATATAAACAGGAAATAGGCAGCTGAAATAAACAAAATCAGCAAGCTGCATGAGTAGAAAGAAAGAATGAATGAAAAAGGGGCAAGTAAATAAAGATGGAATGAAACCACAACAACCGGGACTGCCTTCATACTGATTAAACTCACTCCTCATAGCTCCTCCCCTCCCCGTGGGTTCTGAAGCTAGTTCTCTTACATCTATCCGACCCATAACCTCAACCTCGCTACAAACCGAAAAAGTCCTAGTGATCATGACTGTTGTGTTTTGTAGGTGTAAGAAGAGAGCTCTGTCAAGATATGGTAACACCAATTCCATGCAATGCTGAGTGTTAACACAACCCAAACACTTGAGAGAATCGAGAGAATTAACCACCTAAGTGAGAGTTCTACCACTCTGGGGTGCTTCTTTCCATGTGTAAACCATGAAAGCCTCTTCGATCCAAAGGAAGTAGCTCCCTGATTGACGACCACTTTGATCCGGGATGAAGAGAGGCCGACTCTGTCTAGTCAACTTAAGGAAGTCAAACAAAAGAATCTCTTACCGAAATCTCCCTTGTCCAAGTCATGGTATTTTTCCCAGGAGTGCAAAAGGCTAAGTGTGGGGGTTTGATGAGTCATAAAATACACATCTTAAAAGGACCTAAGAAGAATGCCATTAAGCAATCCATGAACTTAAAAGATGATTGTTAGCTAAGATCCAGATTAAGGGCCTAGAATTAGAGAAAAACACAATTTGTGTTTATTCAAGACATTAAGCTAACTATTCCTTCATTGTAGGGCCAGCCAAGCTCGCAGCCCACCACTGGAAGCCCAGACCGAGACTCGACCCATGCAAGCCAACCGTCCAATCAGGTAGATCCAAGTGGCACTCCACGACAGTGATTCAGAGCCACCTCGGTTCCAGCTCAGGCGCTACATCATCTCCTAGAGTAGCTTGCAACGCAAGTCACAACGAGGGTAGAATAGGAATTTCACTTGTAATTCTGTTATGATGGTTAGCTTGGCTTCCCGTTTTAATAAACGAAACTCTGAATGACTAGGGGTCCTTTGGCATTCATATTTTCCCATTTCCATTATCTTCATTTTCTCTCGTTCTTCATCTCCTACGCTCACGGTGGTGCACGATGCTGTTAATGGCATTTCTCTCGATCGAGGAAGTGCAGGCTAGGAACCAAGAAGCCGAAGGTTACCAGAGGAGACCGATTGGAGCACCAACGCACTCCGATGGACCTGATCCTCAGCGTTCTAGCTAGCAGATGTGGATCATCGTCGTCGACCATGGCGATTGTCGTGGAAGATGGAATCACCGAATCCAGGCCCTGTGTTTGTATTTCGTTTACAATAATATAAGTGTTTTCTGAATTCTGATCTCCGTTGCATTCCTAAAATCTAAGTTCAATTACTACGTTGCGATTGCACATGGTAACAGAATAATGTTAAACTAAGCCGATTGGAACTGGTTTAGCTAATTCAGTAGGTAATCACTTAATGATTGTTAATTGAGAATCTAAAATCAGCTTGAACTTAATCTCTGCCAATGGATGAGGTAGCGATTATGTAAATCCTCGATGTGGCAACAGACGAACCTTTGGCGATTTCCATAAGAACTCCCAAGACTGATACAGACGGTGACTAGAGTGATTGAACCAGAAGGACCTTGATTATTGGACTAAACATGAACACAGTAATAGCAGTAGCACTAGGAGTAGCGTAATTGCATTCGCATTGTAGTTAATTTCTTTTTCGATTTCAATTGCATTCCAACCCCCTCATTTACCGTTTTCAAGTCTGAGAGAGAGATAGTCCATCTCTGTAGCGTCTGTTTGCACTTAGCCGAGACCAAGCCAGAGTGTCTCTGCCGAGAGCGACTCGGCCAGTGCCGAGGTGAGTCAGTACTTTACCCTTAGATTTTTCTCCTGTTTACTCCACATCGAAACACGTTTAGAACGCACTGTGTCCTTGAGAAGAATGACCTAGGGTTAACTATACTATAGTTAGCTTTAGTTATTTGATAAGAGTACAACGACTGAAAAGAAAATTAACTATCACTACTATCTAATGAGTTACTGGAAATTGGGCCTGGGCGAGATAGAGTTGGCCTGGGTCTCCTTTGGATGGGCTAAGAATCTTGCTAGACCTACAATGAAAGAATAGTTAGCTAATGCCTTTTGATTTAGCACAAAATTGTGTTTCCTTTGTTTTCCGGTTCTTAATTTGAATCTTAGGTAACAGTCATCTTTTAAGTACATGAGTTACTTATTAACATTCTTCTAGGTCCACCTATGGAGTATGATTTGTAACTAATCAGCAGGATTGAATGTTCGTGAGTCTACCTGCTAGGTTGACATTGGTATGCAGATACTGACTCAGGGTTGGGTGAAATGTATTGAGCATCAGACCATGAAAGCCAAGACCGACTCAATTTTAAATTGAGGTGAGTTGTGAGCCTGCCATCTAAAGAGTTTGTGACTCGATTTGATATTGGAATGGGCTGTGTGCTAGAAATTCATAGTGTTTGGATCGTATGGACTCGAGGATGCAGGGATTTAAGTTGGGCGAAAGGGGGAAGCCGAGGCCAACTCAGCTTCCGTTCGTGGCAAACTACGTGTTTGCAATCTTAAGTGTGTCCAGGGAGAATGTTTATGGCTTGGGTGAAGTTTTGGCCAAGAGACTTATCTGGTATCCAGTGAACTGGTTGATGTTGATGCTTGCAGGAGATCCTTTCAAAACTTTAGGTCACAGTTTGCGTGGCAATTCCTTAGCAATTTCGCTCTTCTTTTCTTCTTCGATTCTTGGCCTATAGCTCTTCGTGCTAAGGCATTTTATAGCCTTTGAGAAGGTGATGAGGGTGCATATGATCTTGCCACATGGAGCTGCTCCAGCCTCTTAATCCAATTTGTTAGCCTTTGCAATCCCTAGGTTGATGCTTATTGGATCCCACGCTTGATTGTGGCACGTTCTCGCTGAATTTGCGGCATTCCTCACACGTAGTGACTGACATAGTGTATTCCTTTACTGTGATTGGTGAGGATCTTACTCTGTTGAAAGCGGTGGGGCTCCTGGTATGCTTGCGTGGCTTCATCAACAATTTCTCCTTCCTTTTTGGAGGATCGTGTGGCTCAAACTACTCTGATCTTGGCGAAGTTGTATCTTCGTGCTAATGTGGCAGATTCCATTTGGTTTTACTGAGTTAGATGACCCTCGTCAATGTTGAGGTGGAGTCTTGCGCACTTGATTCGGGCTGCTTCGAGTCTCTGATCGTTTGGGTGTGCCTTGGGGCTCTCTTTTTTGTGTTTTTCATGATGAAGGGTTGGCCATTGGTCTTGTTGGGTTTCATCTGAGTTGTGGGCCAGATCATGTGCATTCTTGCTAGGATTATCCCGTTAGTTGAAACCAGGTATGTTATGAGCCCTTCCTCTTGGATGCGGCCGAGTCGACTAATTTTCCTGACGAGTCTCTTCCAGGTCTTTTAGGCTTGAGTCTTCTTTATTCTTGCAGTTTCTCACGGAGTTGTTTATTGGGCCGAAAAAATTCAAGGTCCTACAGTTGCCCCCTCTTTATTTGTGGCTACTTTGGGGGAGACGTTAGTGTCTTCCTCGAGTAGCCAAGAATAAAGATGACTTCTCCCTAGTCCTCGTCCATGTATTGGGTTGGCCGAAGACCGTGTTAGTGGGATACTTGTTGATGTCGACTTGTTGAGGAGTAGGGCCGTTTGGGTGATCGGCCGGGTGGTAGTGATCCCCCGGGGAGTGAAGTCGGCTCGTCGGTGGGTCAAACCAGTTTGACATATGGCTGGTTCAGGGACATGACGCAGTTGCCGGGTGGTAAAAGGTCGCGTATGGGAGCAACGCGCCTTTACGTCAAGTAGCATGGCTACTGGGGACTTATGAGTCGCGTGTAGCAGCGATGCACCTTTGGGTGTTGTGACTTCTCGGAAGCCAAAAGGTTGTGTGCTTTGAAGTCAGAATGACAAGGGTTGCATCGCTTTGCTTCGCTTTGAATGCGTATTGTCGTTTCTTCTTAAATGCGCCCTTCGGTATTGGTGACATATGAATTCATTGTTCCTACTTTTTGCGCCCGCATTTAATTTTTGGTTTCCTAGGCACGTCTCTTTCTTGGATATAAATGGGCAGGTCTTAGGCTGTCATTCCTCCACTATTCTCCATTGCCCATTTTCTTTCTCGAATGATGTGAATATCTTCCACCCTAGCACACTGATGCACTAGGACACATCCTCTTCCTTTTTAGACCATTAATTCTAGAAAACATGTACCTCAAAACGTTGTTAGCTGGGTTTTGCAAGCAGCAACCATCCCCTTTGACAGGCCTTATTCCTAGGTCTATGTGATAAGTGAGTGACGAGTGTATTAGTGGCGAGTGGGCTGCCTTCTTTCCGAGGCATCCCCTGCTTTAGCATTGATAAGATCAATTTTTTAGTCGCGTTCCGCTTATCAAATAAACTAAAGCTAACTATAGTATAGTCAACCCTAGGTCAAATTTTCTCATGGACACACTGTGCTCAATTATGGTTTTAGGTGTAAAGTAAAGTAATGCAAAATCTGAAGTGTAAAATGTTGACTCATCTTGGCCACTGGCTGAGTTGCTCTCGGCAGAGTGATAGGCTTGTTTTATAGTCGTCTCAACACGCATCAAATAACTAAAGCTAACTATAGTATAGTCAACCCTAGGTCAATTTTTCTCAAGGACACAATGTGCTCAATTGTGATTCGATGTGAAGTGAAATGATGTAGAATCTGAGGTGAAGAGTGGTGACTTGTCTCGGCAATGGCCGAGTCGCTCTCGGCAGAAACTAAGCCAAGATGATCTCGACAGAGACCTATCCGACTTGGTTTCGGCTAAGCGCGGACAGACGCTACAGAGATGGATTATCACTATCTTGGGCTGAAAAGCAGTAAACAAGGAGGTTGAAATGCAAGCAAAGCAGAAAGTAAACTAAAACTATGAATGCAGTGAACACATACCAATGCTACTGTCACTACTATTATTATTTTTATGATATAAATGTGCTCATGTTCAGCTCCATTAGTCCAAGTCCAGTCCAATTTCCGCACTCTAGTTCTTAGTCCATATCATCCTTGGGAATTCTTATGGCTATCACTGATGGGTCATAAAATGCACATCTTAAGTGGACCTAAGAAGGGCACCATTGAACAACTCACGAGCTTAAAAGATGACTGTTAGCTAAGATCTAGATTAATGGCCTAAACTTGAAGTAAAACACAATCTGTGCTTAATCAAGGTTTTTAGCTAACTATCTCTTCATTACAGGTTCAGCCAAACTCAGCTCGCCATCAAAAGCCCAGGCCGAGAGCCTCTCGGCCAGGCCGAGACTCAACCCATGCAGGGAGCCCAATCAGGCAGGTCTAGGTGGAACTCCACATCAGCAATCAGAAACACCGTGGGTCCAAATTTTAAATTTCACGTCACTACACGAGTAGCTTGCAACGCAAGTCACATCAAGGGTAGAATAGGAATTGTACATGTAATTCTGTTAGCATCGTTAGTTATGTCCACTCTTGTATTAATAGATAGAACTCTGAACGAATAGGGGCTTTTGGCATTCAAACTTTCCCGCGTCCATAATTCCGAACTCTCTCGTTCCTTCTTCTCCGCTCACGGTGGTACAGTCTTTGTTAATGGCGTTTCTCTCGATTGAGGAAATGCAGGCTAAGAACTGAGAAGCCGAAGGTTATCAGAGGAGACCGATTGGAGCACCAACGCACTCTGGTGGACCTGAACCTCAGCGTCTTAGCTAGCTGAGGTGAATCATCGCCGTCGTTCATGGCGATCGTCGTGGAAGATGGAATCATCGAATCCAGGCCCTGTGTTTGTATTTTGCTTCCAATATTATGAGCATTTTCTGAATTCTAAACTCCATTGCATTCCTGAAATCTAAGTTCAATTCTTGTGTTGCGATTGCATCCGGTAACGAAACAATGCTAAACTAAGCCGATTGGAACTGGTTTAGCTAATTCAGTAGGTAATCACTTAACGATTGTTGATTGAGAATCTAAAATCAGCTTGAATTTAATCTCTGCCAACTGATGAGGTGGCGATTGTGTAAATCCTCGGTATGGTAAGGGACGAACCTTTGGCGATTGCCATAAGAAAATTGGAGGCTGATGAGGACTGTAATTGGAGTGAGTGAACCAGAAAGAACTTGATTATTGGAACTAAACATGAACATAGTAATAGTATTAGCATTAGGAGTAGCGTAATTGCATTTGATTATAGTTAACTTCTGTTTTGATTCCAATTGCATTTCAACCCCCCTGTTTATTGCTTTTTAAGTCTGAGACAGAGACAGTCCACCTCTGTAGCGTCTGTCTGTACTTAACCGAGACTAAGCCGGATCGTCTCTGTTGAGAGCAACTCGGCCATTGCCGAGACGAGTCGGTACTCTACATCTCAGATTCTACTTTCGTTTGCTTCACACCAATTCACAACTGAGCACACTGTGTCCTTGAGAAGAATGACCTAGGGTTAGCTATACTATAGTTAGCTTTAGTTATTTGATAAAAGCGCGTAAAACGACTGTAAAAATGCTCATCATCAAATTGGCGCCGTTGCTGGGGACGCAAGTTCTTTTGTGCTTCGGTGTGTCAAGTAAACTGAGTCGAATCCGAGTTGTAAGAAGTTTCGTTTAGAGTTTTTGAGTTTGAATTTGTCAATAAATTTTTACGTGAATTCACTGATAAAACAAAAACAAATATATACATATAGATATAGAATAAATTCTCAATTCTGCATTGCATACATTAAATTTTCTGACTCTGCATTACATTTAATTTTGCAGTACATAATTCAGCATTCCATAGCAACCACATTCTGTTTCAGTAGAATTAATTGTTGATTTAGTTACTTTAAATTCCGCATGATGCATGACTAGGAGTAGCACTGACCCACTGTATACTTTTGATCCAGAAATAGAACTAACTTTACGTAGATTGCGAAAAATTAGAAATACCACAGTAAATATCAGTAGTGGTGTGAACTCTGCCATTAACTCTTACCAGTTTTGTACTGACCATTTTATTACTAGTACTAACAATTTCACAGAGCCAGGGCAGATGGAACACCAAGACAGGATGTTGAAAGAGCTAGCTACTCCAGATGTGGTGTATGATGATGCGTATTTTTCAGTCGTTTTACGCGCTTATCAAATAACTAAAGCTAACTATAGTATAGCTAACCCTAGGTCATTCTTCTCAAGGACACAGTGTGTTCAGTTGTGAATTGGTGTAAAGTGAAGTGGAGTAGAATCTGAGATGTAAAGTACTGACTCGTCTCGGCAATGGCCAAGTTGCTCTCAACAGAGGCCGAACCGAGTCGATCTCAACAGAGACGATCCGGCTTGGTCTCGATCAAGTGCAGACAGACGCTACAGAGATGGACTGTCTCTTTCTCGGACTTAAAAAAAGTAAACAGGGGGGTTGGAGTGCAAGTAAAGTAGAAAGTAAACTAAGACTATGAATGCAGTAAACATATACTACTGTTACTAGTTATCTATTATTATTATTATATAACTGTGTTCATGTTCAGTTCCATTAGTTCAAGTCCAGTCCAAGTTCCGCACTCCAGTTCTCAGTCCATATCAGCCTTTGGTAGTCTTATGACGATCGCCAAACATTCGTCCATTGCCATACCGAGGAATTACGCAATCGCTACCTCATCAGTTGGCAGGGATTAAGTGCAGAGCTGATTTTAGGTCCTCGATTAACTATCGTTAACTGATTACCCACTGAATTAGTCAAACCAGTTCCAATCGGCTTAGCTTAACATTGTCCATATTCAAATGCAATCGCGATTCAAACGTGAATTAAAGAAGAGGAAAGAGAAAGGAGATATGAAATGCAGAATGAAATCGATTAACAGAAACAGAATACAAATATAGTGGTCCTGAATTCAGGTGAATCTATCTTCCACGACGATCGCCATGGTTGATGGTGGTGGTTCACCTCCGCTAGCCTGAGCGTTGAGGATCAGCTCCACAGAGTGCGTCAATAATCTGATCGGTCCCCTCTGGCAGACTTCGGCTTCCTAGTCTCAGACCTGCGCTTCCTCAATCGAGAGAAACGCCAATACAGCACCGTGCACCACCAGGGACGGCAGGATGAGGGCGAGGAAAAATGGAGCAAATGAAGTGTATCAAGAGTGAATTCAAAGAGAGAGCGTAAAAAGTGCACAGCTCTTCCTATATATACACGAGCTGCGATATGCTAATCCTAACGAATCCTAACAGAATTACATTGTGAAAGATCCTATTCTACCCCTATGCGGATCTTCTAACGTGACATGGCAGATTTCCTAGAAGTGACATGGCAGCTGAGCTAACGTTGAGATGGCCTCCGAGCTGGATAGCTGATGTGGTCAATACAATTGGGCCTCTCTACTGGGCTGCTGGGCTGCAAGGCGTGGGTTGCCGAGACGACTCTGGTTCGGCCGAGATGGAGTCGGACTGATCAGGATGACTTCATCTCGGCTGAGACTCCTTTTGTTGACCCTGGTCAACTCGGCTTGACCTGCAGAAGAGGGAGTGACACTTTTATTAGCTAAGAAATCTGATTTAACACAGATTTGTGTTTTCTCTGTATTCAAACCCATAGAATGAATCTTAGCTAACAATCCATTCTTAAGCATAGAATAGTCTTGCAAACCTCCTTCTTAGGTGTCTAAAAGATGTATAAATTGTGACTCATCACACCCCCACACTTACCCTTTTGCACTCCTGGGCAAAATAAAATGAAAATCAACAAGGGGAAATTTTTAAAGACAGAAAAGAATTTTTCACTTGGCTTCCTTTAGTTCAACCGAGACAGAGTCGGTACTCTTTCACTCTGAGATCGAGATACTCTAACAATCCGAAAATTACTCCTTCCGCGCTCTAGGCAAATTCATGACCTGCAAACAAGAGAAGGTAACCAAGAGTGATAGAGCTCTCTTTTAGGCAAATAACCCTCTCATTTCTCACGTGTCTGGGCTTGTATTTACACTCAACATTCATGGAAATGATATTATCATACTTTGGCAAATCTCTCTTCTTACACCTGCAAAAACACATACAGTTATGATCACTAGGACTTCTTTTCGGTTTGTAGCGAGGCCGGGTCACGGGTAGGATAGAATATGGGAAAACTAGCTTCAGGACCCACGAAGAAGAGAGGAGCAATGGGGAGTAAGCTTTATCAGCCTGAGGGATAACCCAGGATGCCGTCAATTCTTCTTCTTGCTGCTACCAGCTCCTTTTCTTTTCTTTTCTTTTTCTTATTATACATTTTTATGCAGCTATTTCTCTCTTTGTCCGTTTCAGCTCAGATTTTTACTTGCTGCTTCCTCTTTTTCTCTTTTCTTTCACTCGCTTTTATTCTTTTTCTTGCATTTTCAAGCCTTAGAGGGTGCTGAACAACCTTTTGCTTCCTAGAGTTCCCCCACACTTGATCATGACTTACTCCCAAAACAATTCCAAAGCTCCTCTGCTCCCCGAGGGTGAGGTTGATTCATGGTTTTTCTGGCCTTGGCTTGTAGTGAACTGTTAGGAAGAATGGTTACATTAGGCTCAAAAGGGGTAAACGACAGACTCATTTGTTTAGGCAGGCTTTATTTGGCTTAGGGCTTATAAGAAACATGGCCTAGATCATGTCATTCCTGCATGTGAGAACAGTTGTATCCAGAGAGTTAAGGCAAAATGTAGAATATGCAGTTATCATGAATGCAAAAAATCACACTAGAAAAAAAGAGAAATGGAAAGATGTAAATTCATCAATGTTTACAAGGCTCAAAATCTCACACAGGTTGTATTTGCTCTGACACAGGGGGTTTCCTTCTTAGATTCTTAGTCAACTATTGACTAGAGCACAAAAGTTTCATTCCCTTCAAGCTAGAGAAATCTCTTGCCACAGTTGCAGAGTTACTTCCTACTGACCTGTTCAAACTTTCAGAAGCCAGTTCAAGATTCTTTTCAAAACAATTTTTACTTTTTATCGTCCACTTGGAAATTCTGATTAGGAGGAAAAATTAAAGGTAAATGACAAAATTGAACTCTGCCAGGCCGAAGATGTTCCGGATCCGGCTGAGATGGCACAGAACCGGCATAGACTCGGCTTAGGCAGCTTTTATTGAAAAATATTTAAAAATAAAATGAAACGACGCAACTGAAAGAAAACAACAAAGTGATTAAAACTAACAAAACAAAAATTAAAATTAGCAGAGTCGAGTTCGGGGAGAGTGGGAACAGAGTTAAGACACAGCAGTTGAGATGACTGTATATTTATCCCCCCCCACACTTAAAATCTGCAATGTCCTCAATGCGAGGCAGGATCATCTGGAGATGCTGGTTCCATCAATGATATTATCTCCATGTCATGAGTGATAGGCGTTGGACCTTCATGGAATGACTTAATCTGATGCCCATTGACCTGGAAGGTGCTGTTGCTGTGTTCATCTTTGAGCTGTACTGCACCATGGGGAAACACATTAGTGATAACAAAAGGCCCATCCCATCTAGAACGTAGTTTACCTGCAATGAGCTTGAGGCGTGAGTTAAACAAGAGGACTTTTTGGCCAACTCGGAATTCTTTTCTTAGGATCTGCTGGTCATGGAATCGCTTGATTTTCTGCTTGTAGATCCTAGAATTTTCATATGCTTCCAAGCGGAGTTCATCTAACTCTTGCAGCTGAAATTTTCTCTGCTCTCCTACTTGGTCATAGGCCAGATTGCACTGCTTAACGGCCTAGTATGCTCTGTGTTCTAGCTCCACAGGAAGGTGACAGGCTTTACCGAAAACAATCCTGTAGGGAGACATCCCTAAAGGTGTCCGGTATGTAGTTCTATGTGCCCAGAGAGCATCCTCGAGGAGGCGGCTCCAGTCCTTCCTGCTGGGATTGGTCATCTTTTGCAATGTTTGCTTGATTTCCCTATTGAATACTTCTGCTTGGCCATTTGTTTGGGGGTGGTAGGCGGTAGCAATTCTGTGTGCTACCCCATATTTTTGAAGAAGGGACGCCATAGCTCTGTTACAGAAGTGACTGCCTTGGTCACTTATGAGTGCTTTAGGCACACCGAACCTGTAGAAAATATTGGACTTCAGGAAGTCCGCAACGACTCTTGCATCATTTGTTCCGTGGCAATGGCTTCTACCCATCTTGATACATAATCCACGGCCAGCAGAATGTATGAGTAGCCATTGGAGATCGGAATGGCCCCATGAAATCTATTCCCCACACATCAAAGATTTCACAGAATTGATGATGGGTTCTTTGGGGCATTTCATGCCTTTTGTTCATGGCCACTCCTGCTTTTTGGCAATTCTCGCAGGTGGAGATGAATTCATGCGCGTCCCTGAAGATAGTTGGCCAGTAAAGGCCACAGTCTAGTACTTTTCTGGCAGTCCGAGTTGATCCGTAGTGACCGCCTCTAGGTGCCGAGTGGCAGAACTGGAGAACCGAATTGAACTCGGCTTCAGGAATGCACCTGCGGATTACCTTGTCACTGCACAGTCTCCAAAGGTAGGGATCATCCCAAATGTAGTATTTGGCATCGCTTCGGAGTTTATCTTTGTATGCCCGGGATGCCTCTGGTGGAAACCGAGATGCTGCAACAAAGTTACAAATGTCAACAACCATGGTGGAGACGTTTTTTATCAGTAGCAATTGCTCATCGGGGAACTCGCCTCGGATAGGCATCGCCCCTTTCTTTCTCAATTCTGCTCGGATGATCCTGCTATAGAATTCTCAGCACCTCTTTTATCTCTGATTTCCAGGTTGAATTCTTGAAGAAGAAGCATCCACCTAATCAGTCTTGGCTTAGCATCAGGCTTCTTCAGCAAGTACCTCAAGGCGGCATGGTCAGAGAACACAATTATCTTGGAACCGAGAAGGTAGGAACAAAATTTGTCCACGGCAAAAACTATTGCCAAGAGCTCCTTCTCAGTTGTTGTGTAGTTTTGTTGGGCCGGATCCATAGTTCTGGATGCATAGGCCACCACGTGCGCTGGTTGGCCAGCTCGAGCTCTTTGGCCGAGAACGGCTCCTAATGCCGAGTTGGATGCGTCGCACATGAGCTCAAATGGCAGGTCCCAGTCTGGTGCTTGCAGGATAGGTGCAGATGTGAGTTTATTCTTCAGCTCCTGAAATGCCTCAATGCAGGGCTGGTCAAAGTTGAAATCTGCATCCTTCTGTAGCAGCTTGGACAATGGCAGGGCTAATGTGCTAAAATTCTTGATGAATCGTTTGTAAAAACCTGCATGTCCCAAAAATGAGCGAACTTCCCGCACAGAAGCGGGGTTTGGAAGGGAAGTGATTATGTCTATTTTTGCCTTGTCCACTTCGATGCCTCTGTTGGAGACCAGGTGTACCAACACTATTCCCTCAGTCACCATGAAGTGACATTTTTCAAAATTGAGCACAAGATTTGTGTCAATGCATCTCTTCAATACTCTTGATAGATTACTCAGGCATGCATCAAATGAATCGGCATATACCGTGAAGTCATCCATGAATACCTCCATGCAGTCCTGCAGCAAGTCCGAGAAGATGCTCAGCATGCAGCGTTGAAATGTGCTCGGGGCGTTGCAAAGGCCAAATGGCATGCATGTATACGCAAAGGTACCAAATGGGCAGGTGAAGGTTGTCTTATGTTGATCTTCAGGGGCTATATGAATTTGCATGTAGCTTGAGAATCCATCAAGAAAGCAGTAATGGGATCTCCCTGCTAATTTTTCAAGCATTTGGTCAATGAAAGGCAGAGGAAAGTGATCCTTGCGAGTTGCTTGATTCAATCTTATGTAGTCAATGCACACTCGCCAGCTGTTCTGAATCCTTGTTGGCACCAGCTCATCCTGCTGATTTTTCATGACAGTCATCCCAGACTTCTTTGGCACCACTTGCACAGGGCTCACCCATTGGCTATCCGAAATGGGGTAGATGATCCCTGCAGCAAGGAGCTTTGTGACTTCTTTTTTAACCACGTCCAGGAGTGTCGGATTCAGTCTTCTTTGTGGCTGCCTTATGGGCTTGATTTCCTCCTCCATTAATATTCTATGCATGCAGATGGAGGGGTTTATGCTAGGAAGGTCAGAAAGCTTCCACCCTATTGCCTTCTTATGTTGCCTTAGGACCTCTAGCAATTTGCCTTCTTGCTCTCGGTTGAGATTGCTAGCAATGATAACCGGGAGTTGCCGCGCCTTGTCCATGTAGGCATATTTCAGATGACTCGACAATGTTTTTAAATCTATGGGTGGTGACGGTGATGGGGAGTTGTCGGTTTCTGAGGTTGGATCCGACTGGCCGACTTGATCTTGATCAGGCACCAGATGTGCCGACATGATTTCGGCCCTTGTTTGCTTCGGCCGGCTCGACTTCATGGTTTTGGCTAATGTCGGACAGGAGTCGGTATTGGCTTTAAGCGTTCCTTCTGAATCGGATCCGGATGGACTCTTTATTTTTGCTACAGTATGAGTTAGGTCTTCTGTGGCCGAGATGGTCTCGGCAAGCTTGTTGGCTTTGACTTCTTTGGCCGAGTTGACTCTGACTTCTTCATTGACTCGGCCTTCTTTGGCCGACTCATCTCTGTAGTAAAATTGTCGCTAAGTGTGCAATGGAAGACTTTTCGGCTTCAGCGACTTTGTTTTCTGCATCATTTGAATACTCTGAGTGTTCTGTGCTGCAGACTTGGTCTAATAATTCGGACAGTTCCACTTCAAAGGCCAGGTCAGCAACATCACTGTGATTGTCCTCAGAGTTGGAGAGGTCTTGTACTCCTTCATAGTCGGCCTCTTCATCTGTAACTCCTGGGCAGCTGCTTTCATCATCATTCTCAACAGACTCCTCAATGTTTTCACCACTGGCTTTTAGTTGAAGATATTCTTCAACTAGTTCATCAAGTAAATCAATGCCAAGAGAGAGTGGTCTTCGGTTGGGTGCTTCATTGCTTCGAAAATGTTGAATTGCACCAAGGCGTCACCGAATTCCATGGAGAGCGTCCCTGCATACACGTCAATCTTTGTTTGGGCTGTCATCAAGAAAGGTCTTCCCAGAATTAAGGTGGATTCCTTCCCGGATGTTTCGTCCTCCATGTCTAGCACATAAAAATCAGCTGGAAATATTAGTTCATTGACTTGGACGAGAACATCCTCTAGAACTCCCAGGGGCTGGACAATACTCCTATTTGCCAACTGAATGGTCATCCCTGTGGGTTCCAAGTCACCAAAATTCAGGGACCTGTAGATTGATGTGGGCATGACATTAATCGAGGCCCCCAGGTCCAACATGGCATTGGCAAAAGTGCATTCGCCGATGGTGCATTGGACCGAAAAGACTCCAGGGTCTCTGCATTTTTTTGGCAGAGTTAAGGCACTTGCAGTGATTGCTCCATTCTGTGTCAGAGCCGGCACCACACCTCCAGTTTCCTTGCTCCCCTTTATTTTCGTCCTTTTGTGTACACACAATTCCTTTAGGAACTTTGCGTACTTCGGGACCTGTTTAACAGCATCGAGGAGTGGAATATTGATTTCCACCTTGCGGAACATCTTCAACAATTCTTCATCCGACTCTGGCTTCCTTGCCGAAGTGGTCCGAGATGGAAATGGCAATGGGACAGTTGTCTCTGGCCGAGACCGTAAGTCGGCATTTGACTCGGAGTCGGCTTCCTTCGATCTCGGCACCTGCTCAATGTAGGTTGAGGTAGTTCTTTTCCACTTCAAGAGTGACTACACTTTGGCGTTACCTCTCGGATTTGGAATGGTTTGAGAGGGAAGGATGCTGGATCCCTGCCGACTGTAATTGGCTTACAGTGTTGGCTAGCTGTCCAATCTGTGTTTTGATGTCCTGGATGGTGGCGGTTATGTTCTCTTTGGAACTGTAAATTGCTGGAGCTCACAGATTGTTGGAACTCCAGGTTGCTGGTTGCAAAATGCTTCATCAGTCTTCCAGAGATGGAGAGTTGCCTGGAGTAGGCATTCGCTGCTTTGTTGTTGTTCTTTGGGAAAGGTGGTGCTTGGTATTGCGGAGCCGGCTGTTGATAACCTGCCTGCCTCTGATAGGTGTTCGGCGTGGATCCGAATTGTTGGGTTGCATACAGTCCTTGATTCGGTCCTGGCCGAAATGGCTGTCTTCCCTGTTGCTGGTTATCAAATGGCCGATTCTGATACGGCTGCTTCCCGTCTCTTGAAAATCCACCTATGGCTCCAACATTTTCTGGCTGGTCCGACTTCGGTTTCTTGGAGAGTGGGGCACATATCGATTAAGGGTGCTCCACGGAAGTACATATGCCACATACTTTTGCTGCCATGGCTGGTTGGTGTTGCCCAACAGCAAGCTGTCTCACCAATGATGTTAACTCGGTCAGCTGATTCTCCAACCTTTGATTGGAAGCTGCACCGATTTCACTCACCATCCGTGGTTGATTTGGCCCTCTGATCCCAAACTGTTGTGTATTGCTTGCCATATTAGAGATCAGATGCCTTGCTGCTGCTGGTGTCTTGTCCATCAGGGCTCCGCCACTAGCTGCGTCTATCATGCTATACGTCCATCAGCGATAATCCTTCATAAAAATACTGGATCAGCAACTGTTCGCTGATCCGATGATGTGACAGGTGGCACGAGTTTGTTGAACCTCTCCCATTACTCGTGCAGTGTTTCTCCTGTATGCTGCCTTATCCCACATATTTCCTTTCTAATGGAAGCGGTGCGGGATGCCGGAAAGAACTTCTCCAGGAAGGTGCGTTTCATATCTCCCCAAGTGTTGAAAAGCACTGGCTGAAGATACAGCCAATCCTTTGCTGCTCCATCCAAGGAGAATGGAAATGCCTTCATTTTGATGTAGTCTTCCGATATCCCTTGCGGCCGCATTGTGGAACAAACCACATGGAATTCCTTTAAATGTTTGTAGGGGTCTTCTCCTGCAAGACCATGAAACTTAGGCAACAGGTGTATAAGACCAGATTTTAACTCATATGTTTGGGCTGGCTCCAAATTGTGGGTATTGGATGCACCAAGGTTGATACACCACGCCCGGGAGTGGCTAATTCCTTCAGCGTCCCTATCGTTATTCTCCATTCGTCCTGATTCTGCAAAAACGTCAGAACTAGAAACAAAGTTGTTAGTGTAAAAAACTGGTTAGAGTCAGCTACAGGATCTATATTGATACTAGTATTTACTGTAGCGTTCCTAATTTTGCGTAATCTACGTAAAGTTAATTCTATTTCTGGTCAAAAACATACAATGGGTCAAGACTACTTCTAGTCATGCATTGTACATATTATGCAGAAAAATCAGAGTTAGAAATAGTATTTGAAAGAGTGAATGCAGAATTGGAAACTACAGCTATCAATTAACTAACCAATGGAACTACAGAATGGCATACGGAAAAAGTGCAATCAAACTAGCACGAATGCAAAACAGAAAAACTAGCTGAATGCAAGAATGCAATGCAGAAAGAAGGATGCAGTGATGAATGCAAAACAGAATGTCATGCTTTTTATTCAGGATCCATAAACAAAATAGACAGACATAGACAAGTTCAAAAGACTCAAGACCAACTTGACAGACACACTTTACAGACTCGGAATTCGACCTCACTTACTTGGCACACAAAGACACAAAAGAACTTGTGTCCCCGGCAACGGCGCCAATTTGATGATGCATATTTTTCAGTCGTTTTACGCGCTTATCAAATACCTAAAGCTAACTATAGTATAGCTAACCCTAGGTCATTCTTCTCAAGGACACAGTGTGTTCAGTTGTGAATTGGTGTAAAGTGAAGTGGAGTAGAATCTGAGATATAAAGTACTGACTCGTCTCGGCAATGACCGAGTTGCTCTCAACAGAGGCCTAACCGAGTCGATCTCAACAGAGACGATCCGGCATGGTCTCGGTCAAAGTGCAGACAGACGCTATAGAGATGGACTGTCTCTGTCTCGGACTTAAAAAAAGTAAACAGGGGGGTTGGAGTGCAAGTAAAAGCAGAAAGTAAACTAAGACTATGAATGCAGTAAACATATACTACTGTAACTAGTTATCTATTATTATTATTATATAATTGTGTTCATGTTCAGTTCCATTAGTTCAAGTCCAGTCCAGGTTCCGCACTCCAGTTCTCAGTCCATATCAGCCTTTGGTATTCTTATGACGATCGCCAAACATTCGTCCATTGCCATACCGAGGAATTACGCAATCGCTACCTCATCGGTTAAGCAGGATTAAGTGCAGAGTTGATTTTAGGTCCTCGATTAACTATCGTTAACTGATTACCCACTGAATTAGTCAAAACAGTTCCAATCGGCTTAGCTTAACATTGTCCATATTCAAATGCAATCGCGATTCAAACGTGAATTAAAGAAGAGGAAAGAGAAAGGAGATATGAAATGCAGAATGAAATCGACAATGTAAACAGAATACAAATACAGTGGTCCTGAATTCAGGTGAATCCATCGTCCACGACGATCGCCATGGTTGATGGTGGTGGTTTACCTCCGCTAGCCTGAGCGTTGAGGATCAGCTCCACCAGAGTGCGTCAGTAATCTGATCGGTCCCCTCTGGCAGACTTCGGCTTCCCAGTCTCAGACCTGCGCTTCCTCAATCGAGAGAAACGCCAGTACAACACCGTGCACCACCAGGGACGGCAGGATGAGGGCCAGGAAAAATGGAGCAAATGAAGTGTATCAAGAGTGAATTCAAAGACAGAGCGTAAAAAGTGCACAGCTCTTCCTATATATACACGAGCTGCGATATGCTAATCCTAACGAATCCTAACAGAATTACATTGTGAAAGATCCTATTCTACCCCTATGCGGATCTTCTAACGTGACATGGCAGATTTCCTAGGAGTGACATGGCAGCTGAGCTAATGCTTTGAGATGGCCTCCGAAATGGATAGCTGATGTGGTCAATACAATTGGGCCTCTCTACTAGGCTCTTTGGGCTGCAAGGCGTGGGTTGTTTGACGACTCTGTTCGGCCGAGATGGAGCCGGACTGATCAGGGATGACTTCATCTCGGTTCAGACTCCTTTTGTTGACCCCGGTCAACTCGGCTTGACCTGCAGAAGAGGGAGTGACACTTTTATTAGCTAAGAAATCTGATTTAACACAGATTTGTGTTTTCTCTGTATTCAAACCCATAGAATGAATCTTAGCTAACAATCCATTCTTAAGCACAGAATAGTCTTGCAAACCTCCTTCTTAGGTGTCTAAAAGATGTATAAATTGTGACTCATCAGTGTACCAACCATGGTGTATCCAATATCCACAATTGGAGCCGGCTCAAACATATGAATTAAAGTCTGGTTTGATACACCTGTTGCCTAAATTTCATGGTCTTGCAGGAGAAGACCCCCACAAGCATCTCAAAGAATTCCACGTGGTTTGTTCCACGATGAGGCCGCAGGGAATCCCAAAAGATTACATAAAGATGAAGGCATTTCCATTCTCCCTGGATGGAGCTGCAAAGGACTGGTTTTATCTGCAGCCAGCACTCTTCAACACCTGGGGAGATATGAAACGGACCTTCCTAGAAAAATTCTTTCCAGCTTCTAGGACCGCGACCATCAGGAAGGAAATATGTGGGATAAGGCAGCATACAGGAGAGACTCTACACGAATATTGGGAGCGCTTCAACAAGCTTTGTGCCACCTGTCCCCATCACCAGATCAGCGAACAGTTGTTGATCCAGTACTTTTACGAAGGACTATCAATGATGGACAGAAGCATGATTGATGCCGCCAGTGGAGGAGCATTAATGGACAAAACACCAGTAGCAACAAGGCATCTGATCTCGAACATGGCGAGCAACACTCAACAATTTGGGATCAGAGGGCCGAATCCATCTCGGCTAGTGAACGAAATCGGTGCAGCCTCCAACCAAAGGATGGAGAACCAGCTAACCGAATTGACATCTCTGGTGAGACAACTGGCTGTTGGTCAACATCACCCAACCATGGCAGCAAAGGTCTGTGGCATATGTACTTCAATGGAGCATCCGACTGACCTGTGCCCCACTCTCCAAGAAACCGAGTCTGGCCAAATAGAAAGTGTTGGAACCGTAGGAGGATTCTAGTACGGGAAGCAGCCATACCAGAACCGGCAATTCGATAATCAACCATATGGGAAACAACCATTTCAGCCCAGCCCACAACAAGGACCATATGCAGCTCAAAGAGCCGGATCCATGCCGAATGCACCCTATGGAGTATCTGGTTTACCAGATGGCCGAAGTCCGCAATACCCAAAGACCATCCTTCCCACCACAAAGAACAGAGGACTCCTACCCAAAACAACTCTCCATCACTAGAAGATCTAATGAAGCAGCTGGCAACAAGCAATCTAGAATTTTAACAGTCAGTAAGTTCCAGCAACCTACAATTCCAACAGAATATGACCGCCACCATCCAGACCTCAAGATGCAGATAGGACAACTAGCAAATATCGTGAGCGAGTTACTGGTCAGCCGGCTTAAGCACCTGCCCTCCCAACCCATTCTGAATCCGAGAGGGAATGCCGATGCAGTAATACTCAGAAGCGGCAAAGAATTACCTCAGCCTGCACAACATCAGGTACTACAGCCAGCTGAAGCCGACTCTGAAGCAATGGCCGACTCACCATCTCACCCACAGACAATTGTCCCATTGCCATTTCCACCCCGGACCGTCTCGGCACGAAAACCAGATTCGGATGACGAGCTGCTGAAGATGTTCTGGAAGGTGGAAATCAACATTCCACTTCTCGACGCGATCAAGCAAATTCCGAAGTACGCAAAATTCCTCAAGGAATTGTGCGTACACAAAAGAAGAAAGATGAAGGGGAATCGAGAACTTGGAGGTGTGGTCTCAACCTTAACTAGGAGCCATCCCACTGCAGGGATCTCATAGGTCCTACCAAAGAAGTGCCGAGACCCCGGTATCTTCTCGGTCCCATGCACTATTGGCGAATGCACATTCACTGAAGCTATGTTGGACCTGGGAGCGTCAATCAACGTTATGCCTGCATCAACTTATAGGTCCCACAATTTCGGAGACCTGGAACCTACAGGGATGACCATACAGCTTGCTAATAGAAGCATCGTGCAACCCCTGGGAGTTCTCGAAGATGTCCTCGTCCAGGTAAATGAACTAATATTTCTAGCTGATTTTTATGTGCTTGACATGGAGGACGAAGCATCCGGAAAAGGATCAACATTGATACTGGGGAGACCATTTCTAATGACGGCAAGGACGAAGATCGACGTGCATGCCGGAACACTCTCTATGGAATTCGGTGACACATTGGTGCAGTTCAACATTTTTTGAAGCCATGAAGCACCCCAATCGAAGATCACTCTCTCTTTGGCATAGACATAATGGAACAGTTGGTAGAGGAATACTTCCAACTAGACAGTTTGCGATGAGGAATGGAAGATCTTGCTAGAACTACCGAAGCCAGTAGCTGCTCCAAGGCCAACCATAATGGAGTACTAAAGTCCCCAGACTCTGAGGATGATCACAGTGACGTCAGCAACTTGGCATTTGAAAAAGAACTAACCAGGTTAATAAACCAAGTCTGCTACCCTGACCCCTCAGAAAGTGAGAATAGTGCAGAGGTAAAAGTTGCCGAGACTACGAAGCCTCTACCTACACAATTGGCAACAATATTCACGGCCGAAGTGAAGTCGGCCAAAGAAGGCCAAGTCAATCTAAGTTCAAAAGTCAACTCGGCCGACGAGTCAAACACACAAGCCGACACACTAGCCGAAACCATCTCGGCCAGTAAGGACCAGGCTCGAGCCAAGGAGCTCATTACTCCACCCGGATCCGAGATCGAAGCTACAAAGGGAACCGAAGCCGACCTCAATCCGAGTCGGCCGAAGCAGTACAAGGCCGAGATTATGACGGCAATCCTGATGCCGAGTCTAGAACAAGCCGGCCCGACGGATCCGAGAGCTAGAACTCAGAACTCTCTAGTTCCATCTCCACCACCCACAGAGCTAAAACCATTGCCTAGCCACCTCAAATATGCCTTTTTGGACAGTGAACAGCAGCTCCCGGTCATCATTGCAAGCAACCTTCTCTTGGAGCAAGAAGACAAGCTGCTGGAAGTCCTTAGGCAACACAAAAAGGCAATTGGGTGGAAATTTTCTGACCTTCCAGGTATTAACCCCTCCATATGCATGCACAGAATATTAATGGAGGAGGACATTAAGCCCATAAGGCAACAGCAATGAAGGCTGAATCCTACCATTCTAGATGTGGTCAAGAAAGAAGTCACGAAGCTGCTTGCTGCAGGCATCATTTACCCTATCTCAGACAGCCAATGGGTGAGTCCTGTGCAAGTAGTGCCAAAGAAATCTGGAATGACCGTCATGAAAAACCAACAAGATGAGTTGGTACCTACACGGATTCAGAACAGCTGGCGAGTGTGTATAGATTACAGAAGGCTGAATCAGGCAACCCGCAAGGATCACTTCCCTTTGCCTTTTATTGACCAAATGTTAGAGAAAATAGCAAGGAAGTCCCATTACTGTTTTCTGGATGGATTCTCAGGATACATGCAAATACACATAGCACCGGAGGATCAACATAAGACCACTTTCACATGCCCGTTTGGCACTTTTGCGTACACCCATGCCATTCGGCTGTGTGCAATGCGCCGAAGTACATTTCAACGTTGCATGATGAGCATCTTCTCGGTTTGCTACTGATTGCATAGAGGTGTTTATGGATGACTTCATGGTGTATGCAGAATCATTCTACGCATGCCTGAACAACCTGTCCAAGGTGTTAAAGAGATGCATGGACACGAACCTGGTTCTCAACTTCGAAAAATGCCATTTCATGGTGACTGAGGGAATAGTGTTGGGACACTGGTCTCCAACAGAGGCATCGAAGTGGACAAGGCGAAAATAGACATAATCACTTCCTTCCAAACCCCGCCGGGAAGTTCGCTTCATTTTGGGACATGCAGGTTTTTTTTGCACGATTCATCAAGGACTTGACAAATTGGCCCTGCCATTGTCCAAGCTGTTCTGAAGGATGCAGATTTCAACTTTGACCAGCCCTGCATTGAGGCATTTCAGAGCTGAAGAATAAACTCACATCTGCACCTATCCCGCAAGCACCGGGACTGGGACCTGCCATTTGAGCTCATGTGCGGCGCATCCAATTAAGCACTAGGAGCTGTTCTCGGCAGAGCGTGAGTCGGCCAACCAGTCCATGTTATTGCGTATGCATCTAGAACCATGGACTCGGCCCAAGAAAAAAATTACACGACAACTAAGAAGGAACTCACTGGCAATTGTGTTTGCCTTGGATAAGTTCGCTCCTACCTTCTCGGTTCTAAGATAGTCGTGTTCTCTGATCACTCGGCTCTCAAGTACTTGCTGAAGAAGCCGGATGCCAAGCCGAGACTGATCCGGTGGATGCTTCTTCTCCAAGAATTCGACCTGGATATCAGAGATAAGAAAGGTCTTGAGAATTCAGAGCGGACCACCTCGGCGGGATTGAAAGAGAAAGCGAACAATTGCCTATCCGAGACGAGTTCCCTAACGAGCAACTCCTGCACCTCAAGACGGCCACACCATGGTTTGCAGATATTTGTAATTTCGTGGCAACATCTCAATTTCCACCTGAGGCATCCCGAACTTACAAAGAGAAGATCATAAGTGATGCTAAGTACTACGTATGGGATGACCCCTATCTATGGAGATTATGCAGTGATAAGATCATCCGCAGGTGCATTCCTGATACCGAGATCAAGTCGGTCCTCCACTTCTGCCATTCGCCCCTGGAGGAGGCCATTACTTACTCATCTCGGACTGCCAGGAAAGTCTTTGGACTGTGGCCTTTATTGGCCTTCTATTTTCGAGAGACGCTCATCGGTTCGTCTCCTCTGCGACAGATGTCGAAAGCAGAATGGCCTTGAACCAAAGACATGAAATGCCCCAAAGCACCCCATCCTGTTTTGTGAAGTCTTTGACGCCTGAGGTATCGATTTTATGGGGCCATTCCCAATCTCCAATGGCTATTCATACATCCTGCTTTGCTTGCCGATTATGTATCAAGATGGGTAGAAGCCATTCCCACCAGAACCAATGATGCCAAGGTAGTAGTGGACTTTCTTAAGTCCAATATTTTCTGCAGGTTCGGTGTCCCAAAAAGCGCCATCAGTGACCAAGGGAGTCACTTCGCAACAGAGCCATGACCTCCCTTCTTCAAAAAATATGGGGTAGCACACAGGATAGCCACAGCATATCACCCCTAGACAAATGGGCAAGCTGAAGTGTTTAACAGGGAAATCAAGCATACTCTGCAAAAGATGACAAATCCCAACAGGAAGGACTGGAGTAGACTCCTTGAGGATGCTCTATGGGCTCACAGGACTGCATGTCGAACACCACTAGGGATGTCTCCCTATCGAATTGTGTTCGGGAAAGCCTATCACCTTCCTGTGGAGCTCGAGCATAAAGCTTACTGGGCAGTTAAGCAATGTAACATGGCTTATGACCAAGCAGGGAGAGCATAGGAAGTTCCAACTTCAAGAATTAGATGAACTTCGCATGGAAGCCTATGAAACGCCAGGGATCTACAAGCAGAAAAGTAAAAAGTTCCACGACCAAAATATCCTGAGAAAAGATCTCCAGATTGGCCAAAAGTGTTGCTATTCAACTCCGATTAAAGCTCATAGCAGGTAAGCTTCGCTCCAGATGGGATGGACCTTTTGTCATTACTCGACATATTTCCCCATGGTGCAGTCTGCAGCTAAGAGAAGAACAGACCAACCGCACCTTTCAGGTCAATCTGGGCACCAAGTCAAACCTTTCCTCGAAGGTCCAAAGCACCAACAGGAGAAAATACGAGAGAGCATCTCCTCGACGGAGCTGACTCCACCGGATGGCAAAGCCTAGGCCGACTTGGCCAACCCCAACCTCTTCACATTGAGGACAATGCCGAAAACTAAGTGTGGGGGGCTCATCCATTTGGGTTCTGTCCTTTGTCATATCTGCCCTTCTCTTCTCTAACTTTTCCATTTCGTTTCTTACATATCGACATACCATTTTAAGTCTCATTAGTATTTTTTCTGCTTAAGTTTGTGTTTAATAAAAGAGTCCCACTGCCGAGTCTGCCACAGCCGGAATGACCTCATCCTAGCAGAGTTACGTATCCAAAAGAAGAGAGGAAATTCCTTGTTGAGTCCGAGAGTCTGACAAGCCAGTAGAAGGAATCTCTCCATTCCTGAGCAAAAGCTGCTCTGCTTGAAGGGAACCAAACCTCTGGGTCCCAAGTGCTAAATGGTGAAAATGGGAAGAGGGAATCTTCAAAGTAAGGGAACAGAATCAGCCAGCGTGAGAATTTGAGCCTTGCAACAGAGACGGCTTACACTCTGCCATCTCCCTTCTTTCTGAGTGATTTTTGCAAGCATGTTAATTGTGTGTGCTGAATTTTGCCTTAACTCTCTGGATACAACTGTTTTACACATACAGGAATGAAATGATCTAGGCCATATTTCTTATGAGCCCAGAGCCAAATAAGTTGTCCAAAAACAAGCTGACCCTTGTCACCCCCCTTTTTGAGCCTAAATTAACCACTTTTCTTGCAGCTCACTACAAGCCGAGGCTAGAAAAACCATTCTTACCTCACCCTCGAGAAGCCGAGGAGCCGTGGAATCGTCTTGGGAGTGAGTTAGAATCAAGTATTGGGAAAGTCTAGGGAGCTGAAGTCGATCAAAAAGCAGCTGAAGGTTTAGAAGAAGAAAATGGAATGAAAGAAATGAAAAGAAAGTACATAAAAACAGAAAACAGGCAGCTAGAACAAATGAGCTGAAATAAACAAGATCAGCAAGCTGCATGAGTAAAAGAAAGAAAGAATGAAAAACGGCGAGTAAATAAAGATCAAAGGAGACCACAGCAACCGGGACCGCCCTCATACTGGTTACACTCACTCCCCATTGCTCCTCTCCTCCCCGTGGGTCCTGAAGCCAGTTCTCTTACATCTATTCGACCCATAACCTCAACCTCGCTACAAGCCAGAAAAGTCCTAGTGATCATAACTGTTGTGTTTTGCAGGTGTAAGAAGAGAGCTCTGTCAAGATATGGTAACACCAAGTCCATGCAATGCTGAGTGTAAACACAGCCAGACACTTGAGAGAAGCGAGAGAATTAAGCACATGAGTAAAAGTTCTATCACTCTTGGGGCACCCCTTCCCAATTGGAAGCCATGAAGGCCCCTGAGAACCAAAGGAAGTAGCTCCCTGACTGCATGAGCGCTTTGAACCGGGATGAAGAGAGGCCGACTCTGTAAAGTCAGCTTAAGGAAATCAAACAGAAAAATCTCTCACTAAATTCACCCTTAATTGAGTCATATATTTTGCCCAGGAGTGCAAAAGGCTAAGTATGGGGGTTTGATGGGTCATAAAATGCACATCTTAAGTGGACCTAAGAAGGGCACCATTGAACAACTCACGAGCTTAAAAGATGACTGTTAGCTAAGATCTAGATTAATGGCCTAAACTTGAAGTAAAACACAATCTGTGCTTAATCAAGGTTTTTAGCTAACTATCTCTTCATTATAGGTTCTGCCAAACTTAGCCCGCCATCAGAAGCCCAGGCCGATAGCCTCTCGGCCAGGCCGAGACTCAACCCATACAGGGAGCCCAGTCAGGCAGGTCTAGGTGGAACTCCACGTCAGCAATCAGAAACACCGTGGGTCCAGCTTAGCTTCACGTCACTACCTGGAGTAGCTTGCAACACAAGTCACATCAAGGGTAGAATAGGAATTGTACATGT
This sequence comes from Mucuna pruriens, assembly GCA_025330945.1. Classification (NCBI taxonomy): domain Eukaryota; kingdom Viridiplantae; phylum Streptophyta; class Magnoliopsida; order Fabales; family Fabaceae; genus Mucuna; species Mucuna pruriens. The sequence continues at coordinate 300,312 of JAENHJ010000487.1, read as the reverse complement.
AATTCTGTTAGCATCGTTAGTTGTGTCCACTCTTGTATTACAAGATAGAACTCTGAACGAATAGGGGCTTTTGGCATTCAAACTTTCCCGCGTCCATAATTCCGAACTCTCTCGTTCCCTTCTTCTCCGCTCACGGTGGTACACAGTGCTGTTAATGGCGTTTCTCTCGATTGAGGAAATGCAGGCTAAGAACTGAGAAGCTGAAGGTTATCAGAGGAGACCGATTGGAGCACCAACGCACTCTGGTGGACCTGAACCTCAGCGTCTTAGCTAGTTGAGGTGAATCATCGCCGTCGTTCATGGCGATCATCGTGGAAGATGGAATCATCGAATCCAGGCCCTGTGTTTGTATTTTGCTTCCAATATTATGAGCATTTTCTGAATTCTAAACTCCATTGCATTCCTGAAATCTAAGTTCAATTACTGTGTTGCGATTGCATCTGGTAACAGAACAATGCTAAACTAAGCCGATTGGAACTGGTTTAGCTAATTCAGTAGGTAATCACTTAACGATTGTTGATTGAGAATCTAAAATCAGCTTGAATTTAATCTCTGCCAACTGATGAGGTGGCGATTGTGTAAATCCTCGGTATGGTAAGGGACGAACCTTTGGCAATTGCCATAAGAAAATTGGAGGCTGATGAGGACTGTAATTGGAGTGAGTGAACCAGAAAGAACTTGATTATTGGAACTAAACATGAACATAGTAATAGTAATAGCATTAGGCGTAGCGTAATTGCATTTGATTATAGTTAACTTCTGTTTTGATTCCAATTGCATTTCAACCCCCCTGTTTATTGCTTTTTAAGTCTGAGACAGAGACAGTCCACCTCTGTAGCGTCTGTCTGTACTTAACCGAGACCAAGCCGGATCGTCTCTGTTGAGAGCAACTCGGCCATTGCCGAGACGAGTCGGTACTCTACATCTCAGATTCTACTTCCGTTTGCTTCACACCAATTCACAACTGAGCACACTGTGTCCTTGAGAAGAATGACCTAGAGTTAGCTATACTATAGTTAGCTTTAGTTATTTGATAAAAGCGCGTAAAATGACTGTAAAAACGCTCATCATCAATCACCAAGGGTCCGTCCATTGCCATACCGAGGAAATACGCAATCGCTACCTCATCAATTGGTAGGGATTAAGTTTAGAGTTGATTTTAGGTCTTCTATTAACAATCATTAAATGATTACCTACTAAATTAGTTAAACCAGTTCCAATCGGCTTAGCTTAACATTGTTCACGTCTTAAATGCAATCGCGATTCAATCCATGAATTAAAGAAGAGGAAAGGAACAGAGATAAGAAATGAAGAATGAAATTGATTAATAGAAAACAGAGTACAGAAACAGTGGTCTGAATTCAAGTGGCTTCATCTTCCACGATGATCGCCCTGATTGATGGTGGTGGTTCACCTCCAGTAGCATGAGCGTTGAGGATCAGATTCACCAAAGTGTGTTGGAAATCCCAATCAGTCCCCTTTGACAAACTTCGGCTTCCCAGTCTTAGACCTGCATTTCCTCGATCGAGAGAAACACCAATGCAGCACCGTACACCATCGTAACGAAGAAAAACGAGAGTGAGAAAATGGATATAATGAGAGTGCATTGAAAGTGAATTGAAAGACCCCTAAAAAGTGCACAACTCCTCCTATATATACATGAGCCGTGACTTTCTATTCCTAACGATTCCTAACAGAATTACAACATGTATTATCTATTCTACCCTTGCGTAACTTGCGCTAAAAGCTTCTCCAGAAGTGACGTGGCAGTTGAGCTGGAGTTGCGGTGGCCCTGAGCTGGATAGCTGACGTGGATAGCGTCGATGGGCTGCTCCTTATTGGATTGCACCTACTTGGGCTGTTGGGCCGTGAAGCCTGACCTGATCTAGTTTGGTCGAGATGGAGTCGGTCTTGGCCGAGACGACTTCATCTCGGCTGATTCTTCTCATGATGGACCCGAGAACATCTCGACTGACCTGCAAGAAAAGAAGAGTTAGCTAAGATCCTCGAATTAGCATAGATTTGTATTTTCTCTATTTTTAGGTCCATAATATGAATCTTAGATAACTCTCAATTCTTAAGCACAAGATAGTCTTGTAGGCATCCTTCTTAGGTCCATAAAAGATGCATAATTTGTGACTCATCAGAGCCTTACACTTAACCTTTTGCACTCTTGGGCATAATAAAATGAAAATACACAAGGGAGATTTTTAAAGAGAAAAGAATTTTTCAATTGGTTTCCTTAAGTTTAGCTAAGACAGAGTCGGCACTCCTTCACCCTGGGATCAAGATACTCAAACAATCTGAAAATTACTTCTTCCATGCTCAAGGCAAATTCATGACCTGCAAACAGGAGAAGGTAACCAAGAGTGATAGAGCTTTCATTTAGGCAAATAACTCTCTCACTTCTCACGTGTTTGGGTTTGTATTTACACTCAACATTCATGAAACTGGTATTACCATACTTTGACAAAGCTCTCTTCTTACACCTGCAAAAACACACGCAGTTATAATCACTAGGACTTCTTTTTCGGCTTGTAGCGAGGCTGGGGTCACGAGTAAAAACTGGCTTTAGGACCCATGGGCAAGAGAGAAGCAATGGGGAGTAAGCTTCATAAGCATGAGGGGTAGCCCAGGATGCTGTGGTCTCCTCCCTTTGTTGTTGCGAGCTCACACTTTTTCCCTTTTTTTTTGCAACTTTTCTGTTTTTCTTTCTTTTGTATTTTCGAGCCCTTGGAGAATGCTGAACCGATTCTGTTTTCTGGAATTCCCCCACACTTGATTATGACTTACTCCCAAAACAATTCCAAAGCTCGTGTGCTTCTTGAGGGTGAGGTTAATTCATGGTTTTTTTTTCTGGCTTTGGCTTGTAATGAGCTGTAAGAAAGAACGGTCATGCGGCTCAATGGGGGTGAACAAGGGACAAAACCCCTTTTTTTTTCAGGTAGGCTTTATTTGGCTCGGGGCTAATCAGAAACATGCCCTAGATCATGTCATTCCTGCCTGTGAAAGTAGTTGTATCCAGAGAGTTAAGACAAAATGCAGAATATGCAGTTATCATGAATGCAAAAATCACACTAGAATAAGGAGAATGGCAAGATGCAAGCCGTGAATATCTACAAAGGCTCAAAATCTCACACGGGTTATTTTGCTTTGTCACAAAAGGCTTTGCTTTTCAGTTTTTCAGTCAATCACTGTCTAAAGCACAAAAGTTTCATTCCCTTCAAGCTAGAGAAATCTCTTGCCAGAGTTGCAGAATTGCTTCCTACTGTTTTTTTTCAAACTTCCAGAAGTCAATTCAAAAATTAATTAAAAATAATTTTTTTTCGACGATCCAATTTTGGAATTCTGCTAGGAGGAAATCAATATAAAACGAAAGGACAGAATTGAAATCCTACCATGCTGAAGTTACTCCGGACCTGGCCAAGATGGCTCAAAGTCGAAACGGATTCGGCTTGAACAACTTTTATTGAAAACAAAGGAAAATGATGACAAAAATTCAAAACAAGGTAGAAATTCGAAACAAAACAATTAAAATGGAAAAGTCATAAAGAGAGGTAGAGAACAATAAAGGACAAAAATGGAAGGCAAGACTCAGATGGCCACAACAGTATATACCCCCCCACTGGAATTCTGCATTGTCCTCAATGCCTGCTATGATTAAGAGGGGCCGGCAGGGTAAGCTTAGGTAGTACCATCTGGTGGACAGTTGGTTCCATCAGAGAGATGGTCTCCATGTCAGCTGTAGTTGGTGTTGGACCTTCATGGAATGGCTTAATCTGATGCCCATTGACTTGGAAGGTGCTGCTGTTATGTTCATCTTGCAATTGTACTGCACCATTGGGAAATATGTTAGTGATAACAAAAGATCCGTCCCATCTAGAACGAAGTTTACCTACTATGAGCTTGAGTCGCGAATTGAACACTAGCACTTTCTAGCCAACATGAAAATCTTTCCTCAGAATCTGCTGGTCATGAAATTTCTTGACTTTTTGCTTGTATATCCTAGAGTTTTCATATGCTTCCAAGCGGAGTTCGTCAAGTTCTTGTAGTTGGAAATTTCTTTGCTCTCCCGCTTGGTTATATGCCAAATTGCACTGCTTGACAGCCCAGTAAGCTTTGTGCTCTAGTTCCACAGGAAGATGACAGGTCTTACTGAAGACAATCCGGTAGGGGGACATCCCTAACGGCGTTCGGTATGCAATTCTATGTTCCCAAAGAGCGTCCTTAAGGAGTTGGCTCCAATCCTTCCTACTGGTGTTGGTCATCTTTTGCAACATTTTCTTGATTTCCCTGTTGAAAACTTCTGCCTGGCCATTAGTCTAGGGGTGGTATGCTGTAGCAATTCTATGTTCTACCCCGTATTTCTGAAGAAGGGAGGCCATGGCTCTATTACAGAAGTGACTGCCTTGGTCACTTATGAGCGCTTTTGGCACACCAAACCTGCAAAAAATACTAGACTTAGGAAAGCCCACGACCACCTTTGCATCATTGGTCCTGGTGGCGACGGCCTCTACCCATCTTGATACATAATCGACGGCTAGCAGAATGTATGAGTAACCATTGGAGACTGGGAATGGCCCCATGAAATCTATTCCCTAGACATCGAAAACTTCACAGAACAGGATGGGTTGCTAGGGCATTTCATGCCTTCGATTCATGGCCATTCCCACTTTTTGGCATCTTGAGCAGGTGGAGACGAAATGATGAGCATCTCTAAAAATGGTAGGCCAGTAAAGGCCACAGTCTAACACTTTCCTGGCAGTCCGAGTTGATCCATAATGGCCGTCTCCGGGTGTTGAGTGGCAGAATTGGAGGACCGAATTGATCTCGGCATCAGGAATTGCACTGCGGATAACCTTGTCACTACACAGCCTCCAATGGTAGGGATCATCCCAAATGTAGTACTTGGCATCGCTTCAGATTTTATCCTTATAGGCCCGAGATGCCTTTGGTGGAAAATGAGATGTTGCCACGTAGTTGCAGATGTCGGCAAACCATGGTGTGGCCGTCTTGATGTGCAACAGTTGCTCATCAGGGAATTCATCTCGGGTAGTCATCGGTTCGCTTCCTTTTTCAATTCTACTCAGATGATCTGCCACAGAATTCTCAGCACCCTTCTTATCTCTGATTTCTAAGTCGAATTCTTGGAGAAGAAGCATCCACCTGATCAATCTCGGCTTAGCGTCAGGCTTCTTCAACATGTATCTCAAGGCAGCATTATCAAAGAACACAATTATCTTGGAACCGAGAAGGTAAGAGCGAAATTTGTCTAAGGCAAACACAATTGCCAAAAGATCCTTCTCAGTTGTTGTGTAGTTTTGCTGGGCCGGGTCCATTGTTCTGGATGCATACGCAATTACATGCACTGGTTGGCCGACTCCGGCTTTCTGGCCAAGGACAACTCCTAATGCTGAATTGGATGCATCACACATTAGTTCAAATGACAGGTCCCAGTTTGGTTCTTGTAAAATGGGGGCGGATGTGAATCGGCTCTTCAGCTCCTGAAATGCTTCGATACAAGGCTGATCGAAATTGAATTCTGCATCCTTCTGCAACAGTTTGGACAGAGGTAGGGCTAGCTTGCTAAAGTTCTTAATAAATCTTCTGTACAAGCCTGCATGTCCGAAGAATGAGTGAACTTCCTACACAAAAGCGGGGTTTGGAAGGGAGGTGATAACATCTATCTAGGCTTTATCCACCTCGATGCCTCTGTTGGAGACCAAATATCCTAACACTATTCCCTCGGTCACCATGAAATGACATTTTTCAAAATTCAGTATGAGGTTCGTGCAATACATCTCTTCAACACCTTGGACAGGTTGCTCAGGCATGCTTCGAATGAATCTGCGTACACCGTGAAGTCATCCATGAACACCTCCATGCAGTCCTGTAGCAGATCCGAGAAAATACTAGTCATGCAACGTTGGAATGTGCTCGGAGCGTTGCACAGGCCAAATGGCATGCGTGTGTACACTAAGGTACCAAATGGGCAGGTGAAGGTTGTCTTGTGCTGATCTTCAGGTGCAATATGAATTTGCATATAGCCTGAGAAACCATCCAGAAAGCAGTAGTGGGGATTTCCTACTAGTTTTTCAAGCATTTGGTCAATAAACGGCAAAGGAAAATGATCCTTGTGGGTTGCCAAGTTTAACCTCCTGCAATCGATGCAAACCCACCAACTATTCTGAATCCTCATAGGCACCAACTCGTCTTGTTGGTTTTTCATGACAGTCATCCCAGATTTCTTTGGTACCACTTGCACAAGGCTTACCCACTGACTATCCGAGATGGGATAGATGATGCCTGCAACAAGTAGCTTTGTGACTTCTTTCTTGACCACATCCAGGAGTGTCGAATTCAACCTTCTTTGTTGTTGCCTTATGGGCTTGACTTCCTCCTCCATCAAGATTTTGTGCATGTAGATGGAGGGGTTTATGCCAGGAAGGTCGAATAGCTTCCACCCAATTGCCTTTTTATGTTGCCTCAAGACTTCTAGCAACTTTTCTTCTTGCTTTTGGTGGAGATTGTTGGCAATGATAACTGGGAGTTACTATTCCTTATCCAGGTAGGCATACTTCAGGTGACTCGGCAATGGTCTCAGTTCCATGGGTGGTGGTGGTAATGGAGATTTTTCGGTTACTGGGTTCGGATTCGTCTGGCCGTCTTGATCTTGATTCGACACCAGGTGTGCCGACATGATTTCGGCCTTTACCTGCCTCGGCCAGCTCGACTCGGTGGTATCGGTTCTTGTTGAATCGAAGTTGGCTGATGGCGTTTTTACAGGTCGTTTTACGCGCTTATCAAATAACTAAAGCTAACTATAGTATAGCTAAACCTAGGTCATTCTTCTCAAGGACACAGTGTGTTCAGTTGTGAATTGGTGTTAAGTGAACTGACGTAGATTCTGAGATGTAAAGTGCTGACTCTCCCCGGAACTAGCCGAGTAGCTCTCGGCAGAGGCTGAGCCGAGATGATCCCGTTAGAGATAATCCGGCTTGGTCTCGGCTGAGCGTAGACAGACGCTACAGAGATGGACTATCTCTGTTTCAGACTAAAAAGCAATAAACGGGGTGGAAATGCAAGTAATGCTGAAAATGGACTAAGACTATAAATGCGATAAACATATACTACTGTTACTAGTTATCTATTATTATTATTGTTTAACTGTGCTCATATTCAGTCCCATTAATCCAAGTTCAGTCCAGGCTCCACACTCCAGTTCTCAATCCATATGAGCCTTGGGAAGTCTTATGGCAATCGCCAAAGGTTCGTCCATTGCCATACCGAGGATTTATGCAATCGCTACCTCATCAGTTGGCAAGGATTAAGTTTAGAGCTGATTTCAGGTTCTCAGTTAACAATCGCCAAATGATTACCTACTATATTAGTCAAACCAATTCCAATCGGCTTAGCTTAACATTGTTCACAATTTAATTGCAATCGCAGATCAAATCATGAATTAAAGTAGAGGAAGAGAATGGAGACAAGAGTTGCAGAATGAAATTGATTAACAGAAATGGAATACAAATATAGTGGTTCTGAATTTAGATGAATCCATCTTCCACGACGATCGCCATGGTTGATGGTGGTGGTTCACCTCCGTTAGCCTGAACGCTGAGGATCAGCTCCACCAGAGTGCGTCAGTAGTCTAATCGGTCCCCTCTGGCAAACTTCGGCTTCCCAGTCTTAGACCTGCGCTTCCTCAATTGAGAGAAACGCCAATGAGCACCGTGCACCACCGTGAAAATGGAGAGAGCGAGAGCGAGAAAAATGGGTACAGTGAGTATGGAATTAAAGTGAATTCAAAGACAGAACGTGTAAAAAGTGCACAGCTCTTCCTATTTATAGACGAGCTGTGATATGCTAATCCTAACGAATCCTAACAGAATTACACTGTGAAGATCCTATTCTACCCCTATGCAGATCTTCTAACGTGAGATGGAAGATTTCGTAGGAGTGACATGGTTTTTCAGCTGACGCTGAGATGGCCTCCGAGCTAGATAGCTGATGTGGTCAATACAATTGGGCCTCTCTACTGGGCTGCTGGGCTGCAAGGCATGGGTTGCCGAGACGACTCCGGTCCTGCCGAGATGGAGTAAGACTGGCCAGGATGACTTCATCTCAGTTGAGACTCCTTTTGTTGACCCTGGTCAACTCGGCTTGACCTGCAGAAGAAGGAGTGACACTTTTATTAGCTAAGAAATCTGAATTAACACATATTTGTATTTTCTCTGTATTCAAACCCATAGAATGAATCTTAGTTAACAATCCATTCTTAAGCACAGAATAGTCTTGCAAACCTCCTTCTTAGGTGTCTAAAAGATGTATAAATTGTGACTCATCACACCCTCACACTTACCCTTTTGCACTCCTGGGCAAAATAAAATGAGAATCAACAAGGGGAAATTTTTAAAGGTAGAAAAGAATTTTCTTCAGTTGGCTTCCTTTAGTTCAACCGAGACAGAGTCGACACTCATTCACTCTAAGATCGAGATACTCTAACAATCCAAAAATTACTCCTTCCGCACTCTAGGCAAATTCATGACCTGCAAACAAGAGAAGGTAACCAAGAGTGACAGAGCTCTCTTTTAGGCAAATAACTCCCTCATTTCTCACGTGTTTGGGCTTGTATTTACACTCGACATTCATGGAACTGATATTACCATACTTTGTCAAATCTCTCTTCTTACACCTGCAAAAACACACACCGTTTTGATCACTAGGACTTCTTTCCGGCTTGCAGTGAGGCTGGTTCACGGGTAGGATAGAATATGGGAAAACTAGCTTCAGGACCCACGAGGAAGAGAGGGGCAATGGGGAGTAAGCTTTATCAGCCTGAGGGATAACCCAGGATGTTGTCAATTCCTCCTTCTTGCTGCTACCAGCTCATTTTCTTTTCTTTTTCTTATTATACAACTTATGCAGCTGTTTTCTTTCTTTATTCGTTTCAGCTCAGATTTCCAGCTGCTGCTTCCTCTGTTTCTCTTTTCTTTCTTTCACTCGCTTTTATTCTTTTTCTTGCATTTTCAAGCCTTAGAGGGTGTTGAACAACCTTTTGCTTCCTGGAGTTCCCCCACACTTGATCATGACTTACTCCCAAAATAATTCCAAAGCTCCTCTGCTCCTCGAGGGTGAGGTTGATTCATGGTTTTTATGGCCTTGGCTTGTAGTGAGCTGTTTAGGAAGAATGGTTATATTAGGCTCAAAAGGGGTAAACAAAAGACACATTTATTCAGGTAGGCTTTATTTGGCTCAGGGCTTATAAGAAACATGGTCTAGATCATGTCATTCCTGCATGTGAGAACAGTTGTATCTAGAGAGTTGAGGCAAAATGTAGAATATGCAGTTAACATGAATGCAAAATTCTCATTAGAAGAAGAGAAATGGCAAGATGTAAGCCATCAATATTTACAAGGGCTCAAAATCTCACACAGGTTGTATTTTGCTCTATCACAGAGGGTTTCCTTTTCAATTCTTCAATCAATCACTGACTAGAGCACAAAAGCTTCATTCCCCTCAAGCTGGGGAAATCTCTTGCCAAAGTTGCAGAGTTGCCCCTACTGTCTTTTCCAAACTTATAGAAGTCAATTCAAGATTCTTTTCAAAACAATTTTATTTTTTTAAAAGTCCACTTTGAAATTCTGTTTAGGAGGGAAGCTTGAAAGTAAATGACAAAATTGAACTTCTGCCAGGCCGAAGATGTTCTGGATCAGGCCGAGATGGCACAGAACCGGCATGGACTCGACTTAGGCAGCTTTTATTGAAAAACATGACAGATTTTAAAAATAAAATGAAACAACACAACTTGAAAGTAAACAACAAAGTGATTAAAACTAACAAACAAAAATTAGCAGAGTTCAGGTGGGAATAGAGTTAAGACACAGCAATTGAAATGATTGTATATTTATCCCCCTCCCCCCCACACTTAAAATCTGCATTGTCCTCAATGCGAGGCAGGGTCATCTGGAGATGCTGGTTCCATCAATGATATTATCTCCATGTCATGAGTGATAGGCGCTGGACCTTCATGGAATGGCTTAATCTGATGCCCATTGACCTGGAAGGTGCTGTTTCTGTGTTCATCTTTTAGCTGTACTGCACCATGGGGAAACACATTAGTGATAACAAAAGGCCCATCCCATCTAGAACGTAGTTTACCTGCAATGAGCTTGAGGCGTGAGTTAAACAAGAGGACTTTCTGGCCAACTCGGAATTCTTTTCTCAGGATCTGCTGGTCATGGAATCGCTTGATTTTCTGCTTGTAGATCCTAGAGTTTTCATATGCTTCCAAGCGGAGTTCATCTAACTCTTGCAGCTGAAATTTTCTCTGCTCTCTTGCTTGGTCATAGGCCAGATTGCACTGCTTAACAGCCTAGTATGCTCTGTGTTCTAGCTCCACAAGAAGGTGACAGGCTTTACCGAAAACAATCCTATAGGGAGACATCCCTAGCGGTGTTCGGTAATGCAGTCTGTGAGCCCATAGCGCATCTTCAAGGAGTTTGCTCCAGTCCTTCCTGCTCGAATTTGTCATTTTTGGCAATGTATGCTTAATTTCCCTGTTAAACACCTCAGCTTGCCCATTAGTCTTGGGGTGGTATGCTGTAGCTATCCTGTGTGCCACCCCATATTTTTGAAGAAGAGAGGCCATGGCTCATGTTGCAGTTGACTCCCGGTCACTGATGAGGCGCTTTGGGACACCGAACCTGCAAAAAATATTGGACTTAAGAAAGTCCACTACTACCTTGGCATCATTTGTTATGGTGGGAATGGCTTCTACCCATCTTGATACATAATCGACGGCAAGTAGGATGTATGAATAGCCATTGGAGATTGGGAATGGCTCCATAAAATCTATTCCCCAGACGTCAAAGATTTCACAGAATTGGATGGGTTGCTGGGGCATTTCATGCCTTTTGTTCATGGCCACCCCCTTTTTTGGCAGATCTCGCAGTGGAGACGAATTCATCTTGTCCCCTAAAGATAGTTGGCCATAGAGGCCACGTCTAATACTTTCCTGGCAGTCCGAGTGGATCCATAATGACCGCCTCCAGTGCCGAAAGTGACAGAATCGGAGGACCGAGGTTGGTCTCGGCATTAGGAATGCACCTGCGGATGACTTTATCACTGCCTAATCTCCAAAGGTAGGGATCATCCCAAATGTAGTATTTGGCATCGCCGGAGTTTATCTTTGTATGCCCGAGATGCCTCTGGTGGAAACCGAGATGCTGCCACAAAATTACAAATGTCAGCAAACCATGGTAGAGACGAATTTATGTGCAACAGTGCTCATCCGAAACTTCGTCTCGGATAGGCATCAGTTCGCTTCCTTTTTCAATTCTGCTCAGGTGATCAGCTACAGAATTCTCAGCACCTCTTTTATCTCTGATTTCTATGTTGAATTCTTGAAGGAGAAGCATCCACCGAATCAGTCTTGGCTTGGCATCAGGCTTCTTCAACAAGTATCTCAAAGCCGCATGATCAGAGAACACAATGATCCTTGAGCCGAGAAGGTATGGGCGGAATTTGTCCAAGGCAAACACAATTGCTAATAGTTCCTTCTCAGTTGTTGTGTAATTCTGCTGGGCCGGGTCCATAGTTCGAGATGCATAGGCAATTACCTGCCTTTGGGAGGCCGGTTCGGCTCTGGCCGAGAACAGCTCCCAATGCCGAATTGGATGCATCACACATTAGTTCAAATGGCAGGTCCCAGTTTGGTGCTTGCAAAATGGGGGCGGATGTGAGTCTGTTTTTCAGCTCCTGAAATGCTTCAATACAGGGCTGGTCAAAGTTGAATTCCACGTCCTTCTGTAGCAACCTGGACAGAGGCAGGGCAAGTTTGCTAAAATTCTTGATGAATCTTTTGTAAAAGCCTGCGTGTCGTAGGAATGAGCGAACCTGCCTCACGGAAGAGGGGTTTGGAAGGGATGATATGATATCTATGTTAGCTCTATCCACTTCAATACCTCGGTTGGATACCAGGTGGCCCAACACTATTCCTTCAGTCACCATGAAGTGACATTTTTCAAAATTGAGCACAAGATTTGTGTCAATGCATCTCTGCAACACCCTTGATAGATTATTCAGGCATGCTTCAAATGAGTCAACGTACACCGTGAAATCATCCATGAATACCTCCATGCAGTCCTGCAGCAAGTCCGAGAAGATGCTCATCATGCAACGTTGAAATGTACTCGGAGCATTGCAGAGGCCAAATGGCATGCGTGTGTACGCAAAGGTACCAAATGGGCAGGTGAAGGTTGTTTTATGCTGGTCTTCAGGCGCAATATGTATCTGCATGTAGCCTGAGAATCCATCAAGAAAGCAGTAATGGGATCTCCCTGCTAATTTCTCAAGCATTTGGTCAATGAAAGGCAAAGGAAAGTGATCCTTGCGAGTTGCTTGGTTTAATCTTCTGTAGTCAATGCAAACTCGCCAGCTGTTCTGAATCCTTGTTGGTACCAGCTCATCTTACTGATTTTTCATGACCGTCATCCTGGACTTTTTTGGCACCACTTGCACAGGGCTCACCCATTAGCTATCCGAGATGGGGTAGATGATCCCTACAGCAAGGAGCTTTGTGACTTCTTTTTTTAACCACGTCCAGGAGTGTCGGATTCAGTCTTCTTTGCGGCTGCCTTATGGGCTTGATTTCCTCCTCCATTAATATTCTATGCATGCAAATGGAGGGGTTGATGCCCGGAAGGTCTGCTAGCTTCCACCCTATTGCCTTCTTATGTTGCTTGAGAACCTCCAACAACTTGTCTTCTTGTTCTTGGTCAAGAGTGCTAGCAATAATAACCGGGAGTTGTTGGTCCTTGTCCAGGTAGGCATATTTCAGGTGACTCGGCAATATTTTTAATTCTATGGGTGGTAACGGTAATGGAGATTTTTTAGTTTCTGAAGTTGGATCCAACTGGCCGACTTGATCTTGATTAGGCACCAGGTGTGCCGACATGATTTCGGCCTCTGTCTGCTTCGGCCGGCTCGACTTCATGGATTTGGTTATGGTCAAAATGGAGTCGGCCTTGGCTTCTAACGCTCCTTCAGAGTCGGATCCGGATGGAACAATGAATTCTACATTAGCCTGTGTCTGGTCTGCAGTTGCCGAGTCGGTCTCGGCAAACGTGTCGGCCTTGCTATTTCCCTCTTCGGCTGAGTTGACTTCCATTTCTTCCTTGACTCGGCCTCCTCTGGCCGACTCATTCTTGGCCGTGAAAATTGTCGCTAAGTGTGCAATGGACGACTTTTTAGCTTCAGCGACTTTGTTTTCTGCATCATTTGTATACTCTGAGTGTTATGTGCTGCAGACTTGGTCTAACAATTCGGACAATTCCACTTCAAAGGCCAAGTCAGCAACATCACTATGATTGTCCTCAGAGTTGGAGAGGTCTTGTACTTCTTCATAGTCGGCCTCTTCATCTGTAACTCCTGGGCAGCTGCTTTCATCATCATTCTCAACAGACTCCTCAATGTTTTCACCACTGCCATTTAGTTGAAGATATTCTTCAACTAGTTCATCAAGTATATCAATGCTAAAGAGATAGTGGTCTTCGGTTGGGTGCTTCATAGCTTCGAAAATATTGAATTGCACCAAGGCGTCACCGAATTCCATGGAGAGCGTCCCTGCATACACGTCAATCTTTGTTTTGGCTGTCATCAAGAAAGGTCTTCCCAGAATCAAGGTGGATTCCTTCCCGGATGTTCGTCCTCCATCTCTAGCACGTAAAAATCAGCTGGAAATATTAGTTCATTGACTTGGACGAGAACATCCTCGAGAACTCCCAAGGACTGGACAATACTCCTGTTTGCCAGCTGAATGGTCATCCATGTGGGTTCCAAGTCACCAAAATTCAGGGACCTATAGATTGATGTGGGCATGACATTAATTGAGGCTTCCAGGTCCAACATGGCATTGGCAAAAGTGCATTCGCTGATGGTGCATGGGACCGAAAAGACTCTAGGGTCTCTGCATTTTTTTGGCAAAGTTAAGGCACTTGTAGTGATTGCTCCATTCTGTGTCAGAGCCGATACCACACCTCCAGTTTCCTTGCTCCCCTTTATTTTCCTCCTTTTATGTATACATAATTCCTTGAGGAACTTTGCATACTTAAGGACCTGTTTAATAGCATCGAGGAATGGAATATTGATTTCCACCTTGCGGAACATCTTCAACAATTCTTCATCCGACTCTGGCTTCCTTGCCGAAGTGGTCCGAGATGGAAATGGCATTGGGACAGTTGTTTCTGGCCGAGACTATAAGTCGGCATTTGACTCGGAGTCGGCTTCTTTTGATCTTGGCACCTGCTCCAATGTAGGTTGAGGTAGTTTTTTTCCACTTCGAAGAGTGACTACACTGGCGTTACCTCTCGGATTTGGAATGGTTTGAGAGGGAAGGTTGCTAGATCCTGCCGACTGTAATTGGCTTACAGTGTTAGCTAGCTGTCCAATCTGCGTTTTGAGGTCCTGGATGGTGGCGGTCATGTTCTGCTGGAACTGTAAATTGCTGGAGCTCACAGATTGTTGGAACTCCAGGTTGCTAGTTGCAAGCTGCTTCATCAGTCTTCGGAGATGGAGAGTTGCCTGGAGTAGGCATTCTCTATTGTTGTTGTTGCTTCTTTGGAAAGGAGGTACTTGGTATTGCGGAGTCGGCTGTTGATAACCTGCCTGCCTCTAATAGGTGTTCGGCGTGGATCCGAATTGTTGGGTTGCACATGGTCCTTGATTCAGTCCTGGCCGAAATGGCTGTCTTCCCCTGTTCTTTGGTTATCAAATGGCCGATTCTGATATGGCTGCTTCCCATCTTGAAATCCACCTATGGCTCCAACATTTTCTGGCTGGTCCGACTTCGGTTTCTTGGAGGTGGGGCACATATCAGTGGGGTGCTCCACAGAAGTACATATACCACATACTTTTGCTGCCATGGCTGGTTGGTGTTGCCCAACAGCAAGCTGTCTCACCAATGATGTTAACTCGGTCAGCTGATTCTCCAACCTCTGATTGGAAGCTTGATGATGTGCGTTTTTACAGTCGTTTTACGCGCTTATCAAATAACTAAAGCTAACTATAGTATAGCTAACCCTAGGTCATTCTTCTCAAGGACACAGTGTGTTCCGTTGTGAATTGGTGTGATGCGAACAGTGGTTGAATCTAAGTGTAAGATACCGACTCGTCTCGGCAATTGGCCGAGTAGCTCTCGGCAGAGACTGAGCCGAGATGATCCCGGTAGAGACAATCCGGCTTGGTTTCGGCTTAGTGCAGACAGGCCTTTCTAGAGATGGACTATCTCTGTCTCGGACTTTAAAGCAAGAAATGTGGGGCCGGAGATCAAGTAAAAGCGTAAAGTAAACTAAGACTATGAATGCAGTAAACATATACTACCGTTACTGATTATCTATTATTATTATTAAGTAACTGTGTTCATGTTCAGTTCCATTAGTTCAAGTCCAATCTAGGTTCCACACTCTAGTTCTCAGTCCATATCAGCCTTGGGAAGTCTTATGACAATCGTCAAAGGTTAGATCCCATTGCCATACCGAGGATTTATGCAATCGCTACCTCATCAGTTGGCAGGGATTAAGTTCAGAGCTGATTTTAGGTTCTCTATTAACAGTCGTTAAATGATTACCTACTATATTAGTTAAACCAGTTCCAATCGGCTTAGCTTAACATTGTTCAAATCTCGAATGCAATCGCGATTCAATTCGTGAATTAAAGAAGAGGAAAGGAACCGAAATGAGAAGTGCGTAATGGAATTGATTAATAGAAACGGAATACAAACACAGTGGTCCTGAGTTCAGATGGATCCATCTTCCACGACGATCGCCATGGTTGATGGTGGTGGTTCACCTCCGTTAGCTTGAGCGTTGAGGATCAGCTCCACCAGAGTGCGTCAGTAATCTGATCGGTCCCCTCTGGCAGACTTTGGCTTCCCAATCTCAAACCTGCACTTCCTCAATCGAGAGAAATACCAATACAGCACCGTACACCACCAGAAATGGAAGGATGAGGGTGAGGAGCTGGAGTAAATGAAGTGTATTAGGAGTGAATTCAAAAACAGAACCTGTAAAAAGTGCACAGCTCTTCCTATAAATACACGAGCTGTGATATGCTAATCCTAACGAATCCCAACAGAATTACATTGTGAAAGATCCTATTCTACCCCTATGCGGATCTTCTACGTGACATGGCAGATCTCCTAGGAGTGACATGGCAGCTGAGCTAACGCTGAGATGGCCACCGAGCAGGATAGCTGATGTGGTCAATACATTTGGGCCTCTCTACTGGGCTGCTGGGCTGCAAGGCATGGGTTGCCGAGACGACCCTGGTCTGGCCGAGATGGGGTTGGTCTGATCAGGATGACTTCATTTCGGCTGAGACTCCTTTTGTTGACCCTGGTCAACTCGGCTTGACCTGCAGAAGAGGGAGTGACACTTTTATTAGCTAAGAAATCTGATTTAACACAGATTTGCGTTTTCTCTGTATTCAAACCCATAGAATGAATCTTAGCTAACAATCCTTCTTAAGCACAGAATAGTCTTGCAAACCTCCTTCTTAGGTGTCTAAAAGATGCATAAATTGTGACTCATCACACCCCCACACTTACCCTTTTTCACTCCTGGGCAAAATAAAATGAAAATCAACAAGGGGAAATTTTTAAAGACAGAAAAGAATTTTTCACTTGGCTTCCTTCAGTTCAACCGAGACAGAGTCGGTACTCATTCACTCGAGATCGAGATACTTTAACAATTCGAAATTACTCCTTCCGCTCTAGGCAAATTCATGACCTGCAAATAAGAGAAGGTAACCAAGAGTGACAGAGCTCTCTTTTAGACAAATAACTCCCTCATTTCTCACGTGTCTGGGCTTGTATTTACACTCAACATTCATGGAACTGACATTACCATACTTTGGCGAATCTCTCTTCGTACACCTGCAAAAACACACAGTTATGATCACTAGGACTTCTTTTCGGCTTGTAGCGAGGCTGGGTCACGGGTATGATAGAATATGGGCAAACTAGCTTCAGGACCCACGAGGAAGAGAGGAGCAATGGGGAGTAAGCTTTATCAGCCTGAGGGTTAACCCAGAATGCTGCCAATTCCTCCTTCTTGCTGCTGCCAACTCATTTTCTGTTCTTTTCTTTTATTTACTTTTATGCAGCTATTTCTCTCTTTGTCCGTTTCATCTCAGATTTTCAGCTGCTGCTTCTTTTTTCTCTTTACTTTCTTTCACTCGCTTTTTATTCTTTTCTTGCATTTTCGAGCCTTAGAGGGTGTTGAACAACCTTTTGCTTCCTGGAGTTCCCCCACACCTGATCATGACTTACTCCCAAAATAATTCCAAAGCTCCTCTGCTCTTCGAGGGTGAGGTCGATTCATGGTTTTTCTGGCCTTGGCTTATAGTGAGCTGTTTAGGAAGAATGGTTATATTAGGCTCAAAGGGGGTAAACAACAGACACATTTGTTCAGGTAGGCTTTATTTGGCTCAGGGCTTATAAAAAACATGGCCTAGATCATGTCATTCCTGCATGTGAGAACAGTTGTATCCAGAGAGTTAAGGCAAAATGTAGAATATGCAGTTGTCATAAATGCAAAAATCACACTAGAAAAAGAAGAGAATTGGCAAGATGTAAGCCATCAATGTTTTCAAGGCTCAAAATCTCACACAGGTTGTATTTGCTCTAACACAAGGGGTTCCTTCTTAGATTCTCAATCAACTATTGACTAGAGCACAAAAGTTTCATTCCCCTCAAGCTAGAGAAATCTCTTACCCCAGTTGCAGAGTTACTTCCTACTGACTTATTTAAACTTTCAGAAGCTAGTTCAAGATTCTTTTCAAAACAATTTTACTTTTGACCGTCCACTTGGAAATTCTGATTAGGAGGAAAGATTAAAGGTAAATGACAAAATTGAAACTCTGCCAGGCTGAAGATGTTCCAGATCCGGCCGAGATGGCACAGAACCGGCATGGACTCGGCTTAGGCAGCTTTTATTAAAAATTAAAAATTAGCAGAGTTCAGGAGAGTGGGAACAGAGTTAAGACACAGTAGTTGAGATGACTGTATATTTATCCCCCCCCACACTTTAAATCTGCATTGTCCTCAATGCGAGGCAGGATCATCTAGAGATGCTGGTTCCATCAATGATATTATCTCCATGTCATGAGTGATAGGCGCTGGACCTTCATGGAATGGCTTAATCTGATGCCCATTGACCTGGAAGGTGCTGTTGCTGTGGTCATCTTTTAGCTGTACTACACCATGGGGAAACACATTAGTGATAACAAAAGGCCCATCCCATCTAGAACGTAGTTTACCTACAATGAGCTTGAGGCGTGAGTTAAACAAGAGGACTTTCTGGCCGACTCGGAATTCTTTTCTCAGGATCTGCTGGTCATGGAATCGCTTGATTTTCTGCTTGTAGATCCTGGAGTTTTCATATGCTTCCAAGCGGAGTTCATCTAGCTCTTGCAGCTGAAATTTTCTCTGCTCCCCTGCTTGGTCATAAGCCAGATTGCACTGCTTAACGGCCCAGTATGCTCTGTGTTCTAGCTCCACAGGAAGGTGACAGGCTTTGCCGAAAACAATCCTGTAGGGAGACATCCCTAAAGGTGTCCGATATGCGGTTCTATGTGCCCAGAGAGCATCCTCAAGGAGGCGGCTCCAGTCCTTCCTGCTGGGATTGGTCATCTTTTGCAATGTTTTCTTGATTTCCCTGTTGAACACTTCTGCTTGGCCATTTGTTTGCGGGTGGTAGGCAGTAGCAATTCTGTGTGCTACTCCATATTTTTGAAGAAGGGAAGCCATAGCTCTGTTACAGAAGTGACTGCCTTGGTCACTTATGAGTGCTTTTGGCACACCGAACCTGCAGAAAATATTGGACTTAAGAAAGTCCACAACCACTCTTGAATCATTGGTTCTGGTGGCAACGGCTTCTACCCATCTGGATACATAGTCCACGGCCAGCAGAATGTATGAGTAACCATTGGAGACTGGGAATGGTCCCATGAAATCTATTCCCCAGACATCAAAAATTTCACAGAATTGGATGGGTTGCTGGGGCATTTCATGCCTTTTGTTCATGGTCACTCCTGCTTTTTGGCAACTCTCGCAGGTGGAGACGAATTCATGCGCGTCCCTGAAGATAGTTGGCCAGTAAAGGCCACAGTCTAGTACTTTCCTAGCAGTCCGAGTTGATCCATAGTGACCGCCTCCAGGTGCCGAGTGGCAAAACTGGAGAACCGAATTGAACTCGGCTTCAGGAATGCATCTGCGGATGACCTTGTCACTGCATAGTCTCCAAAGGTAGGGATCATCCCAAATGTAGTATTTGGCATCGCTTCGGAGTTTATCTTTGTATGCTCGAGATGCCTCTGGTGGAAACCGTGATGCTGCAACAAAGTTACAAATGTCAGCAAACCATGGTGGAGACGTTTTAATATGTAGCAAGTGCTCTTCAGGGAACTCGCCTCGGATAGGCATCCGTTAGCTTTTTTCTCAATTCTGCTCGGATGATCTGCTACAAATTCTCAGCACCTTTCTTGTCTCTGATTTCCAGGTTGAATTCTTGAAGAAGAAGCATCCACCTAATCAGTCTTGGCTTAGCATCAGGCTTCTTCAGCAAGTACCTCAAGGCGGCATGGTCAGAGAACACAATTATCTTGGAACCGAGAAGGTAGGAACGAAATTTGTCCACGGCAAAAACTATTGCCAAGAGCTCCTTCTCAGTTGTTGTGTAGTTTTGTTGGGCCGGATCCATAGTTCTGGATGCATAGGCTACCACGTGCACTGGTTGGCCGGCTCGAGCTCTTTGGCCGAGAACGGCTCCCAATGCCGAGTTGGATGCATCACACATTAATTCAAAGGGAAGGTCCCAATCTGGTGCTTGCAGAATAGGTGCGGATGTGAGTCTTCTCTTCAGCTCCTCAAATGCTTCCATACAGGGCCGGTCAAAGTGGAATTCCACATCCTTCTGTAGCAGCTTGGACAGAGGCAAGGCAAGTTTACTGAAATTTTTGATGAATCTCCTGTAAAAGCCTGCGTGACCTAGGAATGAGCGAACCTCCCGCACAGAAGTGGGGTTTGGAAGGGAAGTAATGATATCTATCTTTGCTTTGTCTACCTCGATGCCCCTGTTGGAGACCAGGTGTCCCAACACTATTCCTTCAGTCACCATGAAGTGACATTTTTCAAAATTGAGCATAAGATTTGTGTCAATGCATCTCTTTAACACTCTTGATAGATTACTCAGGCATGCATCAAATGAATCGGCATATACCGTGAAGTCATCCATGAATACCTCCATGCAGTCCTGCAGCAAGTCCGAGAAGATGCTCAGCATGCAACGTTGAAATGTGCTCGGAGCATTGCAGAGGCCAAATGGCATGCGTGTGTACGCAAAGGTACCAAATGGGCACGTGAAGGTTGTCTTATGTTGATCTTCAGGGGCTATATGAATTTGCATGTAGCCTGAGAATCCATCAAGAAAGCAGTAATGGGATCTCCCTGCTAGTTTTTCAAGCATTTGGTCAATGAAAGGCAGAGGAAAGTGATCCTTGCGAGTTGCTTGATTCAATCTTCTGTAATCGATGCACACTCACCAACTGTTCTGAATCCTTGTTGGCACCAGCTCATCCTGCTGATTCTTCATGACAATCATCCCGGACTTCTTTGGCACCACTTGCACAGGGCTCACCCATTGGCTATCCGAGATGGGGTAGATGATTCCCCCAGCAAGGAGCTTCGTGACTTCCTTTTAACCACGCCCAGAGTGTCGGATTCAGTCTTCTTTGCGGCTGCCTTATGGGCTTGATTTCCTCCTCCATTAATATTCTATGCATGCAGATGGAGGGGTTTATGCCAGGAAGGTCAGAAAGCTTCCACCCTATTGCCTTCTTATGTTGCCTTAGGACCTCCAGCAATTTGTCTTCTTGCTCTCGGTTGAGATTGCTAGCAATGATAACCTGAGTTGTCTATGTGCTTATCCAAGTAGGCATATTTTAGATGACTCGGCAATGTTTTTAAATCTATGGGTGGTGACGGTGATGGAGATTTGTCAGTTTCTGAGGTTGGATCCGACTGGCCGACTTGATCTTGATCAGGCCCCAGGTGTGCCGACATGATTTCGGCCCTTGTTTGCTTCGGCCGGCTCGACTTCATGGTTTTGGCTATTGTCGGACAGGAGTCGGTATTGGCTTTAAGCGTTCCTTCTGAGTCGGGTCCGGATGGACTCTTTATTTTTGCTACAGTATGAGTTAGGTCTTTTGTGGCTGAGACGGTCTCGGCAAGCTTGTCGGCTCTGACTTCTTCATTGACTCGGCCTTCTTTGGCCGACTCATTCGTGGCCGTAAAAATTGTCGCTAAGTGTGCAATGGAAGACTTTTCAGCTTCAGCGACTTTGTTTTCTGCATCATTTGAATACTCCGAGTGTTCTCGTGCTGCAGACTTGGTCTAATAATTCGGACAGTTCCACTTTAAAGGCCAAGTCAGCAACATCACTATGATTGTCCTCGAGTTGGAGAGGGCTTGTACTTCTTCATAGCGGCCTCTTCATCTATAACTCCCCGGGCAGCTGCTTTTATCATCATTCTCAGCAGACTCTTCAATGTTTTCACCATTGCCATTTAGTTGAAGATATTCTTCAACTAGTTCATCAAGTATATCAATGCCAAAGAGAGAGTGGTCCTCGGTTGGGTGCTTCATGGCTTCGAAAATATTGAATTGCACCAAGGCGTCACCGAATTCCATGGATAGCGTCCCTGCATACACGTCAATCTTTGTTTTGGCTGTCATCAAGAAAGGTCTTCCCAAAATTAAGGTGGATTCCTTTCCGGATGTTTCGTCTTCCATGTCTAGCACGTAAAAATCAGCTGGAAATATTAGTTCATTGACTTGGACGAGAACATCCTCGAGGACTCCCAGGGGCTGGACAATACTCCTGTTTGCTAGTTGAATGGTCATCCCCAGGGTTCCAAGTCACCAAAATTCAGGGACCTGTAGATTGATGTGGGCATGACATTAATTGAGGCTCCCAGGTCCAACATGGCATTGGCAAAAGTGCATTCGCCGATGGTGCATGGGACCGAAAAGACTCCAGGGTCTCTGCATTTTTTTGGCAGAGTTGAGGCACTTGTAGTGATTGCTCCATTCTGTGTCAGAGCTGACACCACACCTCCAGTTTCCTTGCTCCCCTTTATTTTTCTCCTTTTGTGTACACACAATTCCTTGAGGAATTTTACGTACTTAGGGACCTGTTTAATAGCATCGAGGAGTGGAATATTGATTTCCACCTTACGGAACATCTTCAACAATTCTTCATCTGACTCTGGCTTTCTTGCCGAAGTGGTCCGAGATGGAAACGGCAATGAGACAGTTGTCTCTGGCCGACACTGTAAGTCGGCATTTGACTCGGAGTCGGCTTCTTTCGATCTCGGCGCCTGCTCCAATGTAGGTTGAGGTAGTTCTTTTCCACTTCGAAGAGTGACTACACTGGCGTTAACTCTCGGATTTGGAATGGTTTGAGAGGGAAGGTTGCTAGATCCTGCCGACTGGAATTGGCTTACAGTGTTAGCTAGCTGTCCAATCTGCATTTTGAGGTCCTGGATGGTGGCAGTCATGCTCTGCTGGAACTGTAAATTGCTGGAGCTCACAGATTGTTGGAACTCCAGGTTGCTGGTTGCAAGCTGCTTCATCAGGTCTTCCAGAGAAGGAGAGTTACCTGGAGTAGGCATTCTCTGCTGTCGTTGTTGCTGCTGGAAAGGTGGTGCTTGGTATTGCGGAGTCGGCTGTTGATAACCTGCCTGCCTCTGATAGGTGCTCGATGTGGATCCGAATTGTTGGGTTGCATATGGTCCTTGATTCGGTCCTGGCCGAAATGGCTGTCTTCCCTGTTGCTGGTTATCGAATGGCCGATTCTGATACGGCTGCTTCCCGTACTGAAATCCACCTATGGCTCCAACATTTTCTGGCTGGTCCGACTCAGTTTCTTGGAGAGTGGGGCACATATCAGTGGGGTGCTCTACGGAAGTACATATGCCACATACTTTTGCTGCCATGGCTGGTTGGTGTTGCCCAACAGCAAGCTGTCTCACCAATGATGTTAACTCGGTCAGCTGATTCTCCAACCTCTGATTGGAAGCTGCACCGATTTCACTCACCATCCGTGGTTGATTTGGCCCTCTGATCCCAAATTGTTGTGTATTGCTTGCCATATTGAAATCAGATGCTGCGCTGCTTGCTGGTGTTTTATCCATCGAGCCCCGCCATCGGCTGCGTCTATCATACTTCTGTCCATCAACGATAATCCTTCATAAAAATACTTTGGATCAGCAATCGTTCGCTGATCTGATGATGTGGACAGGTGGCACGAGTTTGTTGAACCTCTCCCAGTACTCGTGCAAAGTGTCTCTCTCCTGTGTGTTGCCTTATCCCACATATTTCCTTTCTAATGGACGCCTTGATGCGGGATGCCTGGAAAGAACTTCTCCGAAAAGGTGCGCTTCATGTCTCCCCCTGTGTATTGAAAAGTACTGGCTGAAGATACAACCAATCCTTCGCTGCTCCATCCAGGAGAATGGAAATGCCTTCATTTTGATGTAGTCTTCCGATATCCCTTGCGACCTCATTGTAGAACAGACCACATGGAATTCTTTTTAAATGCTTGTGGGGGTCTTCTCCTGCAAGACCGTGAAACTTAGGCAACAGGTGTATAAGACCAGATTTTAACTCATATGTTTGAGCTGGCTCCAGTTGTGGGTATTGGATGCACCAAGGTTGATACACCACGTCCGGAGTGGCTAATTCCTTCAGTCCTATCGTTATTCTCCATTCGTCCCTGATTCTGCAAAGACGTTAGAACTAGAAACAAAGTTGTTAGTGTAAAACTGGTTAGAGTCAGCTACAGGATCTATATTGATACTAGTATTTATTGCAGCGTTCTAATTTTGCGTAATCTACGTAAAGTTAATTCTATTTCTGGGTCAAAACATACAATGGGTCAGTGCTACTCCTAGTCATGCATCATGATTTAAAGTAATTAAAACAACAATTAATTCTACTGCAAAATTAAATGTAATGTATGCAAAATTAAATGTAATGCAGAGTCAGAAAATTTAATGTATGCAATGCAGAATTGAGAATTTATTCTATATCTATATGTATATATTTGTTTTTATTTTATCAGTGAATTCACGTAGAGATTTATTGACAAATTCAGACTCAAAAACTCTAAACGAAACTTCTTACAACTCGGATTCGACTCGGTTTACTTGGCACACTGAAACACAAAAGAACTTGTGTCCCCGGCAACGGCGCCAATTTGATGATGTGCGTTTTTACAGTCGTTTTACGCGCTTATCAAATAACTAAAGCTAACTATAGTATAGCTAACCCTAGGTCATTCTTCTCAAGGACACAGTGTGTTCAGTTGTGAATTGGTGTGATGCGAACAGTGGTTGAATCTAAGTGTAAGATAGCGACTCGTCTCGGCAATTGGCCGAGTAGCTCTCGGCAGAGACTGAGCCGAGATGATCTCGGTAGAGACAATCCGGCTTGGTTTCGGCTTAGTGTAGACAGACGCTACAGAGATGGACTATCTCTGTCTCAGACTTTAGAAAGCAGTAAACAGGGGGCTGGAGATCAAGTAAAGCAGAAAGTAAACTAAGACTATGAATGCAGTAAACATATACTACCGTTACTGATTATCTATTATTATTATTAAGTAACTGTGTTCATGTTCAGTTCCATTAGTTCAAGTCCAATCTAGGTTCCACACTCTAGTTCTCAGTCCATATCAGCCTTGGGAAGTCTTATGACAATCGTCAAAGGTTCGTCCATTGCCATACCGAGGATTTATGCAATCGCTACCTCATCAGTTGGCAGGGATTAAGTTCAGAGCTGATTTTAGGTTCTTTATTAACAGTCGTTAAATGATTACCTACTATATTAGTTAAACCAGTTCCAATCGGCTTAGCTTAACATTGTTCAAATCTCGAATGCAATCGCGATTCAATTCGTGAATTAAAGAAGAGGAAAGGAACCGAAATGAGAAGTGCGTAATGGAATTGATTAATAGAAATGGAATACAACCACAGTGGTCCTGAGTTCAGATGGATCCATCTTCCACGACGATCGCCATGGTTGATGGTGGTGGTTCACCTCCGTTAGCTTGAGCGTTGAGGATCAGCTCCACCAGAGTGCGTCAGTAATCTGATCGGTCCCCTCTGGCAGACTTTGGCTTCCCAATCTCAGACCTGCACTTCCTCAATCGAGAGAAATACCAATACAGCACCGTACACCACCAGAAATGGAAGGATGAGGGTGAGGAGCTGGAGTAAATGAAGTGTATTAGGAGTGAATTCAAAAACAGAACCTGTAAAAAGTGCACAGCTCTTCCTATAAATACACGAGCTGTGATATGCTAATCCTAACGAATCCCAACAGAATTACATTGTGAAAGATCCTATTCTACCCCTATGCGGATCTTCTACGTGACATGGCAGATCTCCTAGGAGTGACATGGCAGCTGAGCTAACGCTGAGATGGCCACCGAGCAGGATAGCTGATGTGGTCAATACATTTGGGCCTCTCTACTGGGCTGCTGGGCTGCAAGGCATGGGTTGCCGAGACGACCCTGGTCTGGCCGAGATGGGGTTGGTCTGATCAGGATGACTTCATTTCGGCTGAGACTCCTTTTGTTGACCCTGGTCAACTCGGCTTGACCTGCAGAAGAGGGAGTGACACTTTTATTAGCTAAGAAATCTGATTTAACACAGATTTGCGTTTTCTCTGTATTCAAACCCATAGAATGAATCTTAGCTAACAATCCTTCTTAAGCACGGAATAGTCTTGCAAACCTCCTTCTTAGGTGTATAAAAGATGCATAAATTGTGACTCATCAAAGCTGCACCGATTTCGCTCACCATCCGTGGTTGATTTGTCCCTCTGATCCCAAACTGCTGTGTATTGCTTGCCATATTGGAAATCAAATGCCGTGCTGCTGCTGGTGTTTTGTCCATCAGAGCTCCGCCACTGGCTGCGTCTATCATACTTCTGTCCATCAGCGATAATCCTTCATAAAAATACTGGATCAGCAACTGTTCGCTGATCTGATGATGTGGACAGGTGGCACAGAGTTTGTTGAACCTCTCCTAGTACTCGTGCAGTGTTTCTCCTGTATGCTGCCTTATCCCACATATTTCCTTTCTAATGGACGCAGTGTGGGATGCCGGAAAGAACTTCTCCAGGAAGGTGCGCTTCATGTCTCCCCAGGTATTGAAAAGTACGGGCTGAAGATACAACCAATCCTTCGCTGCTCCATCCAGGGAGAATGGAAATGCCTTCATTTTGATGTAGTCTTCCGATATCCCTTGCGACCTCATTGTAGAACAGACCACATGGAATTCTTTTAAATGCTTGTGGGGGTCTTCTCCTGCAAGACCGTGAAACTTAGGCAACAGGTGTATAAGACCAGATTTTAACTCATATGTTTGAGCTGGCTCCAGCTGTGGGTATAGGATGCACCATGGTTGATACACCACGTCTGGAGTGGCTAATTCCTTCAGCGTTCTATCGTTATTCTCCATTCGTCCTGATTCTGCAAAAACGTCAGAACTAGGAACAAAATTGTTAGTGTAAAACTGGTTAGAGTCAGCTACAGGATCTATATTGATACTAGTATTTGCTGCAGCGTTCCTAATTTTGCATAATCTACGTAAAGTTAATTCTATTTCTGGGTCAAAAACATACAATGGGTCAGTACTACTCCTAGTCATGCATTGTACATATTATGCAGAAAAATCAAAATTAGAAATAGTACTTGAAGTAGTAAATGCAGAATTGGAAACTACAGCTATCAGTTAACTAACCCATGGAACTACAAAATGGCATACGGAAAGAATGAAATTAAACTAGCACGAATGCAAAACAGAAAAACTAGCTGAATGCAAGAATGCAATGCAGAAAGAAGGATGCAGTAGTGAATACAAAACAGAATGTCAATTCTACGTAGCTACAGAAATGAATTTTTGATTTCTCTCTTCTTCTCTTTTTTTTTTTAGCGGTGAATTCACGCAGAGAAACAAATAATAGTCAACATGCTTTTTATTTAGGATCCATAAACAAAATAGACAGACATAGACAAGTTCAAAAGACTCAACACTGACTTGATAGACACACTTTACAGACTTGGAATTCGACCTCACTTAACTTGGCACACAAAGACACAAAAGAACTTGTATCCCCGGCAACGGCGCCAATTAGATGATGTGCGTTTTTACAGTCGTTTTACACGCTTATCAAATAACTAAAGCTAACTATAGTATAGCTAACCCTAGGTCATTCTTCTCAAGGACACAGTGTGTTCAGTTGTGAATTGGTGTTAAGTGAACTGACGTAGATTCTGAGATGTAAAGTGCTGACTCTCCCCGGAACTAGCCGAGTAGCTCTCGGCAGAGGCTGAGCCGAGATGATCCCGTTAGAGATAATCCGGCTTGGTCTCGGCTGAGCGCAGACAGACGCTACAGAGATGGACTATCTTTGTTTCAGACTAAAAAGCAATAAACGGGATGGAAATGCATGTAATGCTGAAAATGGACTAAGACTATAAATGTGATAAACATATACTACTGTTACTAGTTATCTATTATTATTATTGTTTAACTGTGCTCATATTCAGTCCCCTTTATCCAAGTTCAGTCCAGGCTCCACACTCCAGTTCTCAATCCATATGAGCCTTGGGAAGTCTTATGGCAATCGCCAAAGGTTCGTCCATTGCCATATCGAGGATTTATGCAATCGCTACCTCATCAGTTGGCAGGGATTAAGTTCAGAGCTGATTTTAGGTTCTCAGTTAACAATCGCCAAATGATTACCTACTATATTAGTCAAACCAATTCCAATCGGCTTAGCTTAACATTGTTCACAATTTAATTGCAATCGCGGATCAAATCATGAATTAAAGTAGAGGAAGAGAATGGAGACAAGAGTTGCAGAATGAAATTGATTAACGGAAATGGAATACAAATACAGTGGTTCTGAATTCAGATGAATCCATCTTCCACGACGATCGCCATGGTTGATGGTGGTGGTTCACCTCCGTTAGCCTGAACGCTGAGGATCAGCTCCACCAGAGTGCGTCAATAGTCTGATCGGTCTCCTTTGGCAGACTTCGGCTTCCCAGTCTCAGACCTGCGCTTCCTCAATCGAGAGAAATGCCAATGAGCACCGTGCACCACCGTGAAAATGGAGAGAGCGAGAGCGAGAAAAATGGGTACGGTGAGTATGGAATTAAAGTGAATTCAAAGACAAAACATGTAAAAAGTGCACAGCTCTTCCTATATATACACGAGCTGTGATATGCTAATGCTAACGAATCCTAACAGAATTACACTATGAAGATCCTATTCTACCCCTATGCAGATCTTCTAACGTGACATGGCAGATTTGGTAGGAGTGACATGGCTTTTGAGCTGACGCTGAGATGGCCTCCGAGCTGGATAGCTGATGTGGTCAATACAATTGGGCCTCTCTACTGGGCTGCTGGGCTGCAAGGCATGGGTTGCCGAGACGACTCTGGTCCTGTCGAGATGGAGTAAGACTGGCCAGGATGACTTCATCTCGGCTGAGACTCCTTTTGTTGACCCTGGTCAACTCAGCTTGACCTGCAGAAGAAGGAGTGACACTTTTATTAGCTAAGAAATCTGAATTAACATAGATTTGTATTTTCTCTGTATTCAAACCCATAGAATGAATCTTAGCTAACAATCCATTCTTAAGCACAGAATAGTCTTGCAAACCTCCTTCTTAGGTGTCTAAAAGATGTATAAATTGTGACTCATCATTGGCATTGGCTTCTTGCACTGCTTCGGAGTCGGATTCAGATGGAATTGTAATTTCAACTTCAGCTCGTGTTTGGTCTTCATTGGCCGATATGATTTGGGAAAGCGTGTCAGCCTGGGTGTTTGAATTTTTGGCTGAGTTGACTTTTAGTGCACCCTCGAATCGGCCTTCTCTGGCTGACTTGATCTCGGCCGTGAAGATGGTCGCCAATTGTGCAATGGGAGGTTCTTCGATTTCGGCGACTTTGACTACTGCATCCTTTGTACACTCTGGGTGTTCTTGGTTGCAGACTTGGGCTAGTAATTCAGACAATTCAACTTCAACTTCCAAGTCAGCAATATCGCTATGATCATCCTTAGAGTTGGGAAGGTCTTGTACTTCCTCATGGTCGGCCTCTTCATCTACGACCCCTAGGCAGCTGATCCCATTAGCGCTTCCAGCGAACTTCTCAATGTATTTACTGCTGCTATTTAGTTGAATGTATTTACTGCTGCTATTTAGTTGAATGTATTCTTCAACTATTTCGTCAAGCAAATCGATGCCAAAGATGGAGTGGTCTTCGGTGAAGTGCTTCATTGCTTCAAAAATATTGAATTGCACTAGAGTGTCACCGAATTCCATCGAGAGAGTCCCGGCATGCACATCAATCTTGGTTCTCGCTGTCATCAGGAATGGTCTTCCCAGAATTAAGGTTGCTTCCTTCCCGGATGTCTCGTCCTTCATATCTAGCATGTAAAAATCAGTTGGAAATATTAGCTCATTCACCTGGACGAGAACATCCTCGAGAACTCCTAGGGGCTGGACAATGCTCCTATTTGCAAGCTGAATGGTCATCCTTGTGGGTTCTAAGTCACCAAAATTTAGGGACCTGTAGATTGATGCGGGCATGACATTGATCGAGGCTCCCAAGTCCAACATGTCATCGGCAAAGGTGCATTCGCCGATGGTGCATGGGACAGAAAAGATACCAGGATCTCTACACTTCTTTGGGAGGGTTGGGGCACCTGTAGTGAATTCTTCATTTCTTGTAAGGGCCGACACCACGCCTCCAATTTCCTTGTTTCCCTTTATCTTTCTCCTTTTATGTACGCACAATTCCTTGAGGAATTTTGCATACTTAGGAACCTGTTTAATTGCATCGAGGAGTGGAATATTAATTTCCACCTTCCAGAACATCTTCAACAATTCTTCGTCTGACTTTGGCTTCCTTGCCGAGATGGTCCGAGATGGAAACGGCAGTGGGACAACTCTTTCTAGCCGAGACTGCGAATCAGCATTTGGTCCAAAGTCGGCTATGACTGGTCTCGGCAACTACTACAATGTAGGTTGAGGTAGTTCTTTTCCACTTCTAAGTGTCACTGCACTGGCATTCCCTCTCGGATTCGGAATGGTTTGAGAGGGGAGGTTGCTGGATCCAGCCGACTGCAATTGGCTCATAGTGTTGGCTAGTTGTCCGATCTGCATTTTGAGGTCTTGGATGGTGGCGGTCATATTCTGTTGGAACTGCATATTACTAGAGCTCACAGATTGCTGGAACTCCAGGTTGCTGATTGCTGGTTGTAAGCTACTTCATTAAGTCTTCCAAAGATGGCAAGTTGCCTTGGGTAGGCACTCTCTGTTGTTGTTGTTGCTATTGGAAAGGTGGTGCTTGATATTGCGGAGTCGGTTGTTGATACCCTGCTTGTTTCTGATATGCATTCGGTGTGGACCCGAATTGTTGAGCTGCATATGGCCCCTAAATCGGTCCTGGCCAAAATGGCTGTCTCCCATGTTGCTGGCTATCAAATGGCCGATTCTGATACGACTATTTCCTATACTAAAATCCACCTATGGCTCCAACGTTCTCTGGTTGGTCCGACTCGGTTTCTTGAAGAGTGGGGCTCATATCAGTGGGGTGCTCCACAGAAGTACATATGCCACATACCTTCGCTGCCAGGGCTGGTTGGTGTTGTCCAACTACAAGCTGTCTCACCAATGATGTCAATTCGACACAATGTGCTCAGATTGTGCTAAATGTGAAAATTAGAGTTAATGCAGAAAATGTCTAGTGTAGAATTCCAACTTGGTCTCAGCAAAGACTGAGCCAATTCGATCTTGGTAGAGATGAATCCGATATGGTCTCGATTGAGCGTAGACTCGAACGCAACAGAGTCGGAC
Organism: Mucuna pruriens; assembly: GCA_025330945.1. Lineage (NCBI taxonomy): Eukaryota > Viridiplantae > Streptophyta > Magnoliopsida > Fabales > Fabaceae > Mucuna > Mucuna pruriens. Next base: position 269,318 of record JAENHJ010000487.1, on the reverse strand, counting down.
TAACTCGGTTTCGGACTAGACGTGACGAAGTCGGACTGACTCGGTCTCTGACTCTAGAAAGCAGTAAATAAGGGGGGGGTTGTGTTTAAGTGTAGAAAATAAACTAAGTACTGAAAGTAAACTAACTATGCTAAACTAATATATTGTACCAAACCAAAAATCAACACACAGTAGTTTACCATTCTTGCTTAGACTTATGCATATTACTAGAGCTCACAGATTGCTGGAACTCCAGGTTGCTGGTTGCAAGCTACTTCATTAAGTCTTCCAAAGATGGGGAGTTGCCTTGGGTAGGCACTCTCTGTTGCTGCTGTTGTTGTTGGAAAGGTGGTGCTTGATATTGCGGAGTTGGCTGTTGATACCCTGCTTGTCTCTGATATGCATTCAGTATGGACCCGAATTGTTGAGCTGCATATGGCCCTTAAATCGGTCCTGGCCAAAATGGCTGTCTCCCATGTTGCTGGCTATCAAATGGATGATTCTGATATGGCTATTTCCTGTACTAAAATCCACCTATGGCTCCAACGTTCTCTGGTTGGTCCTACTCGGTTTCTTGAAGAGTGGGGCACATATCAGTGGGGTGCTCCACGGAAGTACATATGCCACATACCTTCGCTGCTAGGGCTGGTTGGTGTTGTCCAACTGCAAGCTGTCTCACCAATGATGTCAATTCGGTCAGCTGATTCTCTAGTCTCTGGTTGGAAGCTGCACCGATTTCATTCACCATCCGAGATTGACTCGGCCCTCTGATCCCAAAATGTTGTGTGTTGCTTGCCATATTAGAGATCAGATGCCTTGCTGCTGCTGGCGTTTTATTGATGAGTCATAGATTATGCACCTTTTATGGTCTTAAGAAGGATGTTTTCAGGACTATCTTGTGCTTAAGAATTGAGTGTTAGCTGAGATTCATATTATGGACCTAAGAATAAAGAAAACACAAATATGTGCTAATTCGAGGTTCTTAGCTAATTCTTCTAATCTTGCAGGATCAGCCGAGATGTTCTAAGGACCATCATAAGAAGATCAGATCGGCCAAGACCGACTCCATCTCGGCCAAACCAGATCAGGCCAGGCTTCACGGCCCATCAGCCCAAGTAGGTGCAGACCAAAAAGGAGCAGCCCCAAGATGTTATCCACGTTAGCTATCCAGCTCAAGGCCACCTCAGCTCCAGCTCAACTGCTACGTTACTCCTGGAGTAGCTTACTACGCAAGATACGCAAGGGTAGAATAGGCAATTCATGTTGTAATTCTGTTAGGAATCATTAGGCATAGCAGGTCATTGCTCGTGTATTTGAATTCATTATCAATATGCTCTCATTATATCCATTTCCTCGCTTTCGTTTCTCTCCATTTACGGTGGTGCATGGTACTGCTTGGGTGTTTCTATGTACTTATCAAATAACTAAAGCTAACTATAGTATAGCTAACCTTAGGTCATTCTTCTCAAGGACACAGTGTGCTCAGTTGTGGCTTAGTGTGAAGTAAAATGATGTAGAGTCTGAGGCGTGGAGCATTGACTCTTCTTGGCACTGGCCGAGTGGCTCTCGGTAATGATTGAGCACAGACAGACGCTACAGAGATGGACTGTCTCTGTCTCAGACTAGAAAGCAGGAAATAGGGGGGTGTTGGAATGTGAGTAAAATAGGAAATAAACTAATGATACGAAATGCTATCACTACTAGTTTTACTATTATTATTATTTAACTGTGTTCGTGTTCAGTCTCATTAATTCAAGTTTAGTCCAAGTTCCATATTCCAGTTCTCAGTCCATATCAGCCTTGGGAAGTCTTATGGCAATCGCCAGAGGTTCGTCCATTGCCATACCGAGGAATAACGCAATCGCTATCTCATCAGTTGGCAGGGATTAAGTACAGAGCTGATTTTAGGTCCTCGATTAACTATCGTTAACTAATTACCTACTGAATTAGTTAAACTAGTTCCAATCGGCTTAGCTTAACATTGTTCACGTTCAAATGCAATCGCGATTCAAACATGAATTAAAGAAGAGGAAGGAGTAGAAGTACGAAATGCGGAATGAAATTGATTAACAGAAACATAATACAACTATAGTGGTCTTGACTTCAGGTGGTTCCATCTTCCACGACGATCGCCATGGTTGATGGTGGTGGTTCACCTCCGTTAGCCTGAGCACTTGAGGATCAACTCCACCAGAGTGCGTCAGTAGTCTGATCGGTCCCCTCTGGCAGACTTCGGCTTCCCAGTCTTAGACCTGCACTTCCTCAATCGAGAGAAGCACCAATGCAACACCGTGCACCACCAAGAATGGAAGAATGAGAGCGAAGGAAAGTGGATATAGTGAGTGTGGAATCAGAGTGAATTCAAAGACGCGTAAAAAGTGCACAGGTCCTCCTATATATACACAAGTTGTGCAGCTAGGTGACACTACGAAATATCCTAACAGAATTACAATGTGAATTTCCTATTCTACCCCTTGTGAAGAGCTTCCAAAATGACGTGGCAAATTCTCCCAGAGTGACATGGTGGCTGAGCTGGTGCTGAGGTGGCCTCTGCGCTGGATAGCTGACGTGGCCAACACAGTTGGGCCGCTCTTTATTGTGCTGCATGGACTGCAAGGCGTGAATTGCCGAGACGACTTTGGCTTGGCCGAGACGGAGTCGGTCTGGCCGGGACGACTTCATCTCGGTTGAGACTCTTCTGTTGACATTGGTCAACTCGGCTTGACCTACGGAAGAAGGAGTGATACTTTTTATTAGCTAAGAAGTCTGAATTAACACAGATTTGTATTTTCTCTACATTTAAGCCCATGAATTGAATCTTAGCTAACAATCCATTCTTAAGCGCAGAATAGTTTTGCAAACATCCTTCTTAGGTGTCTAAAAGATGTATAAATTGTGACTCATCACTCAACTGCTACGTCACTCCTGGAGTAGCTTACTACGCAAGATACGCAAGGGTAGAATAGGCAATTCATGTTGTAATTCTGTTAGGAATCATTAGGCATAGCAGGTCACAGCTCGTGTATTTGAATTCATTATCAATACGCTCTCATTATATCCATTTCCTCGCTCTCGTTTCTCTCCATTTACGGTGGTGCACGGTGGTGCTTGGGTGTTTCTTTCGATCGAGGAAATGCAGGTTTGAGACTGGGATGCCGAAGTTTGTGAGAGGGGACTGATTGGGATTTTCAACACACTCTGGTGAATCTGATCCTCAACGCTTAGGCTATTGGAGGTGAACCACCACCATCAACCATGGCGATTATCATGGAAGATGGAACCACCTGAATTCAGACCACTGTGTTTGTACTCTGTTTTCTGTTAATCAATTTCATTCTATACTTCTCAGCTCGGTTTTCTTCCTCTACCGTAATTCATGATTTGATTTGTGATTGCATTTGAATTGTGAATGATGTTAAGCTAAGCTGATTAGAACTGGTTTAACTAATTTAGTAGGTAATCATTTAACGATTGTTAATCGAGAACCTAAAATCAGCTCTGAACTTAATCCTTACCAACTGATGAGGTAGCGATTGCGTAATTCCTCAGTATGGTAATGGACGAACCTTTAGCGATTGTCATAAGACTTGCCCAGGCTGATATGGACTAAGAACTGGAGTGCGGACATAGGACTGGACTTGGACTAATAGAAATGAACATGAACATGGTTATCTAATAATAATAGTAATAGTGAACCGGTAGTGATAGTATACATTTACTGCATTCATAGTTCTGGTTTATTTTCTGCTTTACTTGCATAACAATCCCCACTGTCTACTGCTTTTCAGTCCGAGACAGAGATAGTCCATCTCTGTATCGTCTGTCTGCACTCAATAGAAACCAAGTCGGAGAGCGACTCGACCATTGCTAAAACGAGTCACATTCTACATCTCAGATTCTACGTCATTTTACTCCACACTGGATCACAATCGAGCACATTGTGTCCTTGAGAAGAATGACCTAGGGTTGACTATACTATAATTAGCTTTAGTTATTTGAAGCCCGTTAGGACGACTAAAAACGAGTTTATCATTTATCCATCAGAGCTCCTCCACTGGCTGCGTCTATCATGCTTCTGTCCATCATTGAGAGTCCTTCATAGAAATTCTGGATCAGCAATTGTTCGCTGATCTGATGGTGTGGACAGGTGGCACAGAGTTTGTTGAACCTTTCCCAATACTCGTGCAAAATCTCTCCTGTATGCTGCCTTATCCCGCATATCTCTTTTTTGATGGACGCGGTTCTGGATGCCGGAAAGAAATTTTCCAAGAATGTGTGCTTCATATCTCCCCAAGTGTTGAAAAGTACTAGCTGAAGATACAACCAATCTTTCGCTGCTCCGTCCAGGGAGAACGGGAACGCCATTTTGATGTAGTCTTTCGATATCCTCTGCGACTTCATTGTGGAGCAAACCACATGGAATTCCTTCAAATGTTTGTGGGGGTCTTCTCCTACAAGACCATGAAATTTAGGCAACAGATGTATAAAACCAGACTTCAATTCATATGTTTGAACCGGCTCCAACTGTGGGTATTCGATGCACCAGGGTTGATACACCACATCTGGAGTGGCCAATTCCTTCAATGTTTAGTCATTATTCTCCATCTGTCCTGGCTATGCAAAAATGTCAGAACTAGAAACAAGTGCGTTAGCAGAAGACAGGTTAGAATTAATAGCAGAATCTGAACTACTACTAGTATTTACTACAATGTTTCTAATTTTTCGTAATCTATGTAAAGTTAATTCTATCTCTGGGTCAAAATCACATAATGAGTCAGTACTACTCCTAGTCATGCATTGTACATATTATGCAGAAAATCAGACTTGAGACAGTACTTATACACAATAAACTACAACTACCAGTCAATTACCTAATAAAACTACAAGAATGTAGTATGCAATGTAAAAAGAATGCAAGTCAACTGTGAGATGCGGACATGAATGCAAAACAGAATGCTAAAACTATGTACTGTAGAAACAAATGTTTTATTGCAGGTTTTTTGTTTTGCGGTGAATTCACACAGAAAATTTAACAACACTCAACATGCTCTTTATTTAGGATCCAAAATCTAGAAGACAAACATAGACAAATTCAAAAGACTCGACAGACTGACTCAGCAGACACTCTACAAACTCGGGATTCGACTTCACTTAACTTGGCACAAGAAAACGCAAAAGAACTTGTGTCCCCAGCAACAATGCCAATTTGATAGGCTCGTTTTATAGTCGTCTCAACGCACATCAAATAACTAAAGCTAACTATAGTATAGTCAACCCTAGGTCGATTTTTCTCAAGGACACAGTGTGCTCAATTGTGATTCGATGTGAAGTGAAATGATGTAGAATCTGAGGTGAAGAGTGGTGACTTGTCTTGGCAATGGCCGAGTCGCTCTCGGCAGAAACTAAGCCAAGATGATCTCGGTAGAGACCTATCCAACTTGGTTTTGGCTAAGCGCGGACAAATGCTACAGACACAGGTTATCCCTATCTCGAGCTGAAAAGCGGTAAACAAGGGGGTTGAAATGCAAGCAAAGAGGAAAGTAAACTAAAACTATGAATGTAGTGAACACATACTAATGCTACTGGCTCTACTATTATTATTATTATGATATAACTGTGCTGATGTTCAGCTCCATTAGTCCAAGTCCAGTCCAATTTTCGCACTCTAGTTGTCAGTCCATATCAGCCTTGGGAATTCTTATGGCTATCGCCAAGGGTCTGTCCATTGCCATACCGAGGAAATATGCAATCGCTACCTCATCAGTTGGCAGGGATTAAGTTCATAGCTGATTTTAGGTCTTCTATTAACAATCGTTAAATGATTACCTACTAAATTAGTTAAACCAGTTCCAATCGGCTTAGCTTAACATTGTTCACGTCTTAAATGCAATCGCGATTCAATCCATGAATTAAAGAAGAGGAAAGGAACAAAGATAAGAAATACAGAATGAAATTGATTAATAAAATGCAGAGTACAAAAACAGCGGTCTGAATTCAAGTGGCTCCATCTTCCACGACGATCGCCCTGGTTGATGGTGATGGTTCACCTCTAGTAGCCTAAGCGTTGAGGATCAGATTCACCAAAGTGTGTTGGAAATCCCAATTAGTCCCCTCTGACAAACTTCGGCTTTCCAGTCTCAGACCTGCATTTCCTCGATTGAGAGAAACACCAATGCAGCACCGTACACTACCGTAACGAAGGAAAACGATAGCGAGAAAATGGATATAATGAGAGTGCGTTGAAAGTGAATTTAAAGACCCCTAAAAAGTGCACAACTCCTCCTATATATACATGAGGCGTGACTTGCTATTCCTAACAATTCCTAACAGAATTACAACATGTATTGCCTATTCTACCCTTGCATAACTTGCGCTACAAGCTTCTCCAGGAGTGACGTGGCAGTTGAGCTGGAGCTGAGGTGGCCTTGAGCTGTATAGTTGACGTGGATAGCGTCCTTGGGCTGCTCTTTATTGGACTGTACCTACTTGGGCTGCTGGGCCGTGAAGCTTGGCTTGTTCTGGTTTGGTCGAGATGGAGTCGGTCTTGCCCGAGACGACTTCATCTTGGCCGATTCTTCTCATGATGGACTTGAGAACATCTCGGCTGACCTGCAAGAAAAGAAGAGTTAGCTAAGATCCTCAAATTAGCATAGATTTGTATTTTCTCTATTTTTAGATCCATAATATGAATCTCAGCTAACTCTCAATTCTTAAGTACAAGATAGTCTTGTAGACATCCTTCTTAGGTCCATAAAAGATGCATAATTTGTGACTCATCAAAGAGTTTGAGCCGATATGATCTCAGCAGAGACTTATCAGACTTAGACTCAGCTGATTGTAGACTTGATGTAATAGAATTGGACTGACTCCGTTTCAGACTTGGAAAGTAGTGAACAAGGGGGTTTTGAATGGAAGTAAAGTAAAACAGAAAGTAAAGTAAACAATGAATGCAGAGAAAATATACTACTATTATGAATATTACTATTATTATTATTATTATGATATAACTGTGTTCATGTTCAGTTCCATTAATCCAAGTCCAGTCCAATTTCTTCACTCCAGTTCTTAGTCCATATCAGTCTTGGGAATTCTTATGACAATCGCCAAAGGTTCATCCATTGCCATACCGAGGAATTACGTGATTGCTACCTCATCAATTGGTAGGGATTAAGTTCAGAGCTGATTTTAGTTTCTCAATTAACATTCATTAGTTGATTACCTACTAAATTAGTCAAACCAGTTCCAATCGGCTTAGTTTAACATGATTCACATTCCAAGTGTAATGGCGATTCAGATTGTGAATTAAAAGGAAAGGAAGCAAACAGAGATCAGAAATGAATAATAGAATTCAATTAGTAAGAAACAGATTACAAACACAGTGTCCGAACTCAGATGGATCCATCTTCCACGACGATCTCCATGGTTGATGGTGGTGGTTCGCCTCCAGTAGCCTGAGCACTGAGGATCAGATCCACTAGAGTGTGTTGGAAATCCAAATTAGTCCTCTCTAACAGACTTTGGCTTCCCAGTCTCAGACCTGCACCTCCTTGATCGAGAGAAGCACCAATGCAGCACCATGCACCACCATAGATGGAGAAAACGAGAGCGATTTAAAGGAGATAGTGAATGTTCATAAAGTGTGAATTCAAAGACCCTTAAAATGTACACAACTACTTCTATATATACAAGAGCTAAAGCGCGTGAATTACGAGCCCTAATAGAATTACAAAAGTGGATTTCCTATTCTACCCTTGTGTGACTTGCGCTACAAGTTTCTCTAGGGGTGACGTGGCAATTGAGCTGGAGCTGAAGTGGATAGCGCCTTTGGGCCACTCTTTATTGGGTTGCATCTACTTGGATTGTTGGGCCGTGAGGCCTGGCCTGTCCAAGACGGAGTCGGTCTCTGCTGAGATGGACTTGGCTTAGTCCTGTAGAAGAAGAGAAGAAAGCTTTTTGTTAGCTAAGGCCTTCAATTTAACACATATTTGTATTTTCTCTATTCCTAGGTCCTTAATGTGAATCTCAGCTAACAATTATTCCTTAAGCACAAAATAATCCTATAACACTCTTCTTTGGTCCATAAAAGATGTATAATTTGTGACTCATCAGATCCGTACACTTAACCTTTTGCACTCCTGGGCAAAATCAAATGAAAATCAACAAGGGAGATTGTTAAAGATAGAAAAGAATTTTTCAATTTGGCTTCCTTAAGATCAACCGAGATAGAGTCGACACTCATTCACCCAAAGATTAAGATACTCAAACAATCTGAAAACTACTTTTCCTCTGCTCTAGTGAATTCATGACCTGCAAACAGCAAAAGGTAGCCAGGAGTGATGGAGCTCTCACTTAGGCAAGTATTCTCTTAGTCTCTCAAGTGTTTGGGTTTGTATTTACGCTCAACATTACCCGAAATTAGCATTCTTTTACTTTGACAAGGCTCTCCTGCTACACCTGCAAAAACACAAGTAGTCATGATCACTAGGGCTTCTTTTTGGCTTGTAGCGAGGCTAGGGACACAGGTAGGATAAAATATGGAAAGTGGTTTCAGAACCCGTGGGGAAGAGAGGAGCAATGTGGAGTAAGCTTCATCAACATGAGGGGCAGCCCAGGATGTTGCTCTTATTTGCTCACTTCTTTCCCTTTTTCTTATCTTTTGTTTTTCTTCTTTTCTGGTATTCATGTAGCCTTACTGTAATTCTTTGTTTTCAGCTTTGAATTCTTAGTTGTTTTTCTACTTTTCTCTTTTTCTTTCATTTGCTTGCTTCTTTTCTTTTCTTTTCGAGCCTTTAGAAGATGCTGAGCTGGTTTTACTTCTCGGAACTTCCCCCACACTTTGAAGATGACTTACGCCAAAAACAATTCCAAGGCTCCTTTGCTCCCTATGGGTGAGGTTAAATCATGGTTTTTCTGGCCTTGGCATGTAATGAGTTGTCAGGAAGAATGGTTGATCAGGCTCAAGCGGGTGAACAAGGGATGTAATTTTATTTTCCAGGTAGGTTTTATTTAGCTCGGGGCTCATAAGAAACATGGCCTAGATCATGTCTTTCCTGCATGTGAAAACAATTGAATCTAGAGAGTCAAGGCAAAATGCAGAATACACAGTTAATCAGGAATGCAAAAATCACACAAGAAAAGAGAGAATGGCAAGACGCAAGCCATCAATATGTACAAAGGCTCAAATTCTCACACGGTTTGTTTTGCTCTATCATAGAAGGTGTTCCTTTCCAGTTTTCAGTCAATCACTACCTAGAAACACAAAAGTTTCGTTCCCTTCAAGCTAGAGAAATCTCTTTCCAGAGTTGTAGAATTACTTCCTACTGTCCTTCTCAAACTTCCGAAATCAATTAAAAATTCTCTTCTAAGCATTTTTTCGACAATCCACTTCAGAGTTCTGCTAGGAGGGAACAAAACATAAAACAAAATGAAAACTAAAGTCCTGCCTAGCCGAAGGCACTTCAAATCCGACCGAGATGGCACGAGAGCCGGGAAGGACTCGGTTTGGGCAGCTTTTATTGAAAACAGGAAAGCAAGATGATGAGTCATATTTTATACACTTTATATGGGCTTAAGATGAGTGTTGTTAAGAATGTTTAATGATTAAGAGTCTTGTGTTAACCGAGATTTGAATTATGGGCCTAAAAATAGGAGAAATACAAGTACATGCTAAAATAAGGTTTTTAACTAACAAAAAGGTTAAGACTTGTTTTGTAGGGCCAATTGAACCATCTCGGCCTAAGTCATCTCGGCCCAAGTCATCTTGGCCTAAGTCATCTTGGCCCAAGCCAGGAACATCCCGACCAGTCCAGCACTCCCAATCAAGCTGACATCAGCGACGAAAATCTCATCTAAAATCACTCCGGCAAGAATGCAGATATGATTTGCCAAGATTAAGGAATCTGTAATGCAGCTACGATTCTGCTAGAAATTAGGAAATTAGGAAACTAGGAAACTCCTAAGATTGAGGAGCTTGTAATCTGTAATTCGAAATTAGAATATTTAGGATTTGATTTAGATTTAGCCAACTTGTGTAAAGCACGCCAGGCCATGTCTTCAAGTGTGTGGAATTTCAGCAGAATCTAGACCTAGCGCCGTTAGCAACTGCAGACACTCTAAGCTAGCACAGTGGTACACAAAGCTTCAGTAAGGTGTCTCTCTCGGTTGAGGAGGTACAGGATCAGGATTTGGGAAATTGGAAGCTGTCGGAGGTGATCACTAGATATAGCCGATGCACTCTGGTGGACGGAAACCCCAACGTTTGGTCATCACTAGTGCACCACTGCCGTCCTTCCATTGGCGGTCGTCGTGGAAGGTAGATTATCTAGAAATTATGAATTTCTCACCTTGTATTCGATTCTGTTTCAATAACACAACTGGTTTGCTATTCTATCTTTTGATTTTAATCCTTGTGCTTTAATCTGCTTTAACATTGTTAGAGGTAGATCACGTTAGACTAGGGCCGGTCGGAATTAGTTTAATAATCTGATTAGGTAGAGAACCTAAAATCAACCAAGTACATACTCCCTGCCAACCGATGAGGTAGCAGTTGTGTAAATCCTTAGTATGGCAGTGGAAAAATGTTCGGCGGTCGTCGTAAGAATCATAGGTTGAATAAGAGCATAAGTCTAAGCAAGAATGGTAAACTACTGTGTGTTGATTTTCGGATTGGTACAGTAGATTAGTTTAGCATAGTTAGTTTACTTTCAGTACTTAGTTTATTTTCTGCACTTAAACACAACCCCCCCTTATTTATTGCTTTCCAGAGTCAGAGACCGAGTTAGTCCGACTTCGTCGCGTCTAGTCCAAAACCAAGTTAGTCTGACTCCGTTGCGTTCGAGTCTACGCTCAATCGAGACCGTGTCAGATTCGTCTCTACCAAGATTGAATCGGCTTAGTCTTTGTTGAGACCAAGTTGGCATTCTACACTAGACATTTTCTACATTAACTCTAATTTTCACATTTAGCACAATCTGAGCACACTGTGTCCTTGAGAGGATCGACCTAGTTTAGCTATACTATAGTTATCTTTAGTAATTATTTGAGGCGTGTAAGACGACTAAAAACCCACTTATAAAATTGGTTCCGTTACCAGGGACACAAGTTCTTTTATGTCTTTGTGTGCCAAAATTGAGTCTAAGCCGAATCCTGAGTCTATGGAATGCTATGTTTGTTTTTGAATTATAAGGTCTGTCTTTTGTCTGAGTCGTCTGGGTATACCGAGTTTGTTCTTTTACTGCATCTTATCCTTACTACATTCTGTTTTTCTACATTTTGTTCTGCATTTTGCTTTGCATTTCACTTCTTTTCGCATAACTAATGATGCATGACTAGAAGTAGTTTTGAACAATTGCATGCTTTTGATCCTGAGATAGAAAGAACTTTGCATCGCTTAAGGAAAGCTAGGCATATTGTAACACCTGATAGCAGTAGTTCTGATTCTATTTGGAATTCTGAGAATAGTCATTTTACTACTGACGAATCTAATTTTTTTGAGCACCAAGAGGCAAGATCAATGGAGAACAATGATAGGACCCACAAGGAGTTGGCCACACCAGAAGTGGTGTATCAACCGTGGTGCATTCAATGTCCACCACTAGAGCCAGCTCAAAGTTACGAATTAAAGTCCAGTCTAATTCATTTACTGCCTAAGTTTTATGGTCTTGTAGGTGAAGATCCTCACAAGCACTTGAAGGAGTTCCACGTGGTTCGTTCCACGATGAGGCCGCAGGGGATACCAAAAGACCCCATCAAAATGAAAGCGTTTCCATTCTCCCTGGATGGAGCTGCAAAAGATTGGTTGTATCTACAGTCGGTTCTCTTCAATACCTAGGGGGATATGAAGTGCATGTTCTTAGAAAAATTCTTCCCAGCATCTAGAATAGCGATCATAAGGAAGGAGATTTGTGGGATCAGGCAACACTCTGGCGAGACAATGCATGAATACTAGGAGAGGTTCAACAAGCTCTATGCCAGATGTCCATATCACCAAATCAGTGAGCAGTTGCTGATTCAATATTTCTATGAAGGTTTGATGATGATGGACCGAAGTATGATTTACGCTACAAGTGGAGGAGCACTGATGGACAAGATATCGACAACAACACGACATCTGATCTCGAACATGGCCAGCAACACACAACAATTCGGAACCAGAGGAACCATAGTACCCAGAATGGTGAATGAAATAGGTATGATTGACAATCCGAGATTGGAGAATCAATTGACCAAGCTGACATCACTGGTGAGACAGCTTGCCATCGGCCAACACCAACCCATTGTGGCAGTAAAAGCATGTGGTATATGTACTTCAGTGGAGCACCCTACTGACATATGCCCCATGTTGCAAGAAACCGAGTCGAATCATCCTGAAAGTGTTGGAGCAATAGGTGGCTACCAGTACGGGAAGCAACCGTATGCAACCCGGTCATTTGAAGGCCAACAATTTGGACGACCACATACCAAGGGCCGTATGCAGCTCAAGGATTCAGTTCAAATCAAAGCATGCCGCAAAGCCAAGGCGGCTATCAACAGTCCAATCCGAGACACCAGGCGCCCCCGTTCCAACAGCAACAACAGCAACAACAATAGAAAACACTACGACTAGGTAACTCATCATCTTTGGAGAATCTGGTGAAGCAGATGGAAGCGATCAACATGGAGTTCCAGCAAAATATGAGCGCCACTATCCAAGATCTCAAGACGCAAGTGGGCCAGCTAACCAACTCTATAAGTTAGTTATAGTCGACTGGATTCGGGAACCTTCCCTCGCAAACAATTCGAAATCCGAGAAGGAACGTGAGCGTAGTATCATTAAGAAGTGGTAAAGAATTACAAGCATTACCGCAGCAGAAATCGAGATCCACCGAGTCAAAATCGGATGTCGACTCAACCACTACAGTAGGCTAGCCCCACCCTAGTTCGCTTTCCAAGTCAGACACTCTCAGCAAGGAAGCCTAGATTTAATGAAGAGTTGCTAAAGATGTTCTAGAAGGTGGAGATAAATATTCCCCTCCTGGATGCCATAAAGCAGATACCCAAGTACGCAAAATTCCTTAAAGAGTTGTGTGTGCACAAGAGGAAGAAGATGAAAGGAGGAGTGGAACTAGGAGGGATAGTGTCGGCACTAACCAAAAATGACGACCTCACTACCAGTACGAGACAAGCCTTACCAAAGAAATACCGAGACCCCAGAATCTTTTCGGTCCCATGCACCATTGATGACTGTACCTTTGCCGATGCCATACTAGACTTAGGAGCTTCAATAAAAGTCATGCTGACATCAATCAACAAGTCCTTGAATTGGGGAGACCTAGAGCCCATTGGGATGACCATACAACTGGCAAATAGGAGCGTCGTCCAGCCCCTAGGTGTTCTTGAAGACGTCCTGGTCCAATTTGATGAACTAATCTTCCCAACCGACTTCTATGTGCTGGATATGGAGGACGAGACACCAGGAAAAGGGTCTACTTTGATCCTAGGCTGACCGTTTCTGATGACCACCAGGACCAAGATTGATGTGCATACCGGGACACTCTCAATGGAGTTTGGTGACACTCTAGTACAGTTCAACATTTTCAAAGCCATGAAGCACCCTATGGAGGACACCTCATTCTTTGGCATTGACTTGATCGATGAACTCGTCAAAGAGCACATGCAAGCGGACACTGGCAGTATCGAATTCTTCCAAGTCATTGGAAACACTGATGTAATTGACTGCTTGGGATCTATGTTTGAGGAACCTGACTATGATGAACCTTGGGAAGTACATGACCTTTCTAACTCCACAAAAGTTACTACTGCCCTTGCACACTTGGATTCCGATTCTAACAGTACCAATTTATTTGACCATGCCCGCAAGAATGAGAAACCATAGTGTTTGAAACATACAGGAGTCCTAGTTGCCGGGACCACGAAACAACAATTAGCACAAATAGCAAACACTTTTGTTGAGGATGAGTCGGCCAACATAAGCCGAGATTGGACGAAGACCGAAAGCACGACGGTCATGAAAGTCAACACCAATGCAGCGAAAGAGGACTGGAAGCAAGTCAGAATCAAAGTCGAAACAGAGTCAATCAATAAACATAAGGAGCAATCAGAGGCCGGAATCATGCCAGCAACCGAGTTACCCGACTCCAACCAAGTCGGCCAAACAGTTTCCAGACCAATAGGTGAGGTCTCGCCACCAAAACCACCCACTGAGTTGAAGCCATTGCCGAACCATCTAAAGTACGCCTACCTAGGTGATGAACAACAATTCCCGATCATAATTGCCAGCAACCTTCACCAGAAACAGGAGGAGAAATTGTTACAAGTCCTCAAGCAACACAAGAAGGCCATAAGGTGGAAATTATTTGACCTTCCAAGAATAAATCCCTCCATCTGCATGCACAAAATCTTGATGGAGGAAGAAGCACGCCCCGTAAGGCAATAACAAAGGAGACTGAACCCAACCATCTTGGATCAGTTAAGTGCAGGTAGTACCCAAGAAATCTGGGATGACTGTGATGAAGAATCAGAATGATGAACTAGTACCAACACGGGTTCAGAACAGCTGGCGAGTGTGCATTGACTACAGGAAGTTGAACCAAGCAACCCGCAAAGACCATTTTTCTCTACCATTCTTAGACCAAGTCTTGGAGAAGCTGGCTGGGAAGTCCCATTACTTCTTCCTAGACGGATATTCTGGATACATGCAGATACACATCGCACCTAAAGATCAATACAAGACAACCTTCACTTGTCCTTTCGGCACATTTGCTTACACTAGGATGTTGTTTGGACTATGCAATGCCCCAAGCACGTTCCAGAGATGCATATTGAGCATCTTCTCAGATTTACTAGAGGATTGCATGGAGGTGTTCATGGACGATTTCACAATATACACAGACACTTTCAATGCTTGTCTGGGAAACTTGGCTTGAGTGCTGAAGCGATGCATAGAAATCGATCTAGTGTTGAGCTTCGAAAAATGCCACTTCATGGTAGCATAGGGGATTGTGCTCGGCCACCTAGTATCAAGTCAAGGGATCGAGGTTGACAAAGCTAAGATTGACATCATTACATCTCTCCCTAACCCCACTTCTGTGCGGGAGGTTCGTTTATTTCCAAGACATGTAGGTTTTTATAGGCATTTCATCAAGAACATCAGCAAGATCGCCTTACCACTATCCAAACTGCTGCATAAAGATGTGGAATTTATCTTCAACAAAGAATGTATACAAGCCTTTGAGGAGTTAAAGACCAGATTGACATCCACACCAATCCTTCAAGCACCTAACTGGGAGCTCCCGTTCCAGCTGATGTGCGATGCATCCAACTCAACCCTTTGAGCCATTCTCGGCTAGCGAGACAGAGTCGGCAGGCTGGCACACATAATCGCCTATGCATCTCGAACCATGGACCAGGCCCAGATAAACTATACGACTACATAGAAAGAGCTACTGGCAATAATATTCGCCTTGGACAAATTTTGCTCATATCTGCTTGGCTCTAGAGTCATCTTATTCTCTGATCATGCAGCCTTGAAATACCTACTAAAGAAGCTAGACACCAAGCCACGACTCATTCGGTGAATGCTTCTCGTGCAGGAATTTGACATAGAAATCAGAGACAAGAAGGGTGCTGACAATGCAGTAGCCGACCACTTGAATCGGATTAAATGTGAACCTAACCTAATGCCAATCCGAGACGACTTCCCGGACGAACAAGTACTACGCATGGACACATCTACACCATTGTTCGCAGACATATGCAATTTCATCGTTGCATCCCAGTTTCCACTAGAGGCATCCCGATTGTATAAAGAGAAGATTAAGAGTGATGCCAAGTACTATATATGGGATGACCCTTATCTTTGGAAACGCGGTAGCGACCATGTCATTTACAGGTGCATTCTGGACTCCGAGATCAGCTCAGTCCTCCACTTTTGACATGCAGCAGCTGGAGGCGGCCATCACGGATCAACTCAGACAGCTCGAAAGGTACTAGACTATGGGTTTTACTGGCCTACAATTTTTCGAGACGCCCACCAATTCGTGTTGACCTGCGAACAATGCCAACGAGTAGGAACAGCCATGAGTCGCCGAAATGAGATGCCCCAACAACCAATCCTATTTTGTGAAGTCTTCGACGTTTGGGGAATTGACTTCATGGGACTGTTCCCTATCTCCAATGGATACTTATACATTCTGCTGGTCGTGGACTACATGGCAAGATGGGTGGAAGCAGTGGCCAGCAAGACCAATGATGCCAAGGTTGCTAGTTCCGGTTGACTGTAAATGGCATTTCCTCTTGGATTTGGAATGGTTTGAGAGGGAAGGTTGCTAGATCTGGCCACCTATAATAGGCTCACAGTATTAGCTAACTGTCCAATTTGTGTTTTGCGGTCTTGGATGGTGGTGGTCACATTTTGCTGGAATTGCATGTTGCTGGAGCTCACAGATTGTTGGAACTCTAGGTTGCTAGTTGCAAGCTACTTCATCAAGTCTTCCAAAGATGGAGAGTTTCTTTGAGTAGGCCCTCTCTACTGTTGTTGTTATTGTTGTAAAGGTGGCACTTGATATTGCGAACTTGGTTGTTGGTAACCTACTGATCCTTGAGGTATGTTCTGTGCAGGTTCGACTCTTTGAGCTGCATATGGCCCTTGAGGCGGTCCTGGCCGAAATGGTTGTCTTCCATACTGTTGGTTATCAAATGGTTGGGTCTGGTATGATTGCTTCCCATAGTGAAATCCACTTATGGCTCCAACATTCTCTAGTTGGTCCGTCTCAGTTTCTTGAAGCGTGGGGCACATATCAGTAGGGTGCTCCATGGAAGTACATATGCCACATACTTTTGCTACCATAGCTGGTTGGTGTTGTCCAACAGCAAGCTGCCTCACCAATGATGTCAATTTGGTCAGCTGGTTTTCTAGCCTCTTGTTAGAAGCTGCACTGATTTCATTCACCATCCGAGATTGAGTTGGCCCTCTAATCCCAAACTGCTGTGTATTGCTTGCCACATTGGAGATCAAATGCCTTGCTACTGTTGGTGTTTTATCCATCAAAGCTCCTCCGCTGGCGACATCAATCATGATTTTGTCCATCATTGAGAGTCCTTCATAAAAATACTAGATCAGTAACTACTCGCTGATCTGATGGTATGGACAGGTGGCACAAAGTTTGTTGAATCTCTCCCAATACTCGTGCATAGTCTCTCATGTATGCTGTCTTATCCCACATATTTCCTTCCGGATGGATGTAGTTCTAGATGCCGGAAAGAACTTCTCCAAAAAGGTGCACTTCATGTCTCCTCAAGTGTTGAAAAGTGCTGGCTGAAGGTACAGCCAGTCCTTTGCAGCTCCGTCAAGCGAGAATGGGAATGCCTTCATCTTGATATAATCTTCTAGAATCCCCTGCGGTCTCATTGTGGAACAGACCACATGGAATTCTTTTAAGTGCTTGTGGGGGTCTTCTCCTACAAGACCATGAAATTTTGGCAGCAAATGAATAAGACCAGATTTTAATTCATATGTTTGAGCAGGCTCCAGTTGTGAATATTGGATGCACCAAGGTTGGTACACCACATCTGGTGTAGCCAACTCCTTCAGGGTTCTGCCATTGTTCTCCATTTGACCTGGCTTTACAAAAATGTTAGAACTCGAAGCAGAAATATTAGTAGAAATCTGGTTAGAGTTAATGACTGAATCAGAGCTACTACTAGTATTCACTACAATATTCCTAGTTTTTCTTAATCTACATAAGGTTCTCTCTATCTCAGGATCCAAAGCATATAAAGGGTCAATGCTACTTCTAGTCATGCATTATAAAATCATGCAGGAAAGTTAGAGTTAAATCAGTGAATTCAAGAACAATAACTACAATTATCAGTTAACCCTAATAAAGCGGTAAGAATGCAATGTTAATAAAAATGAAAGTCAATTATGCAATGCAGAAATGAATGTAGAACATAATGCTAACAGTATGTAGTGCAGAAATTGAATACAATGCAAAAACAAATTTTCTTTAATTTTATTTTTTGGTAGTGAGTTCACGCAGAAATTTTAATACAAACTTAGCATGCTTTATTTCTCAAATACAAACAGACATAGACAATTTCAAGGACTCAATAGACTTACTCTACAGACTCGGGACTTGACTTCACTTAGTTTGGTACATGATGAGTCACAAATTATACATCTTTTAGACACCTAAGAAGGGAGTTTGCAAGACTATTCTGTGCTTAAGAATGGATTGTTAGCTAAGATTCATTTTATGAGCTTAAATATAGAGAAAATACAAATCGGTGTTAATTTGGAAGTCTTAGCTAATAAAAGCATCAGCCCTTCTTCTGTAGGTCAAGCCGAGTTGACCAGGGTCAACAGAAGAGTTTCAGCCGAGATGAAGTCGTCCCGGCCAGACCAACTCTGTCTCGGCCAAGCCAGACTCGTCTCGGCAGCCCATGTCTTGGAGCCCAGCAGCCCAATAAAGAGCGGCCCAATTGTGTTGTCCACGTCAGCTATCCAGCTCAGAGGCCACCTCAGCTGCCATATCACTCTTGGAGAATGTACCACGTCACTCTGCAAGATCTTCACAAGGGTAGAATAGGAAATCCACATTGTAATTCTATTAGGATATTTTGTAGCGTCATCTATCTGCTCAGCTCATGTATATATAGGAAGAGCTATGCACTTTTTAGGGGTCTTTGAATTCAATCTTAATACGTTTCAATTACTCCATTTTCTCGCCCTCACTCTCTCCATTTTCACGGTGGTGCACGATGCTATTTTTGTTTCTCTCGATTGAGGAAGTGTAGGTCTGAGACTGGTGGAGCTGATCCTCAGTACTCAAGTTAACGGAGGTGAACCACCACCATCAACCATGGCGATCGTCGTGGAAGATGGATTCACCTGAATTCAGAACCACTGTATTTGTATTCTATTTCTATTAGTCAATTTCATTCTGCAATTCTTATATCTGTTCGCTTCCTCTACTTTAATTCATGATTTGATCCGCGATTGCAATTAAATTGTGAACAATGTTAAGCTAAGCCGATTGGAACTGGTTTAACTAATTTAGTAGGTAATCATTTAGCGATTGTTAACTGAGAACCTAAAATCAGCTCTGAACTTAATCCCTGGCAACTAATGAGGTAGCGATTGCATAAATCCTCGGTATGGCAATGGACGAACCTTTGGCGATTGCCATAAGACTTCCCAAGGCTGATATGGACTAAGAACTGGAGTGTGGAACCTAGACTGAACTTGGATTAATTGGACTAAATATAATACAGTCAAATAATAATAATAATAGATAACTGGTAATAGTAGTATATGTTTACTACATTCATAGTCTTAGTTTATTTTCTACTCACTCGCATTCCAAACCCCCTGTTTACTGCTTTTTAGTCTGAGACAGAGATAGTCCATCTCTGTCGCGTCTGTCTGCACTCAATCGAAACCAAGCCCGATTATCTCTACCGAGATCATCTCTGCTCAGTCTTTGCCGAGAGCGACTCGGCCAGTACCAAGGAGAGTCAACACTTTACACCTCAGATTCTACGTCACTTCTCTTAACACCAAATCACAACTGAGCACACTATGTCCTTGAGAAGAATGACCTACGGTTGACTATACTATAGTTAGCTTTAGTTATTTGATAAGCGTTCAAACGACTGAAAAAGAATATCATTATCAAATTGGCGTTGTTGTTGGGGATACAAGTTCTTTTGTGTCTTTATGTGCCACGTTAAGTGAGGTCGAATCCCGAGTCTGTAAAGTGTTTCTGTCAAGTTAGTTCATTGCGTCTTTTGAAATTGTCTATGTCTGTTTATTTTTGGATTCTGAATAAAGAGCATGTTGACTATTATTTGCTTCTCTACGTGAATTCACCGCTAAAAAATATATACACCTGCAAAAACAATAAAGCATTTCTTTCTGCAATACATAGAGTTAGCATTTTTCTTCGCATTCACATCTGCGTCTCACAGTTAATTTGCATTCTTTCTACATTGCATTCTTTTTACATTTCATCCTTGTAGCTCCTTAAGACAGTTGTCTGGTAGTTGTAGTTTACTGTTTGTAAGTATTATATTAAGCCTGAATTTTTTTTGCACAACATGTACAATGCATGACTAGGAGTAGTACTGACCCATTGTATGCTTTTGACCCAAAAATAGAATTAACTTTACGTAGATTACGCACAATTAGGAATGCTGAACTAAATACTAGTAGTAATATAGATTCTGTAGCTGACTCTAACCGATTTTGCACTGGCAATTTTGTTTCTAGTTCTGACGTTTTTGCAGAATCAGGATGAATGGAGAATAACGATAGGACGTTGAAGGAATTAGCCACTCCAGACGTGGTGTATCAACCTTGGTGCATCCAATACCCATAGCTGGAGCCAGCTTAAAGATATGAGTTAAAATCTGGTCTTATACACTTGTTGCCTAAGTTTCATGGTCTTGCAGGAGAAGACCCCCACAAGCATTTAAAAGAATTCCATGTGGTTTGCTCGACAATGAGGCTGCAGGGGATATCGGAGGACTATATCAAGATGAAGGCGTTCCCATTCTCCCTGGATGGAGCAGCGAAGGATTGGCTGTATCTTCAGCCAGTACTTTTCAACACCTAGGGAGACATGAAGCGCACCTTCCTGGAGAAGTTCTTTCCGGCATCCCACACTGCGTCAATCAGAAAGGAAATATGTGGGATAAGGCAGCATACAGGAGAAACACTGCACGAGTACTGGGAGAGGTTCAACAAACTCTGTGCCACCTGTCCACATCATCAAATCAGCGAACAGTTTCTGATCCAGTATTTCTATGAAGGCCTATCCATGACGGACAGAAGTATGATAGATGCAGCCAGTGGTGGAGCTCTGATTGACAAAACGCCGGTAGCAGCAAGGCATCTGATCTCTAATATGGCAAGCAATACACAACAGTTTGTGATCAGAGGGCCAAATCAACCACAGATGGTGAATGAAATCGGTGCAGCTTCCAATCAAAGGCTGGAGAATCAACTGACCGAATTGACATCATTGGTGAGGCAACTTGCTGTTGGGCAACACCAACCAGCCATGGCAGCAAAAGTATGTGGCATATGTACTTCCGTGGAGCACCCCACCGATATGTGTCTCACTCTCCAAGAAACCGAGTCGGACCAACCAGAAAATGTTGGAGCCATAGGTGGATTTCAGTACGGGAAGCAGTCGTATCAGAATCGGCCATTTGACAGCCAGCAGAATGGGAAACAGCCATTTCGGGCATGACCGAATCAAAGGCCTTATGCAGCTTAACAATTCGGATCCACACCGAATACCTATCAGAGGCAAGCAGGTTATCAACAGCGGACTCCGCAATACCAAGCACCACCTTTCCAGCAGCAACATTAACTATAGAGAGTGCCTACACAAGGCAACTCTCCATCTCTGGAAGACCTGATGAAACAGCTTGCAACCAGCAACCTGGAGTTCCAATAATCTGTGAGCTCCAACAATTTACAGTTCCAACAGAACATGACTGCCACCATCCAGGACCTCAAAAGGCAGATTGGCCAGTTAGCCAATACTGTAAGTCAAATGCAGTCGGCAGGATCCAGCAACCTTCCCTCTCAAACAATTCCAAATCTGAGAGGGAAAGCCAGTGTAGTTACTCTGCGAAGTGGAAGAGAATTACCTCAACCTACACTACAGTAGTTGCCGAGACCAACTGAAGCCGACTCTGAGCCAAATGCCGACTTGCAGTCTCGTCTAGAGACAACTGTCCCACTGCCATTTCCATCCTGGACCCTTTCGGCAAGAAAGCCAGAGTCAGATGAAGAACTGCTGAAGATGTTCCGCAAGGTGGAAATCAATATTCCACTCCTCGACGCTATCAAACAGGTCCCTCAGTACGCAAAATTCCTCAAGGAATTGTGTGTACACAAGGAGAAAAATAAAGGGGAGCAAGGAAAATGTAGGTGTGGTGTCGACCCTGACGAAGAACGAAGCAATCACTATAGATGCCCCAACTTTGCCAAAGAAATGCAGAGACCCTGGAATCTTTTCTGTCCCATGTACCATCGGTGAATGCACTTTTGTCGATGCCATGTTGGACCTGGGAGCCTCAATCAATGTCATGCCAGCATCAATCTACAGGTCCCTGAATTTTGGTGATTTAGAACCCACAAGGATGACCATTCAACTTGCAAACATGAGTATTGTCCAACCCCTGGAGTTCTCGAGGATGTTCTTGTCCAAGTTAATGAGCTAATATTTCCAGCTGACTTTTACGTGCTAGATATGGAGGATGAAACATCCAGGAAGGAATCCACCTTAATCCTGGGAAGGCCATTCTTGATGACAGCCAGAACAAAGATTGATGTGCATGCAGGGATGCTCTCCATGGAATTCGGTGACACCCTGGTGCAATTCAATATTTTCGAAGCCATGAAGCACCCTACCGAAAACCACTCTCTCTTTGGCATTGATGTACTTGATGAATTAGTTGAAGAATATCTTCAACTAAATGGCAGCAGTGAAAACATTGAGGAGTCTGCTGAGAATGCTGAAAGCAGCTGCCTAGAGGTCACTGATGAAGAGGCCGACCATGAGGAAGTACCAGACCTTCCCAACTGTGAGCCCAATTCCAATGATATTGTTGACTTGACCTTTGAAGAAGAGTTGTCCGAATTACTAGACCAAGTCTGTAACCATAAACACTCAGAGTGTGCAATTAATTCAGGGAATAAAGTCGCCGAAGTTGAAAAGTTTTCCTTTGCACAATTAGCGACAGATTTCACGGTCCGAAAACGTGTCGCTAGAGAGGGCGGAGTTAAGAAAGAAGTCAAGGTCAACTCAGCCGAAGAGTCAAATGTCAAGGCCGACAAGCTCGCCGAGACCATCTCGGCCAAAGAAGACCTAACTCAGACTGTAGCAAAAATAAATGGACCATCCGAATCCGACTGAGAAGGAGCGTTAGAAGCCAATGCCGACTCCATTCCGATAAGAACCGAATTCACGAAGTCGAGCCGGCCGAATATGCCAAAGGCTGAAATCATGTCGGCACACCTGGTGCCGAATCGAAATCAAGTCAGCCAGTTGAATCCAAACTCAGGAACTGCAAAATCTCCATTGCCTGCACCACCTATAGAATTAAAAACATTGCCGAGTCACTTGAAATACGCCAACCTGGACAAGGAACAACAAATCCCGGTTATTATTGCTAGCAATCTCTACCAAGAGCAAGAAGGCAAGTTGTTGGAGGTTCTCAGGCAACATAAGAAGGCAATAGGGTGGAAGCTAGCAGACCTTCCTGGCATAAATCCCTCTATTTGCATGCACAGAATATTAATGGAGGAGGAAATCAAGCCCATAAGGCAGCCACAAAGAAGACTGAATCTAACACTCCTGGACGTGGTTAAGAAAGAAGTCACAAAGCTCCTTGCTGCAGGAATCATCTACCATATCTCGGATAGCCAATGGGTGAGCCCTGTGCAAGTGGTGCTGAAGAAGTCCGGGATGACCGTCATGAAAAACCAGCAAGATGAGCTGGTCCCAACAAGGATTCAGAATAGCTGGCGAGTATGCATTGACTACAGAAAATTGAATCAAGCAACTCGCAAGGATCACTTCCCTCTGCCTTTCATTGACCAAATGCTTGAAAAATTAGCAGGGAAATCTCATTACTTCTTTCTTGATGGATTCTTAAGCTACATGCAAATTGATATTGCACCTGAAGATCAGCATAAGACAACCTTCACCTGCCCATTTGGTACCTTTGCGTATACACGCATGTCATTTGGCCTGTGCAACGCACCGAGTACATTCCAACGTTGTATGATGAGTATCTTCTCGGACTTGCTACAGGACTGCATGGAGGTATTCATGGATGACTTCATGGTGTATGCTGACTCATTTGAAGCATGCCTGAATAATCTATCAAGGGTATTGAAGAGATGCATTGACACAAATCTCGTGCTCAACTTTGAAAAATGTCACTTCATGGTAACTGAAGGAATAGTGTTGGGCCACTTGGTATCCAACAGAGGTATTGAAGTGGATAAGGCTAAGATAGACATCATATCATCCCTTCCAAACCCCTCTTCTATGAGGGAGGTTCGCTCATTTCTAGGACACGCAGGCTTTTACAGAAGATTCATCAAGAATTTTAGCAAACTTGCCCTGCCTCTGTCCAAGCTACTACAAAAGGATGTGGAATTTAACTTTGACCATCCCTGTATTGAAGCATTTCAAGAGCTGAAAAACAGACTCACATTCGCCCCTATTTTGCAAGCACCAAACTAGGACCTCATTTTTGAATTAATGTGTGATGCATCCAACTCGGCATTAGGAGCTGTTCTCGGCCAGAGAGCTAGAGCTGGCCAACCGGTGCACGTGATTGCCTATGCATCCAGAACTATGGATCCGGCCCAGCAAAACTACACAACAACTAAGAAGGAGCTTCTGGCAATTGTGTTTGCCTTGGACAAATTTCGTTCCTACCTTCTCGGTTCCAAGATAATTGCGTTCTCTGACCACGCCGCCTTGAGACACTCGCTGAAGAAGCCTGACGCTAAGCCGAGACTGATTAGGTGGATGCTTCTTCTTCAAGAATTTGATTTAGAGATCAGAGATAAGAAGGGTGCTGAGAACTCTGTAGTAGATCATCTAAGCAAAAGTGAAAACGGAAGCGAACTGATGCCTATCCGAGATGAATTTCCAGATGAGCAAATGCTGTATATAAGAACGTCCCCACCATGGTTTGCTGATATCTGCAACTACGTGGCAACATCTCATCTTCCACTAGAGGCGTCACGGGCCCATAAGGAGAAAATCCGAAGCGATGCCAAGCACTACATTTGGGACGATCCCTACCTTTGGAGACTGTGCAGTGACAAAGTCATCCTTAGGTGCATTTCTGAAGCTGAGACCAAATCAATCCTCCAATTCTGTCATTCAGCACCTGGAGGCGGCCATTATGGATCAACTCGGACTGCTAGGAAAGTGCTAGACTGTGGCCTTTACTGGCCAACTATATTTCGGGACGCACATGAATTCGTCTCTACTTGCGAGTAATGCCAAAAAGCTGGAACGACCATGAGTAGAAGACATGAAATGCCCCAGCAACCCATCCAGTTCTGTGAAATTTTTGATGTTTGGGGAATAGATTTCATGGGCCCATTCCCAGTCTCTAATGGATATTCATACATTCTACTGGCCGTGGATTACGTATCAAGGTGGGTAGAAGCCATTGCCACCAGAACCAACGATGCAAGAGCGGTAGTGGACTTCCTCAAGTCCAATATTTTCTGCAGGTTTGGTGTACCAAAAGCGCTCATAAGTGACCAAGGCAGTCACTTCTGTAACAGAGCCATGGCTTCTCTTCTTCAAAAATATGGGGTAGCACATAAAATTGCTACTGCCTAGCACCCCCAAACAAATGGCCAAGCACAAGTGTTCAACAGGGAAATCAAGAAAACATTGCAGAAGATGACCAATCCCAGTAGGAAGAACTGGAGCCTCCTCCTCGAGGATGCTCTCTGGGTACATAGAACTGCATACCGGACACTTACAGGGATGTCTCCCTATAGGATTGTTTTCGGCAAAGCCTGTCACCTTCCTATGGAGCTAGAACACAGCATACTGGGCTGTTAAGCAGTGCAATATGGCCTATGACCAAGCTGGAGAATAGAGAAAATTTCAGCTGCAAGAGTTAGATGAACTCCGCTTGGAAGAATATGAAAATTCCAGGATCTACAAGAAGAAAATCAAGTGATTCCATGACCAGCAGATCCTGAGAAAAGAATTCAGAGTTGGCCAGAAAGTCCTCCTATTTAACTCACGCCTTAAGCTCATTGCAGGTAAACTTCGTTCTAGATGGGATGGACCTTTTGTTATCACTAACGTGTTTCCCCATGGTGTAGTACAGCTAAAAGATGAACATAGTAACCACACCTTCCAGGTCAATGAGCATCATATTAAGTCATTCCATGAAGGTCTAGTGCCAATCACTCATGACATGGAGATAATCTCATTGGTGGAACCGGCTCCACCAGACGACCCTACCTCGCATTGAGGACAATGCTAAATTTTGAGTGTTAGGGGGGGGGGATAATGTTACAGTCATTTAAATTGCTTCGTCTTGTTTTATTCCCATCCTCCTGAACTCTGCTAGTCTTAATTCTGCTCATTTTAATTACTTGTTGTTTTTCTTTAATCGTGTTATTTTGATTACTCTTGTCATGCTTCATTTTGTTTTTCAATTCAATTTGCCCAAGCCGAGTCCATTCCAACTCTGTGCCATTACAGCCGGATCTGGAATGACT
This sequence comes from Mucuna pruriens, assembly GCA_025330945.1. Classification (NCBI taxonomy): domain Eukaryota; kingdom Viridiplantae; phylum Streptophyta; class Magnoliopsida; order Fabales; family Fabaceae; genus Mucuna; species Mucuna pruriens. The sequence continues at coordinate 243,049 of JAENHJ010000487.1, read as the reverse complement.
TCATCCTGGCAGGATTTCAATTCAATCATTTCCATTTTTGTCTTGTTTTTCCTCCTAGCCGAATTCGGAATGTGAATTGCTGAGAAAAATGTTTTGAATAGAATTCTGAAATTGACCTCTAAAATGGTTGAAGAGACAGTAAGAAGAAACTCTGAAATTTGGAAAAAGATTTCTCAAGTTTTTCTAGGAAGGAAACTCTAGTGTAATAGGCAGGGATTGGCTGAAAATTTTCAAAGAAAGACCTTCTGTAATAGAGCAACATAGTCCGCGCGAGATTTTGATCCTGTGTATATATTGATGGCTTGCATCTTGCCATTCTCTCCTTTCTTGTGTGATTTTTGCATTCATGAGTAACTGTGTATTCTGTATTTTGCCCTGACTCTCTAGATACAACTGTTTTCATATGCAGGAATGACATGACCTAGGCCATGTTTCTGATTAGCCCCGAGCCACATAAAGCCCACATGAAGAAAATGCTCTCCCTTGTTTACCCCCGTTAGGAGTAGGTCATAATCAAGTGTGGGGGAAGTTCCAGGAAGCTGAATCAAATTCACATTCTCTAAAGGCTCAAAAGGAAAAGATAGAAACAAGTGCAAGCGACAAAAAGAAAAATGGAAAAGCAGCCAAAAACGCAAGAGTATACAGCAAAAGCCGCAAGGCAACAAGAGGAAAAGAAAGAAAAGGAATTGAAAGGGAGAAATAAGCAAATAAAAATAAAAGCAGAATAAAGCAAGGAGACTTCAGTGTCTTGGGATACCCCCCATGCTGATGGAACTTACTCCCCATTGCTTCTCTCTTCCCTAAGGCTTTCGAGTCCACTTTCCATATTTTATCCTACCTGTACCCCTAGCCTCATTACAAGCCGAAAAGAAGTCCTAGTGATCATTTTTGCTGTGTTTTTACAGGAGTGGAAGAAGAGTCTTGTCAAAATGTGGAAATGCTAGTCTCATGTAATGTTGAGTGTAAATACAAGTTTAAACACTTGAGTGGCCGAGAGTAATTACCTAGTAAGAGCTCTGTCACTGTTGCTTAACCTTTGCTGTTGCAGGTCATGAAATTGCCTTAAACACAAGAGAAGTACTTTTCAGAAGGATTGAGTAATTTTTATCTCAAAGTGAATGAGTGACAACGCTGTCTCGGATAAACTTAAGGACGCCAAGTGAGAGATATCTTTAAAAATCTCCCCTTGTTGATTTTCATTTTATTTTGCCCAGGAGTGCAAAAAGGTAAGTGTGGGGGTGTGATGAGTCACAAATTATACATCTTTTAGACACCTAAGAAGGGAGTTTGCAAGACTGTTCTGTGCTTAAGAATGTATTGTTAGCTAAGATTCATTTTATGGGCTTAAATATAGAGAAAATACAAATCGGTGTTAATTTGGAAATCTTAGCTAATAAAAGCATCAACCCTTCTTCTACAGGTCAAGCCGAGTTGACCAGGGTCAACAGAAGAGTTTCAGCCGAGATGAAGTCGTCCCGGCCAGACCAACTCTGTCTCGGCCAAGCCAGACTCGTCTCGGCAGCCCATGACTTGGAGCCCAGCAGCACAATAAAGAGCGGCCCAATTGTGTTGTCCACGTCAGCTATCCAGCTTAGAGGCCACCTCAGCGCCAGCTCAGTTGCCATATCACTCTTGGAGAATCTGCCACGTCACTCTAGAAGATCTTCACAGGGGTAGAATAGGAAATCCATATTGTAACTCTGTTAGGATATTTTGTAGCATCATCTATCTGCTCAGCTCATGTATATATAGGAAGAGCTGTGCACTTTTTAGGGGTCTTTGAATTCAATCTTAATACGTTTCAATTACTCCATTTTCTCGCCCTCGCTCTCTCCATTTTCACGGTGGTGCACGGTGCTCATTGGCGTTTCTCTCGATTGAGGAAGTGCAGGTATGAAACTGGGAAGCCGAAGTCTACCAGAGGGGACCGATCAAACTACTGACGCACTCTGGTGGAGCTGATCCTCAGTACTCAGGTTAACGGAGGTGAACCACCACCATCAACCATGGCGATCGTCGTGGAAGATGGATTCACCTGAATTCAGAACCACTGTGTTTGTATTCTATTTATGTTAATCAATTCAATTCTGCAATTCTTATCTCTGTTCGCTTTCTCTACTTTAATTCATGATTTGATCCGCGATTGCAATTAAATTGTGAACAATGTTAAGCTAAGCTGATTGGAACTGGTTTAACTAATTTAGTAGGTAATCATTTAGCGATTGTTAACTGAGAACCTAAAATCAGCTCTGAACTTAATCCCTGCCAACTGATGAGGTAGCGATTGCATAAATCCTCAGTATGGCAATGGACGAACCTTTGGCGATTACCATAAGACTTCCCAAGGCTGATATGGACTAAGAACTGGAGTGTGGAACCTAGACTGAACTTGGATTAATGGGACTAAATATAAATACAGTCAAATAATAATAATAATAGATAACTGGTAATAATAGTATATGTTTACTGCATTCATAGTCTTAGTTTATTTTCTACTCACTCGCATTCCAAACCCCCTGTTTACTGCTTTTTAGTCTGAGACAGAGATAGTCCATCTCTATAGCGTCTGTCTGCACTCAGTCGAAACTAAGCCGGATTATATCTACCGAGATCATCTCGGCTCAGTCTCTGCCGAGAGCGACTCGGCCAGTACCAAGGAGAGTCAACACTTTACACCTCAGATTCTACGTCACTTCGCTTAACACCAAATCACAACTGAGCACACTATGTCCTTGAGAAGAATGACCTAGGGTTGACTATACTATAGTTAGCTTTAGTTATTTGATAAGCGTTCAAATGACTGAAAAAGAATATCATTATCAGTACACACAAACACAAAAGAACTTGTGTCCCTGGCAACGACGCCAATTTGATAAGATCATTTTTTTAGTCACGTTCCGCTTATCAAATAAACTAAAGCTAACTATAGTATAGTCAACCCTAGGTCAAATTTTCTCAAGGACACACTATGCTCAATTGTGCTTTTAGGTGTAAACTAAAGTAATGTAGAATATGAAGTGTAGAGTGTTGACTCGTCTCGGCCACTAGCCGAGCTCTCGGTAGAGACTGAGCCAATATGATCTCGACAGAGTCTTATCAGACTCGAACTCGACTGATTGCAGACTTGATGCAATAGTGTTGGACTGACTTCGTTTTAGACTTGGAAAGTAGTGAACAAGGGGTTTTGAATGCGAGTATAGTAAAATAGAAAGTAAACTAAACTATGAATGTAGAGAAAATATACTACTATTATGAATATTACTATTATTATTATTATGATGATCATGTTCAGTTCCATTAATCCAAGTTCAGTCCAATTTCTTCACTCCAATTCTTAGTCCATATCAGTCTTGGGAATTCTTATGACAATCGCCAAAGGTTCGTCCATTGCCATACCGAGGAATTACGTGATCGCTACCTCATCAGTTGGCAGGGATTAAGTTCAGAGCTAATTTTAGGTTCTCAATTAACATTCATTAGTTGATTGCCTACTGAATTAGTCAAACCAGTTCCAATCGGCTTAGTTTAACATGATTCACATTCCAAGTGCAATGGCGATTCAGATTGTGAATTAAAGAAGAGGAAGGAAACAAAGATCAGAAATGCAGGATAGAATTCGATTAGTAGGAAACAAATTACAAACACAGTGTCCGAACTCAGATGGATCCATCTTCCTTGACGATCGCCATGGTTGATGGTGGTGGTTCACCTCCAGTAGCCTGAGCATTGAGGATCAGATCCACCAGAGTGTGTTGGAAATCCCAATCAGTCCCCTCTGACAGACTTTGGCTTCCTAGTCTCAGACCTACACCTCCTCGATTGAGAGAAGCACCAATGCAGCACCGTGTACCACCGTAAATGGAGAAAACAAGAGCAATTTAATGGAGATAGTGTATATGCGTAGAGTGTGAATTCAAAGACCCTTAAAATGTACACAACTACTTCTATATATACAAGAGCTAAAGTGCGCGAATTACAAGCCCTAACAAAATTACAAAAGTGGATTTCCTATTCTACCCTTGCGTGACTTGCACTACAAGTTTCTCCTAGGGTGGCATGGCAGCTAAGCTGGAGCTGAGGTGGATACCGCCTTTGGGCTACTCCTTATTGGGTTGCATCTACTTGGGCTCTTGGGGCCGTGAGGCTGGCCTGGCCGAGACAAAGTCGATCTTGGCTGAGATGGACTCGGCTCAGTCCTACAAAAGAAGAGAAGAAAGCTTTTAGTTAGCTAAGGCCTTCAATTTAACACAGATTTGTATTTTCTCTATTCCTAGGTCCTTAATGTGAATCTCAGCTAACAATTATTCCTTAAGCATAAAATAATCCCGTAACACTCTTCTTAGGTTCATAAAAAATGTATAATTTGTGACTCATCAAGCATCTAGAATGGGTGCAAGGAAGACTTCTCCAGGTTTTGGCATCATCATTGCTACAACCAATGAGGTCCATAATCCCTAGCCTCTTCAAATACAATTGCTCCTATGCAATAGGATACTTCTCATATCTTAAAGGGGGGAAGTAATCTTTATGGCCAGGCTCACGATCTCTGGCATCCTTCGCTCAACGCCGACCGATCTTGACCATGGCAGGCATCCTTGATGAGTCACAAATTATACATCTTTTAGGCACCTAAGATGGGAGTTTGCAAGACTATTATGTGCTTAAGAATGGATTGTTAGCTAAGATTCATTTTATGGGCTTAAATATAGAGAAAATACAAATTGGTGTTAATTTGGAAGTCTTAACTAATAAAAGTATCAGCCCTTCTTCTGCAGGTCAAGCCGAGTTGACCAAGGTCAACAGAAGAGTCTCAACCGAGATGAAGTCGTCCCGGCCAGACCGACTCCGTCTTCGCCAAGCCAGAGTCGTCTCGGCAATTCACGCCTTACAACCTAATAAAGAGCGGCCCAATTGTGTTGTCCACGTCAACTATCCACCTCAACGCCAGCTTAGTTGCCATGTCACTCTTGGAGAATCTGCCATGTCACGTTGGAAGATCTTCACATGGGTAGAATAGGACATTCACATTGTAATTATGTTAGGATATTTTGTAGCGTCATCTAGCTGCTCAGCTCGTGTATATATAAGAGGAGCTGTGCACTTTTTGAGGGGTCTTGGAATTCACTCTTGATACACTCTCATTTTACCCATTCCTTCGCTGTCGTTCTCCCATTCTATGGTGGTGCGCGGTGCTGCATTGGCGTTTCTCTCGATCGAGGAAGTGCAGGTCTGAGATTGGGAAGCCAAAGTCTGTCAGAGGGGACCGATCAAATTACTGACGCACTCTGGTGGAGCTGATCCTCAGCGCTTAGGCTAAAGGAGGTGAACCACCACCATCAACCATGGCGATCGTCGTGGAAATGGAACCACCTGAATCCATACCACTATATTTGTATTCTGTTTCTGTTAAATCAATCTCATTCTGCATTTCTTATCTCCATTCTCTTCCTCTCCTTTAATTCATGATTTAATCCGTGATTGCAATTAAATAGTGAACAATGTTAAGCTAAGCCGATTGGAATTGGTTTAACGAATTTAGTAGGTAATCATTTAATGATTGTTAATCGAGAACCTAAAATCAGCTCTAAACTTAATCCCTATCAAATGATGAGGTAGCGATTGCATAAATCCTCGGTATGGCAATGGACGAACCTTTGGCGATTTCCATAAGACTCCCCAAGGTTGATATGGACTGAGAACTGAAGTGTGGAACTCGGGCTGAACTTGGATTAATGGGACTGAATACGACACAGTTAAATAACAATAATAATAATATATAGCTAGTAGCAGTACTATATGTTTACTGCATTCATACTCTTAGTTTAATTTCTGCTTTGCTTACATTCAAAACCCCCCTGTTTACTGCTTTCTAAGTCTGAAACAGAGTCAGTCCAACTCTGTTGCGTCTGTCTGCACTCAACCGAGACCAAGTCGGATTATCTCTGCCGAGATCATCTCGGCTCAGTCTCTACCGAGAGCAACTCGGCCAGTACCGAGGAGAGTCAACACTTTACACCTCAGATTCTACGTCACTTCGCTTAACACCAAATCACAACTGAGCACACTGTGTCCTTGAGAAGAATGACCTAGGGTTGACTATACTATAGTTAGCTTTAGTTATTTGATAAGTGTTCAAACGACTGTAAAAACGCTCATTATCAATCCTCTCAATGATGATTTCCCCATCATCATCCTTCAGGATCTCTCTATCAAGGAGATCTTCTTTTCCAATCTTGAATTTATCACTTTGAACCTCCTTCGTAGCATGCGCTTGAACCCCAACTTTCGTTTTGTAGTTGTATGCCATCCTTTAGATTCAATTGTGTTTAGGAAGCATCTTAAATTCCTCGGTGTTGCTTCTGCTGCCTCTGAGTTTGGGTTTATCGAGCTTTACCTTGTCGAGCTTAACGAGGGCGTAACGGTAATGTTCATTGTCATCCTTCTTGGGGTTGAAACTGAGGTGTGACAACACCATGAGATTCGGAAACCTTCTGGAAGCCTAAGTGGACGAAGTAGTTGTCGGAGCGAACCTGAACACTATAATGGTTTTGCAAAGGCTTTGAGACAGGTGGCTCCGGAGGTCGACTTCAGCAAATGTAGCACGGGACGGGGCGTTGCGGACTCGAACTGATGTTTTCTGTTTTTTCTTTTTCTTTTTCGGATGTAAAATTCCTCTTGATGTTATTTTTGTTATGTTTAATAAAACGAATGTGTTTGCTCATCTGTTGTGTTCTTTCAATTCCTACTTACCTGTTTTATTTTTTTGGGCTAAGAGGCTATAACAACTAAAATTTAATGTTAAGATGGGAAGAAGAAAAATAACTAAATTCCTGACCTGAAACCAGGAGACTCTAAGAGGGTAGACTCGGGTTGTCCTAAGACTCTAGGTTGATAAATAATGAAAGCCTGAGATTGACACACTCGGACCTCTAAACTAGCGAACTTGGGTGATTTGGAATTTTATACTAACAGACTTATGTAATTCTAAACTAAAGTCTTTTGATGACTTGAAACTCTAAACAGGTAGACTTGGATGACTCGGTATTTTGCTAACATACTTGGGACTCTAAGCTGATAAACTTATGATTTGGAATCCTAAATTGACACCCTCTATTAACTTGGAATTCTGCTAACATACGAAACCGACAACCTTGTGTAATCTGGAACTCTAATCCTAACTTAGAATGAAATGAGGTGAAGAAGTGGGAGTATTTGAAGTGAAAATAGGTCGAGCAAAATTGATTTGGATTTTTATTTCTCTTATTATTTTGAAGAATTGCAATTGACACGGAATCGATTATCTTCTAAGTTTATGACAACGAAGTCATCTTCGACTCGGAGTCGAATTGAATTCACTACCTTGAGGTAGGCTTCAACGCGGAGTTGGAAAAGGTTCACTACATAGAGGTAGGCTTCGACACGGAGTCTGATAAGTGTTCACTATATTGAGGTAGGGTTCGACACGAAGTCGGACAAGGGTCACTACATCGAGGTCGGCTTCGACACGGAGTCAGATAAGAGTTCATTACACTGACTAGGCTTCGACACGAAGTTGGATAGGATTCATTACACTATGGTAGGCTTCAACATGGAGTCGGATAGGGTTCACTACACTATAGTAGGCTTCGACACGAAGTCGAATAGGGTTCACCTACACTATGGTAGGCTTCGACACGGAGTCAAATAGGGTTCACTACACTGGGGTAGGCTTTGACACGAAGTCAAATAGGGTTCACTACACTAGGGTAGGCTTCAACACAAAGTTAGATAAGGCTCACTACACTAAGGTAGGCTTCGACGCGGAGTTGGATAAGGGTTCATTACATTGGGGTAGGCTTCGACACAAAGTCGGATAGGGTTCACTACACTGGGGTAGGCTTCAACATTGAGTCAGATAAGGTTTAGAATGCAAGTGTTAGTGTATGCATGGAGTGTTTCTCGTCCTCACTAATTTGTGCTAATTTGAGAATCTTAGCTAATAAAAGAACTCATTCCTCTTTCTTGTAGGGTCAGCATGGGTGATCTCGGCCCATCATGAGAAGCCTTGGCCTAGGAGAGTCATCCTGGCCAGACTGACTCATCCTAGAACTAGATGGCTCCGTAGGTCCAGCAACCCGATTACACTGACCACATTGGCAAGCCATCTCAACTGCCACGTCACTCATGGGAGAAGCTTGCAGTGCAAGTTATGCAAGGGTAGAATAGGGAGTTTAGTTTGTAATTTTGTGTGGTTCGTTAGCTAGTGCGTTTAGCAAGGTCCAGCTCGTGTATATATAAGAGGAGTTGGGCTCGTTTAAACGTTGTTGAATTCACACTTGATTTCATATACATTTTACATTCCATTCTATCGCTCTCATTCTCACATTTATGGTGATTCACGATCCTTCAATGGCGTTTCTCTCGATCCAGGAAGCACAGGTCATGGAATGAGAGGCCGAAGGTTATCAGAGGGGACTGCTTGGCTTACCATCGCACTCTAGTGGATCTGATCCTCAACGTTTTGGCTAACAAAGGTGCACCACCACCGTTTGACCATGGTGATCGTCGTGGAAGATGGAGCCACTGAATTCACACCTTGTGTTTGTATTTCATTCTTAATAATATGAGTAGTTCTGATTCTGATTTCACGTTTGCGATTCCTATGCTTTAATCCACTTATTGTGTTGCCATTGTATATAGTAACGTGGATAACGTTGAACTAGGCCGATTGGAACCGGTTTAACAATTTCAGTAGGTAATCAATTTTTAGAGAACCTAAAATCAACTCTAAGCTTAATCCCTGCCAACTGATGAGGTAGCGATTGTGTAAATCCTCGATATGGCAATGGACGAATATTTGGCGATCGTCATACGAAAATCGGAGGTTGATGTGGAACATGAATTTGAATGAACGAATCAAAGCCGATTCGATTATTGTTGTTTCTTTACTTAATCCATAACCAAACCCCCTATTTCCTCCATTTTAGTCCGAAATAGAGTAAGTCTGACTCTATTGCGTTTGTCAGCACTCAACCGAGACCTTGTCGGATAAGACTCTACTGAGGCCATATTGGTCCAATCTCTGCCGAAAGCAACTCGGCATCTAGCCGAGAGTGAGTTTGCATTTTACACTTGAGTTCTGTATCACTCAATTTTCACATAAAGTCATAATCGAGCACACTATGTCCTTGAGAGAATTTGACCTAGGGTTGACTATACTATAGTTAGCTTTAGTTTATTAGATACATGTTGAGACGATTGAAAAACGAAGTTTATCAAATTGGCACCGTTGCCGAGGACACAAGTTCTTTTGTGTCTTTGTGTGCCAAACCTAAGTGAAACAGAATCCCGAGTCTATAGATTGCCATGTTAGTCGAGTCATAGAGTCTAAAAGCCTGACTGTTTTGATTTGGATCCTGTAATAATCCAGCATGCTGAATACGTATTAGTTTTTCTATATATTTGATTGGTATTCTGATAATATGAGTTTTGTTTCTTAGTTGCTGAAATTAACTCTAACGTTACTGCGTGAGTTTTTATAATGCATGACTAGGAGTAGTTCTGACCCTTTGTATGAATTAGGCCCTGAAATAGAAATAACTTTACGTATGTTAAGGAAAGCTAGGAATATAGTAGTAAGTAATAGTTCTAATTCTGTTTCTAGTTCTGATAATAGTAGTCCTGTTACTAACACTTCTGACTGTTGAATTTAGTAGCACTAACAATTTTGAAGAACAAATGGAAGACAACAACAAAAGAACCCTACAGGAGTTGGCTATATCTGACATAGTGTACCAATCATGGTGGATCCAGTACCGATAACTGGAACTAGCTCAAACATATGAATTGAAATTTGGTCTTATACACTTGTTGCCTAAATTTCATGGTCTTGCAGAGAAGACCCCCCACAAGCATTTGAAAAAATTCCATGTGGTTTGTTCCACAATGAGGCCGTAGGGGATACTAGAGGATTACATCAAAATGAAGGTGTTCCCATTCTCCTTGGGCAGAGCAGCAAAAGATTGGTTATATTTATAGCCAATTCTTTTTAACATCTGGGGAGACATGAAGCGCATGTTCGTGGAAAAATTCTTTCTGGCATCCAGAACTACAACCATCAAGAAGGAAATATGTGGGATAAGGAAACATTCTGAAGAAACTTTGCATGAATATTAGGAAAGATTCAACAAGTTGTGTACTACATGTCCGCATCATCAGATCAGTGAGCAACTACTGATCTAGTATTTCTATGAAGGTCTGACGATGATGGACCGAAGCATGATTGATGCTGCTAGTGGAGGAGCTTTGATGGATAAGATGCCAGCAGCAACAGAGCACCTAATCTCCAATATGGCAAGCAATACACAATAGTTTAGGATTAGAGGAACCAGTTAACCACGAATAGTGAACAAAATCGGTGCAGTTGACAATTTGAGATTAGAGAACCAGTTGACCGAGTTGACATCATTAGTGAGGCAGCTTGCTGTCGGACAACACCAACCAAACGTAGCAGCCAGAGTTTATGACATATGTACTTTCGTGGAGCACCCCACCGACATGTGCCCCACGTTGCAAGAAACCGAGTTGGACCAGCCATAGAGTGTTGGAACAATAGGTGGATATCAGTACGGGAAGAAGTTGTATCAGAGTCGACCATTTGATAATCAACAGTTTAGAAAGCAACCATTTCGGCTAGGGCCGAGTCAAGGGCCATATGCAGCTCAACGATTTGGATCCACACCAAATGTGCCTCAAAGACCAGCAGGTTATCAACAACCGACTCCGCAATATCAAGCACCATTGTTCTAACAATAGCAACAACAGAGAATACCACCTCAAGGCAACTCACCATCTCTGGAGGACCTAATGAAATAGTTATTAACAAACAACCTGGAGTTCCAACAAACCATGAGCTCTAGTAATATGCAATTCTAGCAGAACATGAATGCCACTATTCAGGACCTCAAGACGCAAATCGAACAGCTAGCCAATACTATGAGCCAATTACAGTCAACTGGGTCCAACAACTTACCCTTACAAACAATTTTGAATCTGAGAGGGAATGCCTGTGCACTTACCCTAAGAAGTGGAAAAGAAGTGCCTCAACCAGCACCACAACAATTGCCGAGATCAGTCGAAGCTGACTATGAGCCGAATTTTAGCTCGCAAACATGTCAACAAGACAAAGCTGTCCCATTTTCGTTTCCAACCTAGACCCTCTCAGCAAGGAAGCCTGAATTCGATGAAGAGCTGCTGAAGATATTCCACAAGGTGGAAATCAACATTCCACAAGGTGGAAATCAACATTCCACAAGGTGGAAATCAACATTCCACTCCTTGATGCAATAAAGCAAATTCCTAAGTACGCCAAGTTTCTCAAAGAATTGTGTGTGCATAAAAGGAAAAAGATGAAAGGAAGTGTAGAAGTGGGATGTATAGTGTCGACATTAACCAAAAATGAAGAATTCACTGCAGGAGCACAAGCACTGCCAAAGAAATGTTGAGATCTTGGAATCTTTTTGGTCCCATGTATCATTGGTGACTATACCTTTGCCGATGCCATGTTGGACCTAGGCGCTTCAATTAATGTCATGCCAACTTCAATCTACAAATCCTTAAATTTTGGTGAAATCTAAAATCGATGGGGATGACAATACAACTAGCAAATAGAAGTGTTGTTCAACCTTTAGGTGTTCTCGAAGACATCCTTGTCCAAGTCAATGAGTTGATTTTCCCAATGGACTTCTACGTGCTTGATATGGAGGATGAGACATCAAGAAAGGGATCTACCTTAATCTTGGGGCGACCATTCCTTATGACCGCTAGAACAAAGATCGATGTGCATGCTGGGACACTCTCGATGGAATTTAGTGACACCTTGGTGCAATTCAATATTTTCGAAGCTATGAAGCACCACACCAAGACCATTCACTCTTTTGGCATCGATTTGATTAATGAACTAGTTGAGGAGTGTCTTCAACTAGACAGTAGTAGTGAAGATAATGAAAATTTTGCTGGAGGTACTGACTTAATTGGTTGCTTAGGGTCCATAACAAAAGAAGCCAACTATGATGAAGTACATGATCTTTCCAGCTCTGATGATGATTATACTGATCTTGCCGACTTGAGTCAAGAAGTTGAGTTGATCGAATTACTAGACCAAGTTTGCAACCACAAGAACCAGGAGCATTCAAGTAATGTAGAAGTACAATTTGCTGAGACTAAAAAGCCATTCACAGCACAAGTGGCAACCATGTTCATTATCAAATACGAGTTGGCCAAAGGAAGACGAGGCCGAGAGAGGACCGAAGTCATCTTGGCTGAAAAGACAACGGTCAAGGCCGACCTGCATGTACAAATGCATGCCGAGACCATATCGACTAAAGAAGACCAAGAGCAAGCTAAAGCCGAGTCCATCTTGGATAATCAAGGCGAGAACCGTATTCCATTATGATCCGACTTCACAAAAAACCAAAGAGTCGAGTCCAACTTCCATCTGACAAGAACTAAGTCTACCAAAAGGAGTTAGCCATAATAGCTAAAGGCCGAGAACATGTCGACACACTTGGTGTCGAGTTTAACTCAAGCTGGCCAACCGGATTCGAAAGCATCTAACGCCAATTCTTCATCTCCACCACCACCCATGGAATTAAAACTATTTCCAAGTCACTTGAAATATGCCTATTTGGAAGCTGAGCAGCAATTCCCAGTCATTATTTCCAACAATCTCCACCAGAAGCAGGAGGATAAATTGTTGCAAGTCCTAAGACAACATAAGAAGGCAATTGGGTGGAAGCTATCTGACCTTCCAAGAGTAAACCCCTCCATCTACATGCATAGAATTTTAATGGAGGAGGAGGCCAAGCCCATAAGGCAACAAAAAAGAAGAATGAATCCGACCATCCTAGACATGGTCAAGAAGGAGGTGACAAAACTACTTGTTGTAGGGATCATATACCCCATCTTAGATAGTCAATGGGTGAGCCTAGTGCAAGTAGTGCCTAAAAAGTCTGGGATGACCGTCATGAACAACCAGCACGATGAGTTGGTACCTATGCGGAATCAGAATAGCTAGCGAGTCTACATCGACTATAGAAGATTAAATCAAGCAACTTGCAAGGATCACTTTCCTTTTCCTTTCATAGATCAAGTCCTGGAGAAATTAGTAGGGAAGCCCTATTACTGTTTTCTAGATGGTTTCTCTGGATACATGCAAATATACATTGCACCTGACGATCAACACAAGACCACCTTCACCTGCCCATTTGGTACCTTTGCGTACACTCGCATGCCATTTGGCCTGTGCAACGTGCTGAGTACATTTCAACGTTGCAGGACAAGTATCTTCTCGGACCTGCTACAGGAGTGCATGGAGGCGTTCATGGACGACTTCACGGTATATGCCAATTCATTCGATGCATGTCTGGAAAACTTATCCAAGGTGTTGAAGAGATGCATTGACATAAACTTGGTTCTTAACTTTGAAAAATGCCACTTCATGGTGATTGAGTTAATTGTGTTGGGCCATCTGGTATCCAATAGAGGCATTGAGGTTAACAAAGCAAAGATCGACATCATCACCTCCCTTCCAAACCCCACTTCAGTGCGGGAAGTCTGCTCATTCTTAGGACATGTAGGATTTTATAAGAGATTTATTAAGAACTTCAGCAAGACTGCATTGCCCCTATCCAAACTGCTATAAAAATATGTGGAATTCAAATTTGATCAGCCATGCATTGAAGCCTTTCGGGAACTGGAAAGCCGACTCACATCTGCCCCTATTCTACAAGCACCTGATTGGGAGCTGCCATTTGAGCTCATGTGCGATGCATCCAATGCGGTATTGGGAGCCGTCTTAGGCCAAAGAGCTGGAGTCGGCAAGCCGATGCATGTGATTGCCTATGCATCTTGGACAATGGACCCAGCCTAGTTAAATTACATAACAACCGAGAAGGAACTTTTGGAAATTATGTTTGCCTTGGACAAATTTCGATCATACCTACTCGGTTAAAAAATCATTGTATTCTCTGACCATGCTGCATTGAGATTCTTGTTGAAGAAGCCAGATGCCAAGCCGAGACTGATCTGGTGGATGCTTCTCCTTCAAGAATTCAACATAAAGATCAGAGATAAGAAAGGTGTTGAGAATTCAGTAGTAGATCACTTGAGTAGAATTGAGAGGGAAATCGAATTGATGCCCATTAGAGACAAATTCCCAGATGAGGAACTATTGCACGTCACCACGCCTACACCATGGTTTGCCGACATCTGCAACTTTGTAGCAGCATCTCAGTTCCCACTAGAGGCATCTCGGCTATACAAGGAAAGACTACAAAATGATGTTAAATACTACATATGGGATGATCTCTACCTATGGCGACTTTGTAATGACCAAGTTATTTGTAGGTGCATTTTTGACACCGAGATCAATTCGGTCCTCCAATTTTGTTATGTAGCACCTAGAGGCGGCCACTATAGATCAACTCGGACTGCCAAGAAAGTGCTTGATTGCAGGTTCTATTGGCCCACCATTTTCTGGGATGCCTATCAATTTGTCTCCATTTGTGAAAAATGCCAAAAGGCTAGAATGGCCATTGGTAGAAGGCATGAGATGCCCCAACAACCCATACTATTTTGCGAAGTCTTTGATGTTTGGGGTATCGACTTCATAGGGCCATTCCCAATCTCCAATGGGTACTCTTACATTTTACTGGCCGTAGATTACATATCAAGATGGGTGGAGGCCATAGCCACCAGAACCAATGATGCCAAGGTTGTAGTGGACTTTCTGAAGTCCAATATCTTCTGTCGGTTTGGTGTGCCGAAAGTGCTCACAAGTGACCAAGGTAGTCACTTCTGCAATAGAGCCATGTCCTCCTTACTCCACAAGTATGGGGTGATACATAGAATTGCCATAGCCTATCACCCCCAGACCAATGGCCAAGCTGAAGTTTTCAATAGGGAAATAAAGAAAACACTGCAAAAGATGACCAATCCCAACAGGAAGGACTGGAGCCGACTCCTTGAGGACGCTCTATGGGCACATAAAACTACATACCGAACTCCGTTAGGGATGTCTCTTTATTGGATTGTCTTCGTTAAAGCTTGTCATCTTCCTGTGGAAATAAAATACAGAGCTTACTGGCAGTTAAACAGTGCAATCTGGATTATGACTAAGTAGGGAAGCAGAGATAATCTCAGCTATAAGAACTGGACGAATTTCACTTGGAAACCTATGAGAACTCTCGAATCTATAAGTAGAAAGTCAAGAAATTCCATGATTAACAAATCTTGAGGAAAGAATTCCGAGTCAACCAGAAAGTACTGTTGTTCAATTCACGATTAAAGCTCATAGCAGGCAAGCTTCGTTCTAGATGGGATGGACCTTTTGTTATCATTAATGTTTTTCCCTATGGTGCAGTAGAACTGAAAGATGAACACACCAACAACACCTTCCTAGTCAATGTGCATCAGATTAAGCTATATCGTGAAGGTCCAACACCAATAGCAGGCGACATGGAGACCATCTCATTAATGGAATCAACTCCACCGGATTACACACCTTGAGCCAATTGCATGAGCCTCTCTGAATTCATGCATGCATTGGGGACAATGCAACATTTAAGTGTGGGGGGGGGGGGATTGTGGCCATTTAAAGCTTGCTAGATTTTTTGCTTAAAATTTTGTTCTGTGCATAATTCAACTCTGAATGTTCATATCTGCTTGTTATATCTGTATCTAACTCTATTTTTCGTGTATGTCTTAATTTTCATTTTTTTCAGTAGTAAGCAATTTGGAACCCTGGAGGACAGATTTTTCAAGCTTAATAGGAAATGGAATTTTTGCACCCTTAGGCAGTAGGTGATTGAAAAACAGAAAAGATAGACCTTTAGTGACAGAGTAATTGACCGTGTGAGGATTCTTGAGCCTATGTACATATAGATGGCTTTGTACCTTGCCATTTTCTCTTTCTTGTGTGATTTTTACATCCATGCTAACTGTGTATTCTGGATTTTGCCTTGACTCTCTGGACATATTGATGAGTTACAATTTATACATCTTTTAGACACCTAAGAAGGAGGTTTGCAAGACTATTTTGTGCTTAAGAATGGATTGTTAGCTAAGATTCATTCTATGAGCTTGAATATAGAGAAAATACAAATCTATGTTAATTCAGATTTCTTAGCTAATAAAAGTGTCACTCCTTCTTCTGCAGGTCAAGCCGAGTTAACCAGGGTCAACAAAAGGAGTCTCAGCCGAGATGAAGTCATCCTGGCCAGTCCGACTCCATCTTGGCCGGACTAGAGTCATCTTGGCAACCCATGCCTCGCAGCCCAGCAGCCCAATAGAGAGGCCCAATTGTATTGACCACATCAGCTATCCAACTCGGAGGCCATCTCAGCGTCAACACAACTGCCATGTCACTCCTAGGAAATCTGCCATGTCACGTTAGAAGATCTGCATAGGGGTAGAATAGGATCTTCACAGTGTAATTCTGTTAGGATTCATTAGGATTAGCATGTCACAGCTCGTGTATATATATGAGGAGCTGTGCACTTTTTACACGTTCTGTCTTTGAATTCACTCTTAATACACTTCATTTACTCCATTTCCTCGCTCTCATCCCTCCATTCCTGGTGGTGCTCGATGCTGCATTGGCGTTTCTCTCGATTGAGGAAGTGCAGGTTTGAGACTGGGAAGCCGAAGTCTACCAGAGGGGACCGATTCGACTACTAACGCACTCTGGTGGAGCTGATCCTCAGCGCTCAGGCTAACGGAGGTGAACCACCACCATCAACCATGCGATCATCGTGGAAGATGGATTCACCTGAATTCAGGACCACTGTATTTGTATTCTATTTCTGTTAATCGATTTCATTCTGCGTTTCATATCTCCTTTTTCTTTCCTCTTCTTTAATTCATGTTTGAATCGCGATTGCATTTGAATATGAACAATGTTAAGCTAAGCCGATTGGAACTGGTTTAACTAATTCAGTAGGTAATCAGTTAATGATAGTTAATCGAGAACCTAAAATCAGCTCTGCACTTAATCCCTGCCAACTGATGAGGTAGCGATTGCGTAATTCCTCGATATGGCAATGGACGAATGTTTGGCGATCGTCATAAGACTACCAAAGGAACTGAACATGAACACAGTTATATAATAATAATAATAGACAACTAGTAACAATAGTATATGTTTACTGCATTCATAGTCTTAGTTTACTTTCTGCTTTACTTGCATTCCCAACCCCCTTGTTTACTGCTTTTTAGTTTGAGACAGAGATAGTCCATCTCTGTAGCATCTGTCTGCACTCAGCCGAGACCAAGCCAGATTATCTCTACCGGGATCATCTCGGCTCAGTCTCTGCCGAGAGCTACTCGGCCAGTGCCGAGGGGAGTTAGCACTTTACATATTAGATTCTATGTCACTTCACTTAACACCAATTCACAACTGAACGCACTGTGTCCTTGAGAAGAATGACCTAGGGTTAGCTATACTATAGTTAGCTTTAGTTATTTGATAAGCGTGTAAAACGACTAGAAAAACACGCATCATCACATATCTAGTTTCGCATGCAGGGATGAGATGATCTTGGCCATGTTTCAAAGAAGCCTCGAGCCAAAAAGGCCTACCTTGTAAACGTTATCCCTTGTTTACCCCTTTGAGCCTAAATGACCATTCTTTTGTGACAAATCATTACAAGCCAAGGTTGAAAAACCAGGATTACCCTCAAACTCAGGGATAAAAGAGCTTTGGAATTGTTTTGGGAGTAAGTTGCGATCAAGTGTGGGGGAGACACCAGGGGATAAGCAAGAGTAATGTATCCAAAAAGGGTTGAAAGGGAAGGAAGGGAAAGAAGGAAACAAGTGTAGAAAGCAAGGAAAAATAAAGAAGTAGCCAAAAGTTATAAGTTGTAGCAAAAACACAGCACAAAGCTGCAAAATAAGAAGTAAGAAAAAGAAGAAAAGAAAAATAGGAAAAAGGGAATAAAAGAAGTGAGCTAAAGCTGTTTCAAGAAGGCTTGCAGAACCTTGGGGATATTCTCCATACTGACGAACTTACTCCTCATCACTCCTCTCTTCCTTGCGGTTATAAAAACTCACTTTTCCTTCCTAACCCTACCTTTTAACCCTGGCCACGATACAAGCCGAGAATGAAGCCCTCTTGATCATTTCTACATGTGTTTTAGAAGGTGTGGAAGGAGAGGCCAGTCAAAGTTTGGTAATACCAGTTACATGGGATGTTGAGTGCATATACAAGCCCAAACACTTGAGAGGTTGAGAGAGTATGTTCCTAAGAGACAACTTTGCCAATAAAGAGCGGCCCAATTGTGTTGTCCACGTCAACTATCCACCTTAGCTGCCATGTCACTCTGGGAGAATCTGCCATGTCACGTTGGAAGATCTTCACAGGGGTAGAACAGGACATTCACATTGTAATTCTGTTAGGAAATTTTGGCGTTATCTAGCTACTCAGCTCGTGTATATATAGGAAGAGCTGTGCACTTTTTACGCGTCTTTGAATTCACTCCTGATACATTTCATTTACATCATTTTTCCTCACTCTCATTCTTCCATTTTTGGTGGTACACGATGCTGCATTGGCGTTTCTCTCGATCGAGGAAGTGCAGGTCTGAGACTGGGAAGCTGAAGTATGCCAGAGGGGACCGATCAAACTACTGACGCACTCTGGTGGAGCTGATCCTCAGCGCTCAGGCTAACGGAGGTGAACCACCACAATCAACCATGGTGATCGTCATGGAAGATGGAACCACCTGAAGTCAAGACCACTATAGTTATATTCTGTTTCTGTTAATCAATTTCATTCCGCATTTCATACCTCTGCTCCTTCCTCTTCTTTAATTCATGTTTGAATCGCGATTGCATTTGAATGTAAACAATGTTAAGCTAAGTCGATTGGAATTGGTTTAACTAATTCAATAGGTAATCAGTTAACGATAGTTAATCGAGAACCTAAAATCAGCTCTGTACTTAATCCCTGCCAACTGATGAGGTAGTGATTGCGTAATTCCTCGGTATGGCAATGGACGAACCTCTGGCGATTGCGATAAGACTTCCTAAGGCTGATATGGATTAAGAACTGGAATACGGAACGTGGACTGGACTTGAATTAATGGGGCTGAACATGAACACAGTTAAATAGTAATAATAGTAAAACTAGTAGTGATAGTATACATTTACTGCATTTCGTGGCATTAGCTTATTTCCTGCTTTACTCGCATTTCAACCCCCCCCCTATTTTCTCCTTTCTAGTCTGAGACAGAGACAATCCATCTCTGTAGCGTCTGTCTGCGCTCGGTCGATTGCCGAGAGCCACTCGTTCAGTGTTGAGAAGAGCCAATACTCCACGTCTCAGATTCTACATCATTTCACTTCACACAAAACACAAATGAGCACACTGTGTCCTTGAGAAGAATGACCTAAGGTTAGCTATACTATAGTTAGCTTTAGTTATTTGATTAGCGCGTTGAAATGACTAAAAACGAGCAACTATCAAATTGGCGACGTTGTCGGGGACACAAGTTCTTTTGTGTCTTTGTGTGCCAAGTTAAGTGAAGTCGAATCTCGAGTCTGTGAAGTGTGTCTGTCAAGTCAGTTGAGTCTTTGATTTTGTATGTGTCTATTCTTATCGGATCCCAAATAAAAAGCATGTTAATCATTATTTGTTTCTCTGCGTGAATTCACCGCTAAAAAAAAAAGGAATCAACATTTTTGTAGCTACGTAGAATTGACATTCTATTTTACATTTACTACTGCATCTTTCTTTCTACATTGCATTCTCGCATTTAGCTAGTTTTTCTATTTTTCATTCTTGCTAGTTTAATTGCATTCTTTCTGTATGCCATTAGTTAGTTAACTGATAATTGTAGTTTCCAATTCTGCATCCACCGTTTCAAGTACTGTTTTCAATTCTGATTTTTCTACATAATAAGTACAATGCATGACTAGGAGTAGTACTGACCCATTGTATGCTTTTGACCCAGAGATAGAATTAACCTTACATAGACTACGAAAAATTAGGAATGTTGCAGTAAATACTAGTAGGAGTATAGATTCTGTCGCTGACTCTAACTAGTCTTACACTGATTGTTTTGTTTCTAGTTCTAAAGTTTTTGCAGAACCAGGACTAATGGAGAATAACGATAGAACACTGAAGGAATTAGCCACTCTAGATGTGGTGTATCAACCATGGTGCATCCAATACCCACAGTTGGAGCCGGCTCAAACTTATGAGTTGAAATCTGGTCTTATACACTTGTTGCCAAAATTCCATGGTCTTGTAGGAAAGACCCCCACAAACATCTGAAAGAATTCCATGTGGTCTACTCCACAATGAGGCCGCAGGGGATATCAGAGGACTACATCAAAATGAAGGCATTTCCATTCTCCTTGGATGGAGCAGCAAAGGATTGGCTGTACCTTCAGCCAGCACTTTTCAATACTTTGGGAGACATGAAGCGTGCATTCCTGGAGAAGTTCTTTCCGGCATCCAGAACTACGACCATCCGGAAAGAAATATGTGGAATCAGGTAGCATGCAGGTGAAACACTACATGAGTACTGGGAAAGGTTCAACAAACTTTGTGCCACCTGTCCACATCATCATATCAGCGAACGGTTGCTGATCCAGTATTTCTATGAAGGCCTACCAATGATGGACAGAAGCATGATAGACGCAGCCAGTGGTGGAGCATTGATGGATAAGACACCAGCAGTAGCAAGGCATCTGATCTCTAATATGGCGAGCAATACACAGCAGTTTAGGATTAGAGGGTCAAATCAACCACGAATGGTGAATGAAATTGGTGTAGCTTCCAATCAGAGGTTGGAGAATCAGCTGACTGAATTGACATCATTGGTGAGACAACTTGCTGTTGGACAACACCAACCAGCCATGGCAGCGAAGGTTTGTGGCATATGTACTTCCATAGAGCACCCCACTGACATGTGCCCCACTCTCCAAGAAACCGAGTCAGACCAACCAGAGAATGTTGGAGCCATAGGTGGATTTCAGTACGGGAAGCAACCGTATCAGAATCGGCCATTCGATAGCCAGCAGCTTGGAAGACAGCCATTTCGGCCAGGACGGAATCAGGGACCATATGCAGCTCAACAATTCGGATCTACACCGAATACCTCCCAGAGGCAAGCTGGTTATCAACAGTTGACTCCGCACTACCAAGCACCACCTTTCCAACAACAGCAACAGTAGAGAGTGCCTACACAAGGCAACTCTCCATCTCTGGAAGACCTGATGAAGCAGCTTGCAACCAGCAACCTAGAGTTCCAACAATCTGTGAGCTCCAGCAATTTACAGTTCTAGCAGAACATGACCGCCACCATCCAGGACCTCAAAACGCAGATTGGTCAGTTAGCCAATACTATAAGTCAATTATAGTCGGCAGGATCCAACAACCTCCCCTCTCAAACCATTCCAAATCTGAGGGGGAATGCCAGTGTAGTTACTCTTCGGAGTGGAAAAGAGTTACCAAGATCAGTTGAAGCCGACTCCGAGCAAAATGCCAACTTGCAGCCTCGGCCAGAGACAACTGTCCCACTGCCATTTCCATCCCGGACCACTTCGGCAAGAAAGCCAGAGTCAAATGAAGAATTGCTGAAGATGTTCCGCAAGGTGGAAATCAATATTCCACTCCTCGACGCTATCAAACAGGTCCCTAAGTACGCAAAATTCCTCAAGGAATTGTGTATACACAAAAGGAGAAAAATAAAGGGGAGCAAGGAGATTGGAGGTGTGGTGTCGGCTCTGATGAAGAACGAAGCAATCACTGTAGGTGCCGCAACTTTGCCAAAGAAATGCAGAGACCCCAGAATCTTTTTTGTCCCATGCACCATCGGTGAATGCACTTTTGCTGATGCCATGTTGGACCTGGGAGCCTCAATTAACGTCATGCCCGCATCTATCTACAGGTCCCTGAATTTTGGTGAATTAGAACCCACAGGGATGACCATTCAACTTGCAAATAGGAGTATTGTCCAACCCCTGGGAGTTCTCGAGGATGTTCTTGTCCAAGTCAACGAGCTAATATTTCCAGCTGACTTTTATGTGCTAGATATGGAGGACGAAAATCCGGAAAAGAATCCACCTTAATTCTGGGAAGGCCCTTCTTGATGACAGCCAGAACAAAGATTGATGTGCATGCAGGGATGCTCTCCATGGAATTCGATGACACCCTGGTGCAATTCAATATTTTCGAAGCCATGAAGCAGCCTACCGAAGACCACTCTCTCTTTGGTATTGATGTACTTGATGAACTAGTTGAAGAATATCTGCAACTAAATGGCAGCTGTGAAAACATTGAGGAGTCTGCTGAGAATGCTGAAAGTAGCTGCCTAGAGGTCACTAATGAAGAGGCCGACCATGAGAAAGTACCAGACCTTCCCAACTCTGAGGATAATCATAGTGATGTTGCTGACTTGGCTTTTGAAGTAGAACTGTCCGAATTGTTAGACCAAGTCTGCAGCCCAGAACACTCAGAGTATGCGAATGATGCAGAAAACAAAGTCGCTGATGCTGAAAAGTCTTCCATTGCACACTTAGCGACAATTTTCACGGCCAAGAACGAGTCGGCCAGAGAAGGCCGGGTCAAGGAAGAAGTCAAGGCCGACAAGCTTGCCGAGACCTTCTTGGCCAAAGAAGACCCGACTCAGACTGTAACAGAAATAAATGGTCCATCCGGATCCGACTTAAAAGGAATGCTAGAAGCTAATGTAGACTCTATTCCGACAAGAACCGAAGTCGCAAAGTCGAGCAGGCCGAATCAGCCAAAGGCCGAAATCATGTCAGCACACTTGGCGCCGAATCAAGATCAAGCCGGTCAGTCGAATCAAAACTCAAAAATTAAAAAATCTCCATGTCCACCACCACCCATGGAATTAAAAACATTGCCAAGTCACCTTAAGTATGCTTATTTGGACAAGGAACAGCAACTCCCAGTTATCATCGCCAACGATCTCCACCCAGAGCAAGAAGACAAGTTGCTGGAGGTCCTAAGACAACATAAGAAGGCAATAGAGTGGAAGCTGGCGGACCTTCCTGGCATAAACCCCTCCATCTGCATGCACAGAATCTTGTTGGAGGAGGAAATCAAGCCCATAAGGCAGTAGCAAAGAAGACTGAATCCAACACTCTAGGACGTGGTTAAAAAGGAAGTTACCAAACTCCTTGCTGTAGGGATCATCTACCCCATCTGGGATAGCCAATGGGTGAGCCTTGTGCAAGTGGTGCCGAAGAAGTCTAGGATGACTGTCATGAAGAACCAGCAAGATGAGCTGGTCCCAACAAGGATTCAGAATAGCTGGCAAGTTTGCATAGACTACAGAAGATTGAATCAAGCAACTCGCAAGGACCATTTTCCTCTGCCTTTCATTGACCAAATGCTTGAGAAGTTATCTGGGAATTCCCATTACTATTTTCTTGATGGATTCTCAGGCTACATGCAAATTCATATAGCCCTGAAGATCAACATAAGACAACCTTCACCTGCCCATTTGGCACCTTCACGTATACACGCATGTCATTTGGCCTCTGCAATGCTCCGAGTACATTCCAACGTTGCATGATGAGTATCTTCTCGAACTTGTTGCAGGACTGCATGGAGGTATTCATGGACGACTTCATGGTGTACGCTGACTCATTTGAAGCATGCCTGAATAATCTATCAAGAGTGTTGAAGAGATCCATTGACACAAACCTCGTGCTTAATTTTGAAAAATGTCACTTCATGGTGACTGAAGGAATAGTGTTGGGCCATCTGGTATCCAACAAAGGTATTGAAGTGGATAAGGCTAAGATAGACATCATATCATCCCTTCCAAATCCCTCTTCTGTGAGGGAGGTTCGCTCATTTCTAGGACACGCCGACTTTTATAGAAGATTCATAAAGAATTTTAGTAAACTTGCCCTGCCTCTGTCCAAGCTGCTACAAAAGGATGTGGAATTCAACTTTGACCAGGCTTGTATTGAAGCATTTCGGGAGCTGAAAAATAGACTCACATCCGCCCCTATTCTCCAAGCACCAAATTGGGACCTGCCATTTGAACTGATGTGTGATGCATCCGATTTGGCATTAGGAGCCGTTCTCGGCCAGAGAGCTGGAGCCGGCCTCCCTGTACATGTAATTGCTTATGCATTCCAGACTATGGATTCAGCCCAACAGAATTACACAACAACTGAGAAGGAACTATTGGCAATTGTGTTTGCCTTGGACAAATTCCGCCCATACCTTCTCGGTTCAAAGATCATTGCGTTCTCTGATCATACTACTTTGAGATACTTGTTGAAGAAGCCTGATGCCAAACCAAGACTGATTTGGTGGATGCTTCTCCTTCAAGAATTTAACATAGAAATCTGAGATAAGAGAGGTGCTGAGAATTCTGTAGCTGATCACCTGAGCAGAATTGAAAGAGAAAGCGAACCACTACCTATCCGAGACGAGTTTCCAGATGAGCACCTGCTACACATAAGAACGTCTCCACCATGGTTTGCTGACATTTGTAATTTTGTGGCAGCATCTCGGTTCCCACTGGAGGCATCTCGGGCATACAATTCCTTTTGGGATAAACTCCGAAGATAAACTCCGAAGCGATGCCAAATATTACATTTGGGATGATCCCTACCTTTGGAGATTGTGTAGTGACAAAGTCATCCGCAGGTGCATTCCTGAAGCCGTGACCATCTCGATCCTCCAATTCTGCCATTCGGCACCTGGAGGCGGCCACTATGGATCAACTCGGACTACCCGGAAAGTGTTAGACTGTGGCCTCTACTGGCCAACTATCTTTAGGGACGCGCATGAATTCGTCTCTACCTGCGAGAAATGCCAAAAAGTAGGAGTGACCATGAACAGAAGGCATGAAATGCCCCAGCAACCTATCTAGTTCTGTGAAATTTTTTATGTCTGGGGAATAGACTTCATGGGGCCATTCCCAGTCTCCAATGGATATTCATACATTCTGCTGGCCGTGGATTACGTATCAAGATGGGTAGAAGCCATTCCCACCAGAACCAATGACGCAAGAGTAGTTGTGGACTTCCTCAAGTCCAATATTTTCTACAGGTTTGGTGTACCAAAAGCGCTCATAAGTGACCAAGGCAGTCACTTCTGTAACAGAGCCATGGCTTCTCTTCTTCAGAAATATGGGGTAGCACACAGAATTGCTACTGCCTACCACCCCCAAACAAATGGCCAAGTCGAGGTGTTCAACAGGGAAATCAAGAAAACATTGCAAAAGATGACCAATCCCAGTAGGAAGGACTGGAGTCGCCTCCTTGAGGATGCTCTTTGGGCACATAGAACTGCACACCGGACACCTCTAGGGATGTCTCCCTATAGGATTGTTTTCGGTAAGGCCTGTCACCTTCCTGTGGAGCTAGAACATAGAGCATATTGGGCTGTTAAGCAATGCAATCTGGCCTATGACCAAGCCAGAGAGCAGCGAAAATTTCAACTGCAAGAATTAGATGAACTCCGCTTGGAAGCATATGAAAATTCTAGGATCTACAAGCAGAAGATCAAGCGATTCCATGACTAGTAGATCTTGAGAAAAGAATTTAGAGTCAGCCAGAAAGTCCTCCTGTTTAACTCACGCCTTAAACTCATTTTAGGTAAGCTTCATTCTAGATGGGATGGACCTTTTGTTATCACTAATGTGTTTCCCCATGGTGTAGTACAGCTAAAAGATGAACACAGTAACCGCACCTTCTAGGTCAATGGGCATCAGATTAAGCCATTCCATGAAGGTCCAGTGTCAATCACTCATGACATGGAGATAATATCATTGGTGGAACCGGCTCCACCAGACGACCCTGCCTCGCATTGAGGACAATGCTAAATTTTGAGTGTGGGGTGAGGGGGGGATAATGTTACAGTCATTTAAATTGCTTCGTCTTGTTTTATTCCCATCCTCCTGAATGTATATGGTATTAAGTTTGAATTCAACAACCATTAAACGCGCCCAACTCCTTATATATATACACGAACTAGACTTCTGAACACGCAAGCTAACGGACTCCTAATTGAATTATAGAGTGAAATTCCTACTCTACCCTTGCGTAACTTACACTGCAAGCTTCTCCCAGAGTGACGGGGTAGCTAAGTTGGATAAAGCTAACTTGGATGCTAGATTAGCTTGTTGATCTGGGTTGCTCCACATGGTTGCTGGACCTGTAGAGCCGTCCGGTCCAAGAAGAAGTCGGTTTGGTTGGGACGACTCACTTGGGCCGAGACTCTTGATGGGTTGAGATCAATTTGGCATGCAGAAAGGAATAAATTCTCTTATTTGCTAAAATCCTCAAATTAGCATAGATTTTTGCTTTCCCTGTTTCTAAGTTCGTAATATGAATCTTAGCTAATACTTAATTCTTAAGCACCAAATGATCCTAAAAACACTCATCTTAGGTCCCTGCAAATTGTATAAAATGTGACTCATCAGACCCCCACACTTACACTTTTGCATTCTTGGGCAAAATCGGTGTTCAAACACAAGGGAGATTTTAAAAGAGAAAAAGAATTTTCAATAAGTTTCTCAAGCCTTAGATAAAACAGAATTGGCATTCCTTCACCCAAAGAGTTGAGATGTTCAAGCAATCTGTGAAAATTACTTTCCCCACACACGGGCAATTAAAGTGACCTGCAACATCAAAGGACGACTGAGAGTGATAGAGTTCTCTCTCAGGAAAAATACTCTCGCAACCTCTCAGGTGTTTGGGCTTGTATATACACTCAACGTCCCATGTAACTGGTATTACAAAACTTTGACTGGCCTCTCCTTCCACACCTTCAAAAACACATGTAGTCATGATCAAAAGGACTTCTTTTTCGGCTTGTATTATGGCAAGGGTTAAAAGGTGGGATACAAGATGGGGAAGTGAGCTTCCTAACCATAGAGAAGAGAGGACTAGTGGGGAGTAGTTTCACCAGTGTAGGGAGTATCCCCAAGGCACTGCAATTTTCTGGGAATAGTTCTGACTTCCCTCCTTTCTTTCCCTTTCTCTGCTTTTCTTTTCTTCTTTTCTCACTTCTCATTTTACAGCTTTGCCATGTTTATGTCATAGCTTATGACTTCTGGCTGTTGCTTCTTTGATTTTTCTTTTGTTTTACTAAACTTGTTCCTTTCTTTCTTTTTGTTGCAGCTTCTAGTTTCTGCTGCCTTTCTTTTCTTTCTTTCATCATGCAATTTTTTTTTCTTTCTTTTCCTTTTCAACCCTTTTCTAATACACTACTCTTGTTGTGTCCTCGGTTGTCTCCCCCACACTTGAACAAGAAGTACTCCCAAAACAATTCCAAAGCTCCTCTAATCCCTAAGGTTAGGGTTGATCATGGTTTTCCGGCTTCAGCTTGTAATGAGCTGTCAGAAAAGAATGGTAATTCAAGCTCAAAGAGGGTAAACAAGGGGATTTACAAGGTAGGTCTGGTTGGCTCGAGGCTTATTAGAAAGATGGCCTAGATCATCTCATTCATGCATGCGAAACCAAATATATCCAAAGAGTCAAGACAAAATACAGAACATTCAGTTAATATGGATACAAAAATCACACAAGAAAGAGAGAATGGCAAGATGCACAACCATCTATATGTACATAGGCTCAAAAATTCTCACTGGTTGATTTCTCTACCACTAATAGTCTCTCTGTTCTGCTTTTCAATCACCTACTACCTGAGATGCAAAGATTTCATCCCCTGTCAAGCTTGAAAGATTTGTCCTCCAGGATTCCGAATTGCTTCCTACTCACTCATCCAATAAGAAATTATTTCAATTTCTTTTTCAGGGCATTTTCTCAACACTCGGAATTCCGAGTTCAGTTAGGGACAACAAAAGCAAATTCCAACAAAAATTGAAATTGGCTGGGTCAAGTCAAAGTCGATTTGAATCTGTCCGAGATGAAGTCGGATTCGGCATGGATTCGGCTTGGGCAACTTTTATTTACAATAAAGGGAAATGACTTGAAAAGGAACAGAAAGAGAAGAAACCGAAAGGAACAAAAATTTGGACTTGAAAAGAAAAATAAAAACAAAGACCAAAGTTTTAAAACAGTAATGGAGTTTGAACTTTGAAGAACAGAACAAGACTTTTAAGCACAGAATTCAGCAAGCCTCAGGTGGGCACACTATCTCGCCCCATACTTAAAGGTTGCATTGTCCTTAATGCAAGGCATGAATACAAAGGGAGTTCACGAAATTGGCTCAAAGTGTGTCGTTCGGTGGAGCCAGTTCCATTAATGAGATGGTCTCCATGTTTCGTGCTGTTGGTGCTGGACCTTCATGAAATAGCTTAATTCAATGCCCATTGACCTGGAAGGTGTTGTTGGTGTGTTCATCCTTTAGTTCTACTACACCATAGGGAAAAACATTAGTAATAACAAAAGGTCCATCCCATCTAGAATGTAGCTTGCAATGAGCTTTAAACGTGAATTGAACAGGAGTACTTTTTGGCTGACTTGGAACTCTTTTCTCAGGACCTGCTGATCATGAAATCACTTACTTGACTTTCTGCTTATAGATCCGAGAGTTGTCATAGGCCTCCAAGCGGAGTTTGTCCAATTTTTGCAGTTGGAATTTCCTTTGTTCCCCTGCCTGGTCATAGGCCAGATTGCACTGCTTAACAGCCTAGTAGGCTCTGTGTTCTATTTCCACAAGAAGATGACAAGCTTTACCGAAGGGGACATCCCCAACGGAGTTCGGTATGTAGTTCTATGTGCCCAAAGAGCATCCTCAAGGAGTCGGCTCCAGTCCTTCCTACTAGGATCGGTCATCTTTTGTAGCATCTTCTTTATTTCCCTATTGAAAACTTCAGTTTGGCCATTGGTCTGGGTGGTAGGCTGTGACAATTCTATGCACCACCTCATACTTGTTGAGTAAAGATGACATGGCTCTGTTGCAGAAGTGACTACCTTGGTCACTTATGAGCGCTTTTGGCACACCAAACCGACAGAAGATATTGGACTTCAGAAAATCCACTACAACCTTGGCATCATTGGTTTTGGTAGCTATGGCCTTCACCCATCTTGACACATAGTCCACGACTAACAGAATATATGAATACCCATTGGAGATTGGGAATGGCCCCATGAAGTCGATACCCCAAACATCAAAGACTTCGTAGAACAGTATAGGTTGTTAGGGCATTTCATGCCTTCTGCTAATGGCCACTCCAACTTTTTGACATTTCTCACAGGAGGAGATGAATTAATAGGCATCTTTGAAAATGGTGGGTCAATTGAACTAACAATCAAGTTCCTTCCTAGTCATCCGAATGGAACCATAATGCCTACCTTCGGGTGCTACATGACAAAACTGGAGGACTGAGTTGATCTTAGTGTTAGGAATGCACCTAGGAATGACTTGATCAAAGTCTCCAAAGGTAGGGATCATCCCATACGTAGTGCTTGGCATCATTTTGAAGTCTTTCTCTATATAGTCGAGATGCCTCCGGTGGGAACTAAGATGCTGCCACAAAGTTACAAATGTCTCCATACCATGGTGTAAGCGTGGTGATGTGCAATAATTGCCCATCTAGGAATTCGTCTCTGATTGGCATCAGGTCATCTTCCTTCTCAATCCTGCTCAAGTGATTTGCTACTGAATTCTCAGCACCTTTCTTGTCTTTGATCTCTATGTTAAATTCTTGAAGGAGAAGCATCCACCGAATCAGTCTCGACTTGGCATCCAACTTCTTCAATAAGAATCTCAATGCAACATGGTTAGAGAACACAATGATTTTTTAGCCGAGTAGGTATGAACAAAATTTGTCCAAAGTAAACACGATTGCCAAAAGTTCCTTCTCGATTGTTGTGTAATTTAACTAGGCTGGGTCCATAGTTCGAGATGCATAGGCAATTACATGCATTAAGTTGCCAACTCCAAAGTAAACACGATTGCCAAAAGTTCCTTCTCAATTGTTGTGTAATTTAACTAGGTTGGGTCCATAGTTCGAGATGCATAGGCAATTACATGCACTGGGTTGCCAACTCCAGCTCTTTGGCCTAAGACAGCTCCTAATGCCGAATTGGATGCATCACATATAAGCTCAAATGGCAACTCCTAGCTAGGTGCGGATGTGAGTCGGCTCTTCAGCTCCTGAAAGGCTTCAATACAGGGCTAGTCAAATTAAAATTCTACATGCTTCTATAGTAGCTTGGATAGCGACATGGAAATCTTGCTGAAGTTCTTGATAAATCTTCTATAGAATCTTGCCTGTCCTAAAAATTAGTGGACTTCTCGAATAGAAGTGGGGTTTGGAAGAGAAGTGATGATGTCAATCTTTGCTTTGTCAACCTCAATGCCTCTACTGGATACAAGGTGTCCTAACATAATTCCCCCAGTCACCATGAAATGGCATTTTTCAAAGTTAAGAACCAAGTTTGTATCAATGCATCTCATTAACACCTTGGATAAGTTTTCCAAACATGCATCAAATAAATCAGCATATACCGTGAAGTCATCCATAACACCTCCATGCACTCCTGTAGTAGGTTCGAGAAAATGCTTGTCATGCAACGCTGAAATGTACTCGACGCGTTACATAGGCCAAATGGAATGCGAGTGTATGTGAAGGTACCAAATGGACAGGTGAAGGTGGTCTTGTGCTGATCTTTAGGTGCAATGTGGATTTGCATGTATCCAGAGAAACCATCCAAAAAACACGGGACTTCCCTACTAATTTCTCTAGGACTTTATCTATGAAAGGCAAAGGAAAGTGATCCTTGCGAGTTGCCTGATTTAATCTTCGATAGCCGATGTATACTCGCCAGCTATTTTGAATCTGCATAGGTACCAACTCATCGTGCTAGTTTTTCGTGATGGTTATCCCAAACCTTTTAGGTACTACTTTCACTAGGCTCACCCATTGACTATCTGAAATGGGATAGATGATCCCTATAGCAAGCAGTTTTGTCACCTCTTTCTTGATCACGTCTAGGATGGTCAGATTCATTCTTCTTTGTTGTTTCCTTATGGGCTTGCTTTCCTCCTCCATTAATATTCTATGCATGCAGATGGAGGGATTTATCCTTGGAAGGTCCGGTAATTTCTACCCAATTGCCTTTTTATGTTGCCTCAAGACGCTCAGCAATTTGTTTTCCTACTCTTGGGGAAGATTACTAGCAATGATGACTGGAAGTTGCTGTTCAGCATCTAAATAGGCATATTTCAAATGTCCTGGCAATGGTTTCAATTCCATGGGTGGTGGAAAAAATGAAGAGTTATCAACAAATACTTCCAGATTCGACTAGCCAATTTAAATTAGATTCGGCACCAAGTGTGCCGACATGATCTCAGCCTTTGCCTGTTGTGATTGACTCCTTTTTGCCTGGGTAGAGTTGACCCTTGTCAGTTTGGAGGTGGAGTCGGCTCCTTGTGTCGCACTAAAGTCGGATCCAAATGGAACGTAATTCTTGTCTTGTTTGGCCAAGATAGACTCAGTTTCAGCTTGTTGCTGGTCTTCTTCGGCTGAGATGATCTCGGCTTGCACATGTTCATGCAGGTCGGCCTTGACACTTGTCTTTGTGGCCAAGATGACTTCAGTCCCTTCTTGATCTCGACTTCTTTTGGCCGACTCGTACTCGACTATGAACATCGTTGCCACTTGTGTTGTAATTGGCATTTTGGTCTCGGCAACCTAAACTTCTGCCTTGTTTGAACACTCTAGGTTCTCATGGTTGCGTACTTGGTCTAGTAGTTTGATCAACTCGACTTCCTGACTCAAGTCGACAACAACAATATCATCCTCGGAGTCGGAAAGATTGTGTACTTTCCACACTTCTTCATTGTCGGCTTCTTTTTTGAAGGACCCTAGCAATCAATTAACTCAGTATCTTCAGCTAAATTTCAAATTTCTTCACTGCTGTCTAATTGAAAATACTCTTCAACTAGTTCATCAATCAAATCCACGCCAAAGAGGGAATGGTCTTTGGTGGGGGTGTTTCATGGCTTCAAACATATTGAATTGCACTAGGGTATCACCAAATTCCATTAAGAGCATCCCGACATACACATCAATCTTTATTCTGGCAGTCATAAGGAATGGTCGCCCCAAGATTAAGGTAGATCTCTTCCTTGATGTCTCGTCTTCCATGTCCAGCACGTAGAAGTCTGTTGGGAAAATTAACTCATTAACTTGGATAAGAACATCTTCAAGAACGCCTAAGGGTTGAACAACACTTCTGTTTGCCAGCTGTATTATCATTCTAGTGGGTTCTAGATCACCGAATTTCAAGGATTTGTAGATTGACATTGGCATGATATTAATTGAAGCTCCAAGGTCCAACATGGCATTGGCAAAGGTACAATCACCAATGGTACATGGGACAAAAAAAATTCTGAGATCTCGGCATTTCTTAGGTAGTGCCTGTGCTCCTGTAGTGAAATCTTCATTTTTGGTCAATACCAACATTATACCTCCCATTTCCATGCTTCCTTTCATCCTCTTCCTCTTGTGTACGCACAACTCCTTAAGGAACTTTGCATACTTTGGAATTTGCATTATCGTATCAAGGAGTGGAATGTTGATTTCCACCTTTCGAAACATCCTCAACAGTTCTTCATTAGAGTCAAGTTTCTTTGTTGAGACTGCCCGAGTTGGAAATGGCAATGGGATAGTTTTCTCCTATTGCAGCGGTTGTGAGTCAGCCTCTGGCTTAGAGTCGACATCCACTGATCTCGGTAACTACTGTGGTGCTAGTTGTGGCAATGCTTTTCCACTTCTTAACGTGACTGCACTCACATTCCCTCTTGAATTTGGAATGGTTTGTGAGGGTAGGTTACTGGATCTGGCCGACTATAACTGGTTCACAGTATTGGCTAACTCTCCTATTTGCATCTTGAGGTCTTGAATTGTGGCATTCATACTTTGTTGAAACTGCATGTTGTTGGAGCTCATGGTTTGCTGAAACTCTAGGTTGCTAGTTGCTAACTACTTCATCAGGTCCTCCAGAGATCGTAAATTTCCTTGAGCTGGCATTCTCTGTTGTTGCTGTTGCTGGAATGGTGATGTCTAATATTATTGAGTCGGTTGTCGATAACCTACTGGTCCTTGAGGTACATTTAGGACAGGTCCGAATCGCTGAGATGCATATGGTCCCTGACTTAGCCCTGGCTGAAATGGTTGCTTTCCAAACTATTGATTATTAGATGGCTGACTTTGATACAGTTGCTTCCCATACTGGTAACCACCTATAGCTCCAACACTCTTTGGGTAATCTCACTCGATTTCTTGCAATGTGGGGCACATATCAGTAGGGTGCTCTACTGAAGTACATATGCCACAGACTCTGGCTGCTATGCTTGGTTGGTGTTGTCCAATAGCAAGTTGCCTCACTAATGATGTCATCTTGGTCAGCTGGTTCTCCAATCTCAGGTTATCCATTGTATCGATTTCATTCACCATTCGGGATTGGCTGGCTCCTCTGATCCCAAACCGTTGTGTATTACTTGCCATATTAGAGATCATTTGTCTTGCTACTACTAGTGTTTTATCCATCAATGCTCCTCCACTAGCAGCATCAATCACGCTTCGGTCTATCATCGTCAAACCCTCATAAAAATATTGGATCAGCAATTGCTCACCAATCTGATGATGTGGACATGTGGCACACAACTTGTTGAATCTTTCCCAGTATTCATGCAGGGTTTCTCTAGGATGTTGCCTGATCCCATAGATTTCCTTCTTGATGGTCGCGGTTCTGGATGCCGAAAAGAACTTCTCCAAGAACATACGCTTCATATCTCCCCAGGTATTGAATAGAACTGGCTGTAGATACAACCAATCTTTTGCTGCTCCATCCAAGGAGAATGGAAATGCCTTTATGTTGATGTATTCTTCCGATATCCCCTATGGTCTCATTGTGGAGCAGACCACACAGAATTCCTTCAAGTGCTTGTGGGGGTCTTCTCCTGTAAGACCATGAAATTTAGGCAACAAGTGTATAAGACCAGATTTCAATTGGTATGTCTAAGCTGGTTCTAGTTGAGGATACTGGATGCACCAATGTTGGTATGCCACATGGGGAAAGGGAGAGTGAGAGAAAAACTGAGAAAAACTGATAGAAAATAAGAAAAAAAATAGTAAGAGTGATTCTAAAAAAAGAAATGAAAAAGGGAAAGAAAAAGTGGGATAGAAAAGAAAGAGGGGGAGAAAAAAAGAATAAGAAAAGTGAAAAAAAAGAACGAGTGAAAAAGCCTTCCTTGAGTGGTAAAAGTAAGAGAAAAGAGAAAAAAAGAAAGGAGGCCCTATTAGTAGGTCCTACACAAGTGAGAAGGGTCCTCTTAGCCAAGAACGAACGATTATTTGTTTTGCTTACTAACATGCTTGCTTTTCCTTGTGATATCTTGCCTATAGGTATACATCAGCTCCTTGAAGAGTTCCATGATGTCTTTCCTGAAGATATACCCCATGGATTGCCACCCTTGAGAGGTATAGAACACCACATCAATTTGACACATGGAGCCTCTTTGCTGAATAGGCTATTATATAGGATGAACCATGAGGAGACAGAAGAAATACAGAAACAAGTTGGTAATTTAATCGAAAAAGGTTAGGTAAGAGAAAGCATGAACTCGTGTGCCATGCTTGTAATATTGGTTCCAAAAAAGACGACACATGATGGAGGTGTACTGATTGTAGGCATCAATAATATTGGTTTATCAATAATATAACCTTTAGATATAGGCATTCTATTCCCCATTTGGATAATTTGCTTGATGAACTGCATAGTCCCAAATTTTTTTCAAAAATTGATTTAAAAATTGGATACCATCAAATACTGGTGAGAGAGGGTGATGAGTGGAAAATGGCTTTTAAGACAAGGTTTGGACTTTACAAGTGGCTTGTCATGCCTTTCGGATTGACCAATGCCCCTAGCACTTTCATGAGATTAATGAGCCATGTCTTAAGAAGCCTAATTGGCAAGTGTGTAGTAGTGTATTTTAATGACATTTTGATTTACTCTACTTGTTTGCATGACTACCTCTTACATGTAAAAAGTGTTTTAGAAATGTTTTGGAAAGAAAAATTGTATGCTGACTTGGAAATTTTTGTTTTTGATACCAATGAAGTCACATTCCTCGGCTTTGTAGTTGGCTCCCATGGAGTCAAGGTTGATGAGGAAAAGGTAAAGGTCATCCAAGATTGCCCAACACCTAAAAACGTGGGGGAAGTAAAAAGCGTCCATGGGCTTGCAAGTTTCTATAGGAGATTTATAAGAGATGTTAGTGTACTTGCAGCTCTCATCAATGAAATAATTAAAAAGAGTATTTGGTTCAAATGGGAGGAAAGTTAAGAGAGAGCCTTCAAAACCTTAAAGGAAAGGCTCATGTAAGCTTTCTTTCTAGCTTTGCCTAATTTTGCAAAATCTTTTGAGTTAGAGTGTGATGCCTTAAGGGTAGGCATAGGAGTTGTGCTCCTCCAAGAAGGGCACCACATTTCTTACTTTAGTGAAAACAAAAGGGTACCTAACTTAATTATTCAACCTATGACCGAAAGTTCTATGCTCTTGTGAGGGCATTGTAAACTTGGAAACACTATGTATTATTGTCACAACCAGATTTGTGACGAAGCGAAAAGGGAAAATTTAAGGAGGGAGGCCAAAATCAATTCGGCCTCGGGAGGAGTCGCCACCAGCGTTTTGATTAGGAACACTGGAAAACCAAGGTGGGGGGATAAGGTTTGGTCTGGAACCAGATGAATGGGTTCGGAAGTTGGTTACACACCAGGGGCACAGGGTGCCCCCAGCATGCCTGTTACTTAACAGTTACCTAAGACTAGCTTTTGGGTTTACTAAGGTTATAGTGTGGGTAGAGATGGTATCCTATGTACGGAGGATGGTTTGGTTTGGGGGAATAGACTTGATAAGAGTGTGCCTCCTGTGCCTACGTACCTCAGATTCGAGGAATCAAAGTCTACGTAGTTCTAGCGGTTCCTAGGGTTGGGAGATTTGCTTAGCCAAGGGTTGAGTTGGACTCGGCCCTGACCGGTTTTGGTTAAGGGAAAGGGTCAGGGAAGGCTCGCATGGGGAAGGCCGAGACGGGCTCGGCCTGGTTGAGTTTAGAAAAGACGAGAAAGCGCGAGGCAGACTCAGCTTGGGCAAATATTATACTATCTAAACTAGCAGACTTACTTACTTATTCTAAGGAAAGTCTAGGTTCTAAGTGCGTGAAGCTAACTAGATTCTAAACTAGACTACAACGTTTATGATAAGAGAGGGGAGAGTACCACTAACCTGGAGTCCGCCGTGACGTAGGGAGGTTGGAGGAATGCGGTCTCTTCTCTTCTCGTTCTATGACTTGTTCTGACTATTCCTTCTTCCCTTTGTTTGGTACTTCTGACTCGTTCTGGTTTTCGTCTGGCTTGCGTCGTGTAAAATTACCAATCTCAATGTGAACAAATTCTATGCACATGGGCCAAACCTCTCAACAATCCCTTCTAGATTCTTCATGTCCCTTCAGATTGCACTATATAGCGCTATTGTTAGGGGAGGAAAATCTCTGTTTCCTACCGTGTCATCTCCTCTTCTTTGTCCAAGTTTGTTCTCTCTTGATATTCCTAGTGTTTCCATAGTGCTCCAATTCTCTCGTGCTTTTTTGGTGAAAAATTGTTCGACCCCGTAGAAATATCTCCGACCCCTACTCATTCACGGTGAGGTCTTATATAGGCTGCAAGATGGGCTTGTACCTTAGCCCATCTCTGGTAAATATTCTGTTTAGGTTGAGTTTGAATTTGAATTGAATAACAGATTTTATTCCCTGATTCTTGGGATGAGTATCTTGCCTTATCGCCAAGAATCTCCAGGATTTTTTATCCGTTATGGTGACAACTGCCATAGTTGTTAGAGGTAGTCAACGCGGGCCACCGCGGTGGCTACTTGTTGATAACGTATAAAATCTTAGGGATTTTGTCGTTATCGGTTAAGGGAAAATCAACTGTGGTTGTTTGGGCCGGACAGTTTTGGGGTGCTACAGTTGCCCCCTCTTTATTTGTGTTCATTAGGGATGCCCCCTAATGGGCATAAATAAAGAATCCAGGGATGGTTCTAGGCTGAGGAGGTATTAGGCTAGTTTTTAGGCTTCGGTTGATTTGGATAGGATTCTGTTGGATGGTTCTAGGCTGAGGAGGTATTAGGCTAGTTTCTAGGTTTCGGTTGATTTGGATAAGATTTTGTCTTAGAGTTTTAATGACTTGATGTTTTAAACTTAAACTAAGGTTGCTGACTCTACTTGGCCAGCTAGATTTCGAATTTGATAATTGCTGCCAGATGACTTGGACTTGATAGTTGATGACTTGAATTTGATAGCTGATGCCTTGATCTTGATAGCTGATGAACTTGATAGCTGATGAACTTGATAGCTGATGACTTGATCTTGATAGCTGATGATTGAGATCATTGGCTTTACTCGAGGCGGCCAACGATGTCTTGAGACTGATGAATTGATTTTTGATCATTGACTCTGCTCCGGGTGGCCAATGATGTCTTGAACTTGAGATCACTGGTTCTACTCAGGGCGGGCAGCGATGTCTTGAATTTGATGACTGATGAATTGAATTTGGTAGTTGATCATCGGCTCTACTCGGGGCGGCCAATGATGTCTTGAACTTGAGATCATTGGTTCTACTCAAGGCGACCAGCGATATCTTGAATCTGATGACTGATGAATTGAATTTGGTAGTTGATCATCGGCTCTACCCGGGGCGGCCAATGATGTCTTGAACTTGAGATCACTTATTCTACTCAGGGCAGCCAGCGATGTCTTGAACTTGATAACTGATGACTGATGAGTTGATATCTGATCATTGACTTTACTCGGGACGGCCAATGATGTCTTGAACTTGATAATTGATGACTAATGAATTGATATCTGATCATTGACTCTACTCAGGGCGGCCAATGATGTCTTGAACTTGATAACTGATGACTGATGAATTGATATTTAATCATTGACTCTACTCGGGGCGGCCAATGATGTCTTGAACTTGATAACTGGTGCCTAATGAATTGATATGAGATCATTGACTCTACTCGGGGCGGCCAATGATGTCTTGAACTTGATAATCTATGACTGAGATCACTAAACTCTACTCGGGGCGGCCAGTGATGTCTTGAATTTGATAACTGATGACGGATGAATTGATATCTGATCATTGACTCTACTCGGGGCGGCCAATGATGTCTTGATCTTGATAACTGATGGCTGATGAATTGATGTCTGATCATTGACTCTACTCGGGCAGTCAATGATGTTTCGAACTTGAATTGATAATTTGAAATGAGATCACTAAACTCTACTCGGGGCGGCCAATGATGTCTTGAATTTGATGACTGATGACTGATGAATTGATATCTGATCATTGACTCTACTCGGGGCGGCCAATGATGTCTTGATCTTGATAACTGCTGACTGATGAATTAATGTCTGATCATTGACTCTACTTGGGGCGGTCAATGATGTTTCGAACTTGAATTGATAATTTGAATCGAGATCACTGAACTCTACTCGGGGCGGCCAGTGATGTCTTAATTTGATGACTGATGACTAATGAATTGATATCTGATCATTGACTCTACTCAGGGCGGCCAATGATGTCTTGAACTTGATAACTGATGACTAATGAATTGATATATGATCATTGACTCTACTCAGGGCGGCCAATGATGTCTTGAACTTGAATTGATAGCTTGAATTGATAAATTGAGGTCACTAGGCGCTACTCTGGGTGGCCAGTGAGATCTTGAACTTGAAATGAGGTCACTGGGCTCTACTCTGGGCGGCCAGTGAGATCTTGAACTTGGAATGAACTTGCTAAGATCACTGGAGTTTCCTTTAGGCGTCCAGGTCTTGATGGCTTGAATTTGAAAAGAC
The DNA here is from genome assembly GCA_025330945.1 of Mucuna pruriens. NCBI lineage: Eukaryota > Viridiplantae > Streptophyta > Magnoliopsida > Fabales > Fabaceae > Mucuna > Mucuna pruriens. The sequence goes on along the minus strand of JAENHJ010000487.1, from coordinate 204,177 downwards.
CACTGGGCTTTCCTCTAGGCGACCAGTGAAATCTGGTAGTTGGCAGATGCTGATTGAAGTGACTTGAGACGGTATGAATTTGACCGTGACGACTTGATGGTTGACCGAGACGACTTGATGGTTGACCGAGATGACTTGAAATTGGCCGAGATGGAATGCACTAGTTGAGATGAACTGGCTGAGATGGAATGAACTAGCTAAGGTTGAATGAACTAGCTAAGATGGAATGAACTGGCTAAGACGACTTGAAACTGGTTGAGATGACGTAATGTTGGGTGAGATGACATTTGTGCTGGCTGAAGTGATGTTTGCCTTTTTCCTTGTGGAGGATTTTGAATTTTAAATCCTGGAATGCCAAGGGTTTTGTCTAGGGGCACGTGGCTTCAGACATGCCCCCTGGTTGCTCACTCCTATATTAATGCTTTGTCGTGTCTCTTCATTTCTGGCGTTGCCTTAAATGTCTTTAGGACATGCCTCTTCGTTTCTTGGGGAGCTGCGGTGTGCTTTGCTCTTACCATGATCCCCTCTACTCTAGTCTTCCCGGGTCACTACACAGTCAGAATGGGAAAGAAGGTTGGCTGGGTATCTCTGGCGCCTCTACCAAACACCCGTCTTCTTCACGGCGTACACTACTTCCTACAAAGGCTTTAGGGATAGATTCGTAAAGATTCATGTTGTAGGAGGGGCTTCCATTTGCTCTGATGAAGAGCCTATGCCTTTGTACTGGAGGCTTCCCTTGAAGGCTTCAGGGACCCACAAGAGTCTGCTTCTTTGAAAGGAAAGGTTGACCTCAAGCTGCCCATGGGGATGAACTGTAAGGAAATTGTGTCCTTGGTGGTGAGGGGGCAAGCTTCTCTTCTATCTGAAGCGTGATTGCTTTGCTCTGATTTTGAACTTTTTATGATTTTTTTTCAGATATGATTGAGGATGAAGGAATCAACATGGAGGAGCTAATCTGAAAGGCTAAGCTCATTTCCCATGGCGGGGAACTCCTGCTACTTCTGAATGGACTCTTGAAGTCGAGAAGAAGACGGTCTCAGTTGGAATTGAGAAAAGGGCGGTCTCGACTGAGGTTGGGAAGAAGGTGGTTTCGGTTGAGGTCGAAAAGACAATCCAAGCCAATGTGATTGAAGCCAAGAGGAAAGCTGAGACCTAAGCCACTGAGGACGCCTCTAGGAAGAAAGGGAAGGCTGCTATACATCCCCCCTTTGGCTACTGGTCAGCCGAAGGGAAAGGTAGCGGTGACTTCTTAGGCCTGAATTGCCCCCTGGGGGCTTGACTTGCTACGCTGCTCCCTCTTACATCCAATCACTGTGTGGGGGCCAGGCTTGAAGGTGTAAGGTCTGCTTCTTGCCAACTTCATTCCTCAGGATGATAGAGGTTTGGTGGTGTTTGTAGGTGCTGACCGTTCCTTCGACATAATGGCCGCTTATCATGCCCTCTCTATAATCACCTTAGAAATCTTGAGAGGTTGGGCTAAGAAGGTTGAGCAAATTCTTCTAAAAGAGGCCCTCAACAAGAAGCTGCAGAAGGTCCATGCTGATCTGAAGGTAGAGAATCAAGTCTTGAAAACAGAGACTTAAGTGCTGAAGGTTGAGAGTTTAGATTTGAAGACTCGGAGCGAGAAGGCGAAGGTTGAAGTGGAGAGGTTGAAGGTTGAGCTTGCTATTGTAAAGTCTGAGGCGACTTCTATGAAGGCTAGGGGTTCGGCATCAGAGGCTGAAGTAGGTAAGCTGAAAGCTTCTCTATCTATTGCGCAAAGGACCTCGGGTGCGATGTCCAAGTTGGGTGCACTAGTCACTAGACTATCCAATTGGTATCCAAGGTTGATAGGGAGACTTTGGGCTTCCTACTAGGGCCTTGGTTTGGATTAGCTACAGTGGGCTTTCCAATAGGTACCCAAAGTTGATAAATTTTAGGAGTTCTTATGGATTGGGTTTTGTCTCCTACTGAAGTTGAGTACATTGGTTTGTAGTGCCGGGAGGACTTCAGAACGCTTAGACCGGGTTGCTCAAGGGCGAGGCGCCCTCATTGTGTAGGGCCTTCATGGTTTGGCATTGGCTGGGAAGGTTCGATGTCGACCGTGAAGGGTTTGGCCAAGGCCGAGACGAGTCGATATCGACCATGACAAGCTTGACTAAGGTTGGGATGACTTTGATGTTGACCTTGGTGGGTTTGACCAAAGCTGGGACGACTTCGATGTCGGCCTTGGCGGGTTTGACCATGGCCGAGATGATTTCGGTGTCGGCCCTGGCAGGTTGATGTTGGCCAAGGCGTCCTGGGGGCCACGTGGAAGAATTTGAAATTTGAAATTTTGGAATGTCGAGGGTTGTGCTTGAAGGGATGCGCTTGGTCTTTCTTCGGACATGCCCCCTTGTTTCGAATGAGTTCAGACACACCTCTTCGTTTTCATTTTGAACTAGAGCCATTAGAGGCCCGAAGTTGGGTTAATGGGTTGGTTGATCATTGGACTATCCAATAGGCGTCCAAGGTTGACTGGTTGCTGAAAGGACTCGTGGGCTATCCACTAGTGCCCATGAGTTGAAGGAATCACTAGACTATCCACTGACATCCAGGTTTGAAAGATTTGATGGGTTGTTTTTGGATGGAATCAGATAGTGATATGGGCATAGAGTTAGTTAGGGAGACTTGAAATGGAGTCGGAAGAGTGGTCAGTTAGATACAGGGTCGGCAAAAGAATGATTCGACACGGAGTCGGAAAAAGGATGATTCGACACGGAGTTAGAGAAAGGTCGATTTGACACAAGGTTAGAATGGGTGAATTTAGGATCAATTAACTTTCTTTTAAGTGTCCGGAGATCCTTTAGATGTGGTGGGGTGTCTCTTGGGGGACGAGGAGATTTAGATGGAGTGGACTATCCTTTTGGTGTCCAAAGTTAGATAGGATTATTGGACTATCCTTTCGGCATCTAAAAAATCTTTAGAGTGGGTGGATAAATAGACTAGATTGGGTTGATTTTAGTGTTTAGATTGGATTTCGGCGTGGAGCTTGTTTGGATAACATTGGATCACATGGGAAGAGGTCAGGGCGTGGATGGTGTTGTGATGGAGGTCTGCATGGAGTTGGATTCAAAATGTTAATACTAGAAGCGGCAAGAAGTTGACGTGGCATTGGGAGACTTGGCACGGAGCCAGATGCTTGGATGTTGACATGGAGCTTGGACTTGGCATAGAGGTTTTTGCATAGAGCATGTTAAGCGTCCTCGGCATGGAGGTGGTAGGAAGGTCCTGTCATAGAGTCGAATGGTTCTTGGCGTAGGGTCGAATTGAGGGTTTTGGTGTAATGCTAGTTGAAAGGTCTCGACTAGGATTGGATTCTTGGTCCTATCATTTAGCCAGTTTGAAGGGTCTCGGCCTAGAGTCGATTGAAAGGTATAGATCTGGTTTGGATGATCCTAGAATTTATATTTGCTAGCCCCTGACTTTGGCCTCAACCTTTAGTCTGTGACAACAAAAGTCATAGGTGCGTCCCTTCTTGACCTAGGGTTGAAATGAAGAATATGGCATGAAACCAAATTGACTACCTCGAAGAATAACCAACTCGGGGATTAAAATGACTAAGTTGGCACGAGGCCAAAATGACCAAGACAAACTAGAAAAGTTAGCACTGCCCCACAAATGCCTAAGTTAGGACCTAAATGACTAACCTAAGGACAAACCGACTCGAGGTCGAAATAAGAATGTTGGTATGAAGGGCCTAAGTTATAGCTAGTCAGCAAGGATCTCACAACATGGTGTTGGTAGAGACTTGACACAAAGTCGGCATGTCAACTTGACACGGAGTCAACGGAGAGACTTGACACGGAGTCAACGGAGAGACTTGACACAGGGTCGACCCAGGACAGAGTAGGAAAAGGACTTAACATAGAGTCGGCATAGACCTTGACGTAGTGTAGGAATGCGAGAATCGATAGTAGTCTTAAGGAAATAACCATGGGATGACGTGCATGCATGTTGTATTTATGTATGTATGCAAAATTGATCGAGATTTTTATTTTATGGAAGGATGGACATTTGCAATGCATGTCATATGCGTGGATGCTTGGAATGCATGTAGGTTGCATGGACGTTTGATGTGGATTGTTGGATGGGACTGTATGGATGTATATGAGTTTGTTGCGGATGGCTGGATGTGTGGATGTAGGGATGCATGGCCGTATGGATGTATGTAGATTTGTCGTGGATGGCTGGATGCATGGAGGTTTATATGGGGGTTTGGTTGTGTTGACATGGGTTGGCGTGGATTGCCAGGTGTATGTGAAGGTATGGACTGTATAAGGTAATGACAAGGTATGGAGTTGGATGGGGTACAAGGGGTGTGTGTTTAGTAGGGGCAAGTCTTTGTTTCCCTACAGTTTGCTATCCCAAGACTCGCGGTGTAGGCATCTGAGCTTCTTTCGTTCCAGCTTCGGTGTTAGAGACGTCTCGGATGATGTTACCTCGTTATTGCTCATAGGTTGAGACTAGTCAAAGGCTTACTGCTTCGGGTGATGTTTAACCTTTTCATCTTGACTGTAATGCTCCTTTTGTTTATTTTGTTTTTGCCTTATAGAGGAATGAAGAGGATGGTGTTTATGTTGTTTCCACGGAAGGGTTTATGGTGGGTCAATGTTATCCTCATGCATGCAATTTTGAAGAGTCCATCATCCAGCACCTTTAAGGATAATTTGGGTATCTCTATGACTGATTTGTTGCTTCTAGCTGGCTTTTCCTAAGGGTCATTACTGCCCCTTATGTTAATGGCTTGCCCCTAGTATTGGATTTTTGCTTAGACTGCTTTTTTTTTAGTTTTCAGTCTTAGTGAACTTTTATTTTTTTGGACTCTAACTTTTGCCTAGGTTGTTATTTTAAGGCTTCAACCTAGCGAGCCGCTTTCTTTATCCTTTTTTATGACTCTGACTTTTGCCTAGACTGTTTCTTTTGAGTTTTCGGTCTAGTGAGTCACTTATTAATTTTTCTTTTTTTTTCTATTCCCTTTTTCTTGGGGGCACTGAGCCAATTGAGAGTTTTGATGTGGTAAACTCTCTTTCCTTCTTGGTTTGGGGGCCAAGTAGCCAGGCTAGATGCTTGAGGTTTTGTATATTACCCTTATTATCCTTGCCGGTTTGATTGATGGAATGGTCAAAATTAGAACATGAGATATTAACATTAGAGATGATTTTTTTTTATTGGTATTTTTGACTTGGTTTAAACGTCGGAAGAGAAAAGGAAGCATGGAGAGTTAGAGCATTACAGTCAATTTGATAAAGGATTAAAGGCTACAAAACAAGAGGCTCTTCTTAGGACGGTCAGGACTCAGCCTTACAGTTTTTTTTTTGTTTTTGTTTTTTTGTTTTTTTTTTATTTTTGATTTTTTTTTGTTTTTGTTTTTGTTTTTGTTTTTTGTTTTTTTTTTGCCGAGTCCAGGCCGGTTCATGTGGTTGGCAGTTGGGTATTTGAAGTCGTAGTCAGGTTCATTTCATCTTCTGAGTTGGAGGGCTTGCTAGTATAGATTTCAGCCTGTTCTCTTAGAAGAACCAGCAATCCCACGTCAATTAAGTCTTGTACCTTGTGTTTCAATCCCTAACATTTTTCAGTGGCATGTCCCAAGGCTCCCTTGCGATATTCGCATTTGGCCCTTGGATCATAACTTTGTGGTAGGGGGGGTTGAATAGGCTTCAATGGGACCGTGGTCATAAGGTCATGCTGAAGCATGTGTGGAAAAAGTTCAACATACGACATTGATAGAGGTGTTAGAACTCTAGGGTTCTTTCTTTTCCAAAAATGTCATACTGCAGGGTTGGAATGGGGATGGCTAGAGGCGAGGGGTGCGATGTTTAGTGTTAGGCTTGGTGGGGCTTTGAAGCCGCTCTGGTGTTGTGGATTTGTGATGGTGTGGCAGGAAATGGCTTGAGACGCCCCCTGGCTTTGCATCGACTTCAACATTTCCAGGATTTGACCTATTTGCACCTTTACTTGACAAACATCATTCTTTAGTGCTTCTTGTTGTTCTGCTAGATCCCTTATAGCTGTCTACATCTGTTTTGCCTTGGGAAGCGCCCTGTAAAGGTCTTTCGGAACTTGATCCCTACCCTGGTATTGGTCTTGGTTAGCTGGTCGGGTGAAGAGTGGTATGCCAATGTGATGGAATGCAACACCTAATTTTAAATGTCTGATGGAGATGAATGCAACATATGATGCGTGTTATTTTTATGTTGTTTTTCATTTTTATTTTATTTTATTTTATTATACATATATTTTTCTAAGTCAACTCTGCACTCTTAACTGGACAAGGTCAATACCGAATTGAAAAATGGCGTTGGGTCAACTTAGGAAGTGACGCGTGGGTAAAACAAAATTGGGGAAATGGTGGGGAGCCAGCTTAAATAAGGGACGACACAGAGTCGAATTGGAGATGGTACGAGAACTGGAATCGACACAAGGGCCAGAGCAAGGTTGAATAAAAGGAGACGAGACGAAGCCAGACGCGACTTAGAATCAACACAAGGGTTTAGTTTGGGAATGACACCATGGCTAGGACAACGGCACTGAGCCGGACTCGAGATTGGAATCGGCACAGGCCAGATCGGGTGCGTATGTAGGCTGATATGGTGAAAGAGGGTGAGGTGCCCGGATGGTTTCCGGGCCGGTTCCATCTTGGATTGGGTTTAGAAGGGATTGACCGACTCCACTTCGGAGTGGCATTTCAATTCCATCTTGACCGGACTTTTGGCCTAGTCACAAGGAAAGGTTGATCATAGAGTCTGGCCGGCTCCATCTCGGAGTGCATGTCGTGTGTGGAAGTAGAATAGAGTATGATGAGGAAAGGTGGGACAGGATGATAGAGAAGAAGATTCCATCTCGATTTAAGCTTTTACTGAGACCGGCCGACTCCACATCGACCTCGTCTTTGCCGACTCCATCTCGGCATAAGATGTTAGTCAATTGAGTTGAGGTCGACTCCATATTGGCCAAAGTTAATTCATTAATTAGTGTTTAAGGCCAACTCCATCTCAAAGTAACGTGCCAAAATTTTTAACGCAAAAGATGAAGTTTCCCAAGGCGTGCCGACTCCGTCTCGGAGTCGGCATTCATGTCGGCAAAAAAAACTAACCTAGTGGTAAGAAGGATTTTTTCCCAGGGGTTCTCACAATTGAGCTACTAAAAGAAAATTCTCACCAAGTCCCTGGGTCTATAGACCTCCTAAGGAATGCAACCATATACATGAGAGTATCCCAGAATATGATCGTTTCCAAAGGCTGTCAGCCCTAGGTGGAACTATCGTGATAACTAGTACAGAGGAGACCCTCCAGCATGGTTCCACTACACATTCTACACTCCTTAACTCTCAGGCCCGGGAATAGGACCCCACTCAGAAATAAAAATGTTAGCCTAAGCACACCCAGCGACTACCCGTTAATTATTAGAATCTTATGAGGGTTTGTACAAACGAAAGGGAAAACTACCTAAGCTAGGGGGAGCATGCATATTTGAGTGTAATTGGTCCTATGTCAAGAGGGAAGTTTTTTTTTTTTTTTTTTGGGCATATGCAGCCCTAAGCTAAAACAAATACATGTATAGTGCAATCTAAAGGGACATGGAGTGAAATGCATGAGCAGGCATGGAGAAAAGCCTCATAAACACTCATAAGAATGCATGAACAAACATGTAAACTTAAAACCACATAATAATCATGCGTGAATGAATAAGCAATTAAGCAATTAAATAACACAGAGACCATAAACCTAGCTAGTCTATTTAGGCTCAACTTTCTAGGAACCCAGAAACCAGAGATTCTGGGTTCGATCCCCAGTGGAGTCGCCATCTGTCACAACCAGATTTGTGACGAAGCGAAAAGGGAAAATTTAAGGAGGGAGGCCAAAATCAATTCGGCCTCGGGAGGAGTCGCCACTAGCGTTTTGATTAGAAACGCTGGAAAACCAAGGTGGGGGATAAGGTTTGGTCTGGAACCAGATGAATGGGTTCGGAAGTTGGTTACACACTAGGGGCACAGGGTGCCCCCAACATGCCTGTTACTTAACAGTTACCTAAGACTAGATTTTAGGTCTACTAAGGTTATAGTGTGGGTAGAGATGGTATCCTATGTACGGAGGGATGGTTTGGTTTAGGGAATAGACTTGATAGGAGTGTGCCTCTTGTGCCTACGTACCTCGAATTCGAGGAATCAAAGTCTATGTAGTTCTGGCGGTTCCTAGGGTTGGGAGATTTGCTTAGCCAAGGGTTGAGATGGACTCGGCCCTGACCGGTTTTGGTTAAGGGAGAGGGTCAGGGAAGGCTCGCATAGAGAAGGCCGAGACGGGCTCGGCCTGGTTGAGTTTAGAAAAAATGAGAAAGGGCGAGGCAGACTCGGCTTGGGCAAATATTATACTATCTAAACTAGCAGACTTACTTATTCTAAGGAAAGTGTAGGTTCTAAGTGCGTGAAGCTAACTAGATTCTAAACTAGACTACAACGTTTATGATAAGAGAGGGGAGAGTACCACTAACCTGGAGTCCGCCGTGACGCAGGGAGGTTGGAGGAATGCGGTCTCTTCTCTTCTCGTTCTATGACTTGTTCTGACTATTCCTTCTTCCCTTTGTTTGGTACTTCCGACTCGTTCTGGTTTTTGTCTGGCTTGCGTCGTGTAAAATTACCAATTTCAATGTGAACAAATTCTGTGCACATGGGCCAAACCTCTCAACAATCCCTTCTAGATTCTTCATGTCCCTTCAGATTGCACTATATAGCGTTGTTGTTAGGGGAGGAAAATCTCTGTTTCCTGCCGTGTCATCTCCTCTTCTTTGTCCAAGTTTGTTCTCTCTTGATGTTCCTAGTGTTTCCGTAGTGCTCCAATTCTCTCGTGTTTTTTTGGTGAAAAATTGTTCGACCCCGTAGAAAAATCTCCAACCCCTGCTCATTCACGGTGAGGTCTTATATAGGCTGCGAGATGGGCTTGTACCTTAGCCCATCTCTGGTAAATATTCTGTTTAGGTTGAGTTTGAATTTGAATTGAATAACAGATTTTATTTCCTGATTCTTGGGATGAGTATCTTGCCTTATCGCCAAGAATCTCCAGGATTTCTTATCCGTTATGGTGACAACTGCCATAGTTGTTAGAGGTAGTCACAGGCCACCTCGGCGGCTGCTTGTTGATAACGTATAAAATCTTCGGGATTTTGTCGTTATTGGTTAAGGGAAAATCAACTGTGGTTGTTTGGGCCGGACAGTTTTGGGGTGCTACAATTGTCGAAGGAGTTTTTGATCCATAGTGATCATGAAGCTCTTAAACACTTGAGAGGGAAAGGTAAATTTAGTAGAAGGCATGCTAAATGGGTGAAATTTTTTGGAGCTATTTTCTTATGTGATTAAGCATAAGCTAGGCAAGACAAATGTAGTGGTGAATACTTTCTCAAGGAGATATGCCCTAATTGCCATGCTTGAAACAAAAATGCTTGGACTTAATTGTATGAAAAGACCCTAACTTGGTGAGACTTTTTCCATGAGTGTCCAAGTAGCTTTTAATGATTATTTTAGGCATGATGGCTTTTTATTTAAAGGAAAAAATTGTGTGTGCATATGAACTCAATTCGGCAATTACTAGTGAAGGAGGCATATAAAGGTGGCCTTATGGGTTACTTTAGAGAACTTAAGACATTAGAGATTTTGAATGAGCATTTCTATTGGCCTCAAATGAGGAGGGATGTCCATAAGATTTGTGAGAGATGCTTAACTTGTAAAGTGGCTAAGTCTAGAGTTTCTCTACATGGTTTGTATACTTCACTCCCTATTCCCGCTTCTCCTTGGATTGATATCTCTATGAATTTTTGTACTTGGCTAGCCTAGGTCAAAAAGAGGTAGAGATTCTATTTTTGTAGTGGTTGATAGGCTTTCTAAGATAGGCCATTTCATTCCATTTCACATGAGAGATGATGTTTCACATGTGGCCAATCTATTCTTTTTGTGATGTGTCGGATAGGGACCAATCTATTAACATGGACCATTGTGTCGGATAGGAACACTGAATTTCTAGGACATTTTTGGAGGTCCCTATGGAGTAGGCTTGAGACAAAGCTATTTCTCTCCATTACTTGTCATCCTTAAATGGATGGACAAACCAAAGTAGTAAATAGAACCTTAGGCTAACTTCTAAGATGCTTTGCTAAGAAGAGTTTGAGATATTGGGAGGATTGGATACCCTACATTGAGTTTGCTTATAATAAGGTGTTACTACTTCTTACTCTCCATTTGAATTTGCTTATGGTTTTAATCCCCTACCCGACTTGATTTATTTCCTTTACCTATTATGCCTCATTGTGTTAATGATGAAAGGCTTTCCAAAGCCAAGTTTGTTCAAAATTTACATGATAGGGCACAGCTGCACATGGAAAAGAAAGAAGAAAAATATGCAAAGAACACTAACAAGGGGAGGAAGGAAGTCTTTTTTAAGGAAGGGGACTTAGTGTGGGTGCACTTAAGGAAGGAGTGGTTTCCTCACCTTAGGAAATCTAAGCTCCTTCCAAGAGGAGATGACCCTTTTAAAACCATTAAGAAATTAAATGATAATTCTTACAAAGTTGACATGCCTCAAGAATTTGGGAGAAGTAATACTTTCAATGTTATTGACCTAACTCCTTGTGTTGTAGGTATTGAAGCACCATATTTGAGGACAAATTCTCTTCAAGAAGAGAACAATAATGTAGATACGAATTTGCACAACCTAAGGGACATAAAGGAGGAGGCTACCCTTACACTTTAAGGCTTTATGATAAGGGGTAGAATTAAAATAATGCAAGAAGAAATGCATAAAGAATTAGCCATGCTCCAAGGCCAAGAGGAAACACTTGAAAAAGGGCATATTGTGTATAATTTTTCTAGTTGCCAAGGTGGCATTGTATAGAGATACAATGTCAATATTTTCCTTGTATTTTCATTCAAGTTTGAATACATTTTTCAGTAGGATAGATTAGCCTTGGCTTAAAGTCCTTTGTAGGACTATTTTCTATTTCCATCATAAACATCTCGCATCATCCGTCATCAAATCGATCGCTAGTCCTAAGTTGTCCAAAAATTGATCACTAATCCTAGGTTGTTTGTCACCACTTTTGTCACCAACATGGTTTGCCAAATCAAACATATATGGAGCTACAGATCTCTGAATTGATCAAAATAAGTGTCTCAAGAAAGGTAAGAGAAATATCTACAACTTTCCAATTTAGAGCTCAACCATGTTCGCACTCCTTCAGCTCCAAAAATGTATCTGAAAGTAACATCATGTAAGGGAAAAGAAGGCTCACATTATTAGGTTGATAAGTGACTTTATTAGGATTAGCAACTACTAATTAGGATTAAGGATTAGCCATTATCCATAAAAATTCTCATTGTAATTAAGATAATTAATTTTTTATGAAATTGAAATTGTGCTTAGCACTTTGAGAGAATTCTGTCTTCTCTTGTCTTGAACATTTAATCTAATTCTTAACAAGCCTCCAAGAAGCTTGTGGTGAATCTCTATAATCTCTTATCTAATTCTTAGGAGTTAGTGGTGAATCATTCCTTTTCTAATTTGTTTTATCCTTTCTTCTAATTGAATTTTCAATTATTGATGTTCTTGATTAATTTTTCATTGTGCTTAAACTTGATCATGATTATGGATCCTAAGCATGCAACATAATGTATAAGAGCGAATCTAGGACTTTTAAGGTAAAGAACAAGTGAGATCTTATGAATATACAATGGTAGCTTGTTGTGTGTCTTTTGTCCTTCATTATTCAATTATTGGGGTATTTATAGAACTTCTTCAAGGATATAACCGTTAAGGATCTTCAGAGTTCTTCCTTGAGATTTGAAACCATCTTTTGAGTATGTTGAGATGTTGGATCATTTAATGCGAGCACTAAATACCTTTCACCAACTAGTCACTTTGATATGATAAAATGGTTTCCCCTTTAAGTATTGTAAGCATGCTATTTTGACTTTGCTATTCCTTAAAAGGTACATTGCTCAAAGTTGTTGCAAAAAGAGACTTAATGTGATATCTTTCGATTTGCTTCAAAAAGATTTGTCCTGAAAATGCTTATCAGTATATTAAAATATCAAGAACACTTTTCATTTATTGAAACATTGTGTTTTTGTCATGGGATAGCATCTTCTGAAAAAAGAAACACATATAACAACAAATAATATGTTTTATACAAATTGTGCAAGATAGGGATTGTCTAATGGATTAGACAAAGTGCTTAAAACGTGCTTGCTAAGTTTTTAAAGAGGCCTTTATATATTGAAAATGTGGCACTCTTTATAAGTTTGTTTTTTAGCTTCAAAACATCTTTAGAAGGTCTAAAAATATGTGTTTAAAATGTATTTGTCAAGGTATTGATACCTACCTAATTTTAAAAATACAAATGAAATCAACCTTTATATTTTTTGTTTCAAATTAGTAATGATGTGTTATTCCATTATAGTAACATCAAAGTTTTGAGTTTGTGTTTAATTAAGTGATTGAGTAATTATAAGTCTAATTGAATTTAATTTCACTAAAAAAATGATTAATAAAATGTTAAATTATGCATTTTTCGAGAAAACCTTGAAAAAGGCATAAAAGATAAAAAAAAACATGCATATTGATGACTCACTTTTTAGTCGTCTTGTGCACATCAAATAAAACTAAAGCTAACTATAGTATAGTCAACCTTACGTCGAACTCTCTCAAGGACACAGTATGTTTGATTATGGCTTAGTGTGGAAAACATATTTAATGCAAAAAATGCCAAGTACAGAATGTTGACTCGCTCTTGGCAAAGACTGATCTGATCCAATCTTAGCAGAGACTGATCTGACACGGTCTTAGCTAAGTGTAGCGGATGTAACAGAGTTAGACTAGACTCAGTTTCGGACAAATGCGATGGAGTTGGACTAGACTCGGTCTCGGACTGAAATGTAGGAAAATAGGGGGGAGTTTGTGTTGTAGAAATATAAGGCAGGAATTAAACTAAGTACGAAAGTAAATGCAAACTAAACTAGACTATGGCTACTGCTACTACTGTATTCATATTGAATGCCAATAAACAAGTCGGTTCCACGTCTTTCACCCGAGATTACGTCTCTAAATCAACCTAAGATTCTTATAACGATTGTCAAACATTTGTCCATTGCGATACTGAGGATTTACACAATTGCTACCTCATTAGTTGGTAGGGATTAAGCTCAAAGTTGATTTCAGGCTCTCTAATTAATTACCTACTCAAGTTGTTAAACCGGTTCCGATCGGCCAAATCTAACATTGGTCTACTCAATAATGTGCAATCGCAACACAGCAAGCAAATTAAAATGCAGGATTCATAATCAAGAGATATGTAATGAAAATTACTTGTATTATCAGAAATAGAGTGCAATTATAGGACGTGAATTTAATGGTTCTGTCTTCCACAACAATTGCTATGGAAGAGCGGGGATGGTTCACCATCAACAGTCAAGACACTGAGGGTCAGGTCCATCAGAGTGTGTTGGATAACCAATTAGTCCCCTTTGACAACCTTTGGCTTCCCTGTTCTTGACCTACACCTCCTCGATCAAGAGATATGTTGCTAAACACCGTGCACCATCGTGTATGTTGGATGTGAGAGCGAGAGAATATAATATAATGAATATGGAATTAGGTCTGAATTCCAACGCCTCTAAGTCGTGCACAAGGGTCCTATATATACAAGAGTGGATTCCTTGTGACGCACACTAACCCTAAATAACTTCCCTAATAGAATTACAGATTCTGAATTGCCTATTCTACCCCTCCAATGATCTTCCTTGTGCTGCAAGCTTCTTCTAAGAGTGACGTGGCAATTAAGCTGGGGCTGAAATAAGCGTGCCTAGGCTGGGTTGTCCTGATTGGGCCACTACACTTGGGCCGCTTTGCTTCTTTAGGCTGCTAGGCTGCAAAGTAGGCCGGTCCAAGAGGGAGTTTATCTAGCCAAGAAGGCTTCTCCTAGACCGTGACTCTTCTTCGATGGGCCGTGATGTCCTTTGCTTGGCCTGCAAAATGAATCTAATATTTTATTAGCTAAAACTCCCAAATTAGCACAGATTTATATTTCCCCTAATTCTAGGTCCATAATCTAAATCTTAGCTAAGATGTGATTCTTAAGTACCAAATGATCTCAAAAGTGCTCATCTTAAGTCCTTCTAAGGTATAAAATATGACTTATCACATACCAAGATAGAGTTTTTCCTAAATGTGGTTACCAAAGTTAAGTAAACACCTAGAGTTGATGAATTATGGTCTTGGACACTCTCCAAATATAGTTTGTTGAACTAGTGTCATGAACATTCTTTTTGGTACAATGACACATTTTTTTATGTGAAACATCAATAGACCAAAGTTTTGGAAAACCCCTTAACCCCATGATAAGAGCGTGTTAGTCATGTTCCGTTTATCAAATAAACTAAAGCTAACTATAGCATAGTCACCCCTAGGTCGAATTCTCTCAAGGACATAGTGATGATCGTTCACTTATAGTCGTTTCAACGCACTTATCAAATACTAAAGCTAACTATAGTATAGTCAACCCTAGGTCATTTTTCTCAAGGACACAGTGTGCTCAATTGTGGTTTAGTGTCAAGCTAAACAATGCAGAATTGAAGATGTGGAGTACAGACTGAGCAGAGATGGTCTCGGAGACTATCCGGCTTGGTCTCGGCTGAGTACAGACAGACGCCTTCTGAGGCGGACTACCTCTGTCTCAACCAGAAAACAGTAAAGAAAACAAGAACGGGGAGATGGAATGCGAGTGATGCAGAAAATAAACTAAGACTATGAATGCAGTAAATGTATACTATTGTTACTAATTATCTATTAGTATTATATAACTGTATTCAGATTCAGTTCCATTAATCAAGTCCAGTCCAGGTTCCAATCTCCAGTTCATAGTCCATATCAGCCCTTGGTAGTCATATGGCAATCGCCAAAGGTTCGTCCATTATCATACCGAGGATTTATGCAATCGCTACCTCATCAGTTGACAGGGATTGAGTGCAGAGCTGATGTTAGGTTCTCATTCAACAATCGTTAAGTGATTACCTACTGAATTAGTTAAACCAGTTCCAATCGGCTTAGATTAACATTGTTCACAGTTCAATTGCAATCGCGATTCAACGTGAATTAAAGTAGAGGAAGAGAACAGAGATATGAAATGCAGAACGGAATCAATTAATAAAACAGAGTACAAATACAGTGGTCCGAATTCGATGGTTCCATCTTCCTCAACGACGCTAAGGTTGATGGTGGTGGTTCACCTCCGCTTCGCCTAAGTCTTTGAGGATCGTTCACCAGAGTGCGTCAAGTAGTCTGATCGGTCCCCTCGGTGAACGTCCCAGCTTCCCAGTCTTAGACCTGCACTTCCTCAATCGAGAGAAGTACCACTGCAGTACCGTGCGCCACCAAAGAATGGAAGAACGAGAACGAAGAAGATGAAGTAATTGATGTGCGAAAAGAGTGAATTCAAAGACGTCTAAACAGTGCACAGCTCCTCCTATATATACACGAGCTGTGATTAGCTAATCCTAACGAATCCTAACAGAATTACAATGTGAATGCCCTATTCTACCCCTATGCAGCTCTTCTCACGTGACATGGCAGATTTCCTCGGAGTGACATGGCAGATGAGTTGGCATTGAGATGGCCTCCAAGCTGGATAGGCTGATGTGGTCAACACATTTGGGCCACTCTCTTCTCGGGCTTCGGGTTGCAGTCAATCTGGCCGGCCGAGACGACTTCATCTCGGCCGATGGAACCGGGCGGGACGGGCCTGACCTGCAAAAGAAGGAGGATAATTGTTTGTTTAGCTAAGAAATCTGAATTAGCACGATTTGTATTTTTCCTGTATTTAATCTCCTAAAATGAATCTCAGCTAACAGTCCATCCTTAAGCACAAAATAGTTTTGCAAACCTCCTTCTTAGGTGTCTAAAAGGTGTATAAATTGTGGCTCATCACACCCCACACTTACCCTTTTTGCACTCCTGGGCAAGATAAAATGAAAATCACAAGGGGGTTTGAAAAGATAGAAAAGAATTTTTCACTTGGCTTCTTTCAGTTCAACCGAGACAGAGTCGCCACTGCTTCACTCGAGACCGAGATGCTCTAACAATCTAAAAATTACTTTGTATGTGCCCTAGGCAATTCGTGACCTGCAAACAGAGAAGGTAACCAAGAGTGACAGAGACCTCATTTAAGTGAATAACTCCCTCACTTCTCTCGTGTTTGGGCTTGTATTTACACTCAACATTCATGGAACTGATATTACCATACTTTGACGAAGCTCTCTTTTTACACCTGCAAAAACACATATAGTTATGATCACTAGGACTTCTTTTCGGCTTGTAGCGAGGCTGGGTCACGGGTAGGATAAAATATAGGGGCAGAGGTTTCAAGACCCATGAGGAAGAGAGGAGCAATGGGGAGTAAGCTTTATCAGCATGAGGGAAAACCCCAAGATGTTATCAGTTCTTTTCTTTTTCTGCTTCATCCAGCTCACTTTCTTTCTTTCTCTTATTATACAAGTTTATGTAACTGCTGGCTTTCTATATCCGCTTCAGCTCATATTTTCAGCTGCTTTTTCTCTTTGCTTTCTTTTCTTTCTTTATTTTCGAGCTTTTATAGAATGCTGAATTGATTCTGCTTCCTGGAGAATCCCCCCACACTTGGTAATGACTTACTCCCAAAACAATTCCAAAGCTCCTCAGCTTCCTGAGGGTGAGATTTATTCATAGTTTTCCGGCTTTGGCTTGTAATGAGCTGTAAGAAAGAATGGTTATGCTGCTCAATGGGGTAGACAAGGGAGAGAATTTTCTTCAGGTAGGCTTTATTTGGCTCGGGGCTCATAAGAAACATGGCCTAGATCATCTCATTCCTGCATGTGAAAACAGTGGTATCTAGAGAGCTAAGGCAAAATGCAGAATATACAGTTAATCATGAATGCAAAAATCACACAAGAAAAGAAAAAAAAAATGGCAAGATGCAAGCCATAAGTATTTACAAAGGCTCAAGCTCTAACACAGGTTGCATTTGCTCTGACTCAAGGTTTTTCTTTCTAGATTCTTAGTCAGTTATTGCCCAGAGCACAAATTTTTCATCTCCTTCAAGTTAGAGACTTCTCTTGTCAAAGTTGCAAAGTTACTCCTACCGTCTTTTCTGAACTTCCAGAAGCCAATTCAAAATTCTTTTCAAGACACTTTTATGATTGACAATCCACTTGGAATTTTGTTCAGATGGAAAAACAGAAAAGCTTTTTTTTAAAAAAAAACTAAGAGATTTTAAGTTTTGCCAGGCCGAGTGTGTTCCGGATCCGGCCGAGATGGAATAGAACCAGAATGGACTCGGCTTGGGCAGTTTTTTATTGAAAATATGAAATTTGAAATGACATGAAACTTGAAATAAAACACACAATTGAAAGAAATAACAAAGTAATTTAAACTAGCAAAGTTCAGGATGATGGGGATAGAAACTGTGATCATCCCCCCCCCCCCCACACTTAAAATCTGCATTGTCCTCAATGCGAGGCAGGATCATCTGGAGATGCTGGTTCCATCAATGATATTATCTCCATGTCATGAGTGATAGGCGCTGGACCTTCATGGAATGGCTTAATCTGATGCCCATTGACCTGGAAGGTGCTGTTGCTGTGTTCATCTTTTAGCTGTACTGCACCATGGGGAAACACATTAGTGATAACAAAAGGCCCATCCCATCTAGAACGTAGTTTACCTGCAATGAGCTTGAGGCGTGAGTTAAACAAGAGGACTTTCTGGCCAACTCGGAATTCTTTTCTCAGGATCTGCTGGTCATGGAATCGCTTGATTTTCTGCTTGTAGATCCTGGAGTTTTCATATGCTTCCAAGCGGAGTTCATCTAGCTCTTGTAGCTGAAATTTTCTCTGCTCCCCTGCTTGGTCATAGGCCAGATTGCACTGCTTAACAGCCTAGTATGCTCTGTGTTCTAATTCCACAGGAAGGTGACAGGCTTTGCCGAAAACAATCCTGTAGGGAGACATCCCTAAAGGTGTCCCAGTATGCGGTTCTATGTGCCCAGAGAGCATCCTCAAGGAGGCGGCTCCAGTCCTTCCTGCTGGGATTGGTCATCTTTTGCAGTGTTTTCTTGATTTCCTGTTGAACACTTCTGCTTGGCCATTTGTTTGCGGGTGGTAGGCAGTAGCAATTCTGTGTGCTACTCCATATTTTTGAAGAAGGGAAGCCATAGCTCTGTTACAGAAGTGACTGCCTTGGTCACTTATGAGTGCTTTTGGCACACCGAACCTGCAGAAAATATTGGACTTAAGAAAGTCCACAACCACTCTTGAATCATTGGTTCTGGTGGCAACGGCTTCTACCCATCTGGATACATAGTCCACGGCCAGCAGAATGTATGAGTAACCATTGGAGACTGGGAATGGTCCCATGAAATCTATTCCCCAGACATCAAAAATTTCACAGAATTGGATGGGTTGCTGGGGCATTTCATGCCTTTTGTTCATGGCCACTCCTGCTTTTTGGCAACTCTCGCAGGTGGAGACGAATTCATGCGCGTCCCTGAAGATAGTTGGCCAGTAAAGGCCACAGTCTAGTACTTTCCTGGCAGTCCGAGTGGAACCATAATGGCCGCCTCCAGTGCCGAGTGGCAGAACTGAGGACCGACTTGAACTCGGGCTTCAGAATGCACCTGCGGATGACTTTGTCACTGCATAATCTCCAAAGGTAGGGATCATCCCAAATGTAGTACTTGGCATCGCTTCGTTTTATCCTTGTACAGCCGAGATGCCTCTAGTGGGGAATCAGAGATGTTGCAACAAAGTTGCAAATGTCAGCAAACCATGGTGGAGACGTTTTTAATGTGCAGAAGGTGCTCATCTGAAATTCATCTCGAATAGGCATTGGTTTGCTTTCTTCTTGAATTCTGCTTAGGTGATCAGCTACAGAATTCTCAGCACCTCTTTTATCTCTGATCTCGATGTTGAATTCTTGAAGGAGAAGCATCCACCGAATCAGTCTCGCCTTGGCATCAGGCTTCTTCAACAAGTACCTTAAAGCCGCATGATCAGAGAACACAATGATCTTACTGCAGAGAAGGTATGGCCGGAATTTGTCTAGGGAAAATACAATTGCCAATAGTTCCTTCTCGGTTGTTGTGTAATTCTGCTTTGGGCCGAGTCCATAGTTCGAGATGCATAAGCAATCACATGCACTTTGAGGCCGACTCCCGCCCTCTGGCCGAGAACAGCTCCTAATGCCGAGTTGGATGCATCACACATTAGTTCGAATGGCAGGTCCCAGTTTGGTGCTTGCAGAATGGGAGTGGATGTGAGTCTGTTTTTCAACTCCTGAAATGCTTCAATACAGGGTTGGTTAAAATTGAATTCCACATCCTTCTGTAGCAGCTTGGACAGGGGCAGGGCAAGTTTGCTAAAGTTCTTGATGAACCTTCTGTAAAAGCATGCGTGTCCTAAAAATGAGCGAACCTCCCTCACAGAAGAGGGGTTTGGAAGGGATGATATGATGTCTATCTTGGCTTTATCCACTTCGATGCCTCATTTGGATACCAGATGGCCCAATACTATTCCTTCATCACCATGAAGTGACATTTTTCAAAATTGAGTACGAGGTTTTTGTCAATACATCTCGTCAACACTCTGGATAGATTATTCAGGCATGCATCAAATGAGTCAGCATAAACAGTGAAATCATCCATGAAGACCTCCATGCAGTCCCCGCAGCAAGTCCGAGAAGATGCTGAGCATGCGGCGTTGGAATGTACTCGGCGCATTGCACAAAGCCGAATGGCATGCGTGTACGCGCAAAGGTGCCAAATGGGCAGGTAAAAGTTGTCTTATGCTAGTCCTCAGTGCGATGTGTATCTGCATATAGCCTGAAAATCCATCAAGAAAACAATAATGGGATCGCCTGCTAATTTTTCAAGCATCTGGTCAATGAAGGGCAGAGGAAAGTGATCCTTGCGAGTTGCTTGGTTTAATCTTCTCCAGTAGTCGATGCATACTCGCCAGCTGTTCTGAATCCGTGTTGGTACCAGCTCATCCTGCTGGTTTTTCATGACAGTCAGCCCGGACTTCTTTGGCACCACTTGTGCAGGGGCTCACCCATTGGCTATCCGAGATGGGGTATATGATCCCTGCTGCAAGGAGCTTTAAGACTTCTTTCTTAACCACATCCAGGAGTGTTGGATTCAGTCTTCTTTGCTGCTGCCTTATGGGCTTGATCTCCTCCTCCATTAATATTCTATGCATGCAGATGGAGGGGTTTATGCCAAGAAGGTCAGAAAGTTTCCACCCTATTGCCTTCTTATGCTGCCTTAGGACCTCCAACAACTTTTCTTCTTGCTCTTGGTTGAGATTGCTAGCAATAATAACCTGAGTTGCTGTTCTTTGTCCAAGTAGGCGATTTTAAGTGACTTCGGCAATGGTTTTAGTTCTATGGGTGGTGGTGGCAATGGAGATTTGTCAATATCTGAATTTGGATCCGACTGGCCGACTTGGTCTTGATTCGCACCAGGTGTGCCGACATGATTTCGGCCTTTGATTGCTTCGGTACGGCTTGACTTCATGGGCTCACCAACGTGGGGTGGAGTCGGCCTTGGCTTCGAGTTGTCCTTCCGAGTCGGATCTGGATGGAACACCAGTGTTTTCCACAGTGTGAGTTGAGTCTTCTTTGGCTGAAATGATCTCGGTGGGCTTGTCGGCCTTGGTTTCTTTGGCCGAGTTGACTATGGCTCCTTCATTGACTCGGCCTTCTCTCGGCCGACTTCAAGCTGAAAAGATTGTTGCCAGCTGTGCAAATAAGGATTGGTTAGTTTCGCAACTTCAGCTTCTTCAATTCCCGAGCACTCCTGGTTTTCCTGATTGCATGCTTGGTTCATCGCTTTGAATAATTCGCTTTGAAATCCAAGTCAGCAATATCAACATATTCGTCCCCTGAGCTGGAGAGGGTATGTACTTCTTCACTTTGTCGGCTTCCTTTGCTAAGCAACCGATAATGTTAGAAACTTCAGCAAAATCTTCCATGCTTCCACTACAGCTGTCTAGTTGAAGATATTCTTCAACCAGTTCTTCAATAAGGTCAACGCTAAAGAGGGAATGGTCTTCTGGGGGTGCTTCATAGCTTCAAAGATGTTGAATTGCACCAGAGTGTCACCGAATTCCATTGAGAGAGTCCCGAGTATACATCAATCTTTGTTCGTGCCGTCATTAAGAATGGTCTTCCCAGAATTAAAGTTGATTCTTTTCCCTACTGTCTCTTCCTCCATGTCAAGAACATAAAAGTCAGCTGGAAAAATTAGCTCATTAACTTGGACGAGAACATCCTCAAGAACTCCTGCGGGCTGGACAATACTTCTGTTTGCAAGTTGAATGGTCATCCCCGTGGGCTCTAAACCTCCGAAATTCAGGGACCTGTAGATTGATGCCGGCATGACATTGATTGAGGCTCCCAAATCCAGCATGGCATCGGTAAAAGTGCATTCACCAATGGTGCATGGGACAGAAAAAGATTCCGTGGATCTCTGCATTTCTTAGGCAGTGTTTTTGCCCCTACGATGGAAGTTGCATTGTTAGTCGTGGCCGACACCACACCTCCAACTTCCACACTTCCTATTATCTTCTTCCGCTTGGCACACAGAGTTCCTTGAGGAACTTTGCATACTTGGGAACTTGCTTGATGGCATCGAGGAGTGGAATGTTGATTTCCACCTTACGGAACATCTTCAGCAACTCGTCATCCGACTACGCTTCCTTTGCTGAATTGGGCCGAGATGGAAATGGCAGTGGGACAACTTTCTCTGGCCGAGACTGTAAGTCAACATTTTGCTCTGGCCTGCTTCTACTGATCTCGGCTCCCCGCCGCAAAGTGTAGGTTGGGCTAGTTCTTTCCCACTTCCGGAGTGACTACACTGGCGTTTCCTCCTGATTTGGAATGGTTTGAGAGGGGAGGTTGCTAGATCCTGCCGACTGTAATTGGCCTGGGCAGTGTTGGCTAGCTGTCCAATTTGCGTTTTGAGGTCTTGGATTGTGGCGGTCATATTCTGCTGAAACTGCATGTTCTTTGAGCTCACAGATTCTTGAACTCTAGATTACTAGTTGCTAGTTGCTTCATTAGGTCCTCCAGAGATGGAGGGCTACCTTGAGTAGGTACCTTCTGCTGTTGTTGCTGTTGTTGGAATGGTGGTACTTGGTATTGCTGAGTCGGCCGTTGATAACCCGTCTGTCGCCGATAAGTGTTCGGTGTGGATCCGAATTGTTGAGCCGCATATGGCCCCCCGATTCGGTCCCTGGCCGAAATGGCTGTCTTCCATGTTGCTGGTTATCAAATGGCCGATTCTGATACGGCTTCTTCCCCGCACTGAAATCCACCTATGGCTCCAACATTTGCTGGCTGGTCCGACTCGGTTTCTTGGAGAGTGGGGCACATATCAAAAGGGGTGCTCCACGGAAGTACATATGCCACATACTTTTTGCTGCCATGGTGGGTTGGTGTTGTCCAACAGCAAGCTGTCTCACCAATGATGTCAATTCAGTCAGCTGATTCTCCAACCTCTGATTGGAAGTTGCACCGATTTCATTCACCATCCGAGACGACTCGGCCCTCCGATTCCAAACTGCTGTGTGTTGCTAGCCATGTTGGAAATCAGGTGCCTCGCTGCTGGTGGTGTCTTGTCCATTAAGGCTCGCCACTGGCTGCGTCTATCATACTTCTGTCCATCGAGATAATCCTTCATAGAAATACTGGATCAGCAATTGTTCACTGATCCGATGATGTGGACAGGTGGCGCAAAAGTTTGTTGAACCTCTCCCAGTATTCATGTAACGCTTTCGCTTGATGCTGCCTTATCCCACATATCTCTTTTCTGATGGTCGCAGTTCTGGATGCCGGAAAGAACTTCTCCAGAATGCACGCTTCATGTCTCCCCAGTGTTGAAAAGGGCCTACTGAAGGTACAGCCAATCCTTTTGCTGCCCCATCCAGGAGAATGGGAATGCCTTCATCTTGATATAGTCCTCCGATATCCCCCATGCCTCATGGTAGAAAGCAGACCACATGGAACTCTTTCAGGTGCTTGTGGGGGTCTTCTCCTGCAAGACCATGAAATTTGGGCAACAGGTGTATAAGACCAGATTTCAACTCATATGTTTGAGCTGGCTCCAGCTGTGGGTATTGGATGCACCAGGGTTGATACACCACGTCTGGAGTAGCTAACTCCTTCAACGTCCTATCGTTATTCTCCATTCGTCCTGCTTCTGCAAAAGCGTTAGAACTAGACACAAGATTATCAGTACAAAGCTGGTTAGAATTAGCCACAGATCCTATATCAGCACTACTATTTACTACAATGTTCCTAATTTTTCGTAATCTACGTAAGGTTAACTCTATTTCTGGGTCAAAAACAGTCAATGGATCAGTACTACTCCTAGTCATGCATCATGCAGATTATGCAGAAAAGAAAGATGCAGTAATGTATGCAAACAAAATGCTACCTCTAAGTATGCAGTAATGTATGCAAACAAAATGCTACCTAGGTCGAATTCTCTCAAGGACATAGTGATGATCGTTCACTTATAGTCGTTTCAACGCACTTATCAAATACTAAAGCTAACTATAGTATAGTCAACCCTAGGTCATTTTTCTCAAGGACACAGTGTGCTCAATTGTGGTTTAGTGTCAAGCTAAACAATGCAGAATTGAAGATGTGGAGTACAGACTGAGCAGAGATGGTCTCGGCAGAGACTATCCCACTTGGTCTCTACTGAGTACAGACAGACGCTTCAGAGGCGGACTACCTGTCTCAACCAGAAAAACAGAAAGAAAACAGTAAACGGGAGTTGGAATGCAGTGATGCAGAAAATAAACTAAGACTATGAATGCAGTAAATGTATACTACTGTTACTAATTATCTATTAGTATTATATAACTGTATTCAGATTCAGTTCCATTAATCAAGTCCAGTCCAGGTTCCAATCTCCAGTTCATAGTCCATATCAGCCCTTGGTAGTCATATGGCAATCGCCAAAGGTTCGTCCATTATCATACCGAGGATTTATGCAATCGCTACCTCATCAGCTGACAGGATTGAGTGCAGAGCTGATGTTAGGTTCTCATTCAACAATCGTTAAGTGATTACCTACTTGAATTAGTTAAACCAGTTCCAATCGGCTTAGATTAACATTGTTCACAGTTCAATTGCAATCGCGGATTCAACGTGAATTAAAGTAGAGGAAGAGAACAGAGATATGAAATGCAGAACGGAATCAATTAATAAAAACAGAGTACAAATACAGTGGTCTGAATTCGGATGGTTCCATCTTCCTCAACGACGCCAAGGTTGATGGTGGTGGTTCACCTCCGCTCGCCTAAGTGCTGAGGATCAGTTCCACCAGAGTGCGTCAAGAGTCTGATCGGTCCCCTCTAGTGAACGCCCAGCTTCCCAGTCTTAGACCTGCACTTCCTCAATCGAGAGAAGTACCACTGCAGTACCGTGCGCCACCAGCAATGGAAGAACGAGAACGAAGAAGATGAAGTAATTGATGTGCGAAAAGAGTGAATTCAAAGACGTCTAAACAGTGCACAGCTCCTCCTATATATACACGAGCTGTGATTAGCTAATCCTAACGAATCCTAACAGAATTACAATGTGAATGCCCTATTCTACCCCTATGCAGCTCTTTCTCACGTGACATGGCAGATTTCCTCGAGTGACATGGCAGATGAGTTGGCATTGAGATGGCCTCCAAGCTGGATAGCTGATGTGGTCAACACATTTGGGCCACTCTCTTCCGGGCTTCGGGTTGCAGTCAATCTCTGGCCGGCCGAGACGACTTCATCTCGGCCGGGATGGAACCTACCGCTGGCCATTTGACCGCCTGACTGCAAAGAAGGAGTGATACTGTTTGTTTAGCTAAGAAATCTGAATTAGCACGGATTTGTATTTTTCCTGCATTTAATCTCCTAAAATGAATCTCAGCTAACAGTCCATCCTTGAGCACAAAATAGTTTTGCAAACCTCCTTCTTAGGTGTCTAAAAGGTGTATAAATTGTGGCTCATCATATAGTGTGCTCAATTATGAATTTGTGTGAAAATTAGAGGAATATAGAAACTCAAGTGTAGAATGCAAACTCACTCTTAGCTAAGTGCCGAATTGCTTTCAATAGAAACTGAACCGAAATGGTCTGGGTGGAGACTTATCCGACTCGGTCTCGACTAAATGCGAACAGACGCAACAGAGTCGGACTGACTCCATTTCAGACTAAAAAGCAAGAAACAGGGGGGTTTGGGTGCAAATTAAGTAAAATGAATTAAACTAAAATGCGAATGCAGCTAAACTAAACTACTCTACTGCTACTACTGTGTTCATGTTTAGTCCAAGAATCAGGGTCATTCTGGTTCATTCACTCAGTCCACAGTCCTTATCAACCTTTAATGTTCTTATGAAAATCACCAAACATTCATCCATTGCCATACCGAGGATTTACACAATCGCTACCTCATCAGTTGGCAGGGATTAAGTTTAGAATTGATTTTAGGTTCTCAATTAGGTTCTCTAGTTGATTAGCTACTAAATTAGTTAAACCAGTTCCGATCGGCTTAGCTTAACATAGTTCTCATTAATTCGTGCAATCGCGACGCAACAAGAGAATTAGAGTTTAGGAATGCAATAGAGATCAGAAACCAGAAAACACTTATATTATTGGAAACAAAATACAAACACAAGGTCCGGATTCGGTGACTCTGTCTCCTACAGCAATCGCCATGGAAGAATGGCAATGGTTCACCTCCACTAGCTAGGACACTGAGGATCAAGTCCACCAGAGTGCATTGGTAATCCAATCGGTCTCCTCTAGCAACCTTCAGCTTCTCAGTTCCTAACCTGCACTTCCTCAATCGAGAGAAGCACCAATGACAACACCGTGCACCATCGTAAGCGTAGAAGATAAGAGCGAGAGAATGGTAACAATGAGAATGGAAAAATATGAATTCCAAAGACCCCGAAAAAGTGCACAGCTCCTCCTATATATACACTAGTTGTAGCCTGCTACTCCTAACGAATCCTAACAGAAATTCATAGTGGATTGCCTATTCTACCCTTGTGTAACTTGTGCTACAAGCTTCTTCAAAAGTGACGTGGCAGCTAAGCTGGACCTAAGGTGGCCTCTGAGCTGGATAGCTGACGTGGATAACACCATTGGACCACTCCTCGTTGAGCTGCACCTAATTGGGCTGCTGGACCGAGAAGCCTGACCTGGTCGAGATGGAGCTGGTCTGGCTGAGACGACTTCATCTCGGTTGCGACTTCTTATGCTGGGCTGAGATCATCTCGGCTAATCCTGCAAGGAAAGAAGAATAAGTCTTTTATTAGCTAAGATCCTCGAATTAGCACAGATTTATGATTTCTCTATTTCTAGGCCCTTAATATGAATCTCAGCTAATACTCATTTCTTAGACACTTATTTATCTTAAGAACACCCATCATAGGTCCCTATAAGGTGTATAGAATATGACTCATCAGACCCCCACACTTACACTTTTTCACTCCTGGGCAAAATAAGGATTGAAACAAAAGGGAGATTTTTTTAAAAAAAGGAAAAGAATTTTTCAACAAATTTCTCAAGCTTTAGAGGAGACAAAGTCAGCATTCCTTAGCCCCGGGGTTGAGAAATTTCGAACAGTCTAAAAATTACTCTTTTTGTCCCCCAGGCAAATCAGCAACCTGCAACATCAAAGAGTGACCGAAAGTGAAAGAGCTCTCACATAGGAAAATATTCTCTCAATCTTTCAAGTGTTTGGGTTAGTATTTACACTCAACATCGCCTGAAATTGGTATTACCGAACTTTGACTGGCCTCTCCTTTCATACCTCAAAAACACATGCAGCCATGATCACTAGGACTTTCTTTCAGCTTGTAATGAGGCCAGGGTCAAGGGTAGGATATAAGATGGAAGATAGGTTCAAAAACCATAGGGAAGAGAGGAGCAATGGGGAGTAAGTTTGCCAGTATGAGGGGAATCCCAGGATACTGCTCTTTTTCGTGAAAACCTTCCTTATTATTCCTTTTCCTTCCCTTTTTCATTTTCTTTTCTTCCTTCTTTTCCTTACTTGCCATTGTGGGACTCAGGTTGTAATTCTTTTTGCTTTACAGCTTATGGATTTTGGCTGCTTTTTTTTTTCATTTTTTTTGTTTTCCTGCACCTATTTCTTTCTTTTTCGTTTTCAACCCTTTTTTTTGATACACTACTCTTGCTTTTCTCCTTAGTACCTCCCCCACACTTGATCACTACTTACTCCCAAAACAATTCCAAAGCTCCTCTCCTCCTTAAGGTTGAGATTGCATCATGGTTTTTCTGGCTTTAGGTTTGTAATGAGCGGTCAGCAAAGAATGGTCATTCGAGCTCAAAGGGGTAAACAAGGGATAAGATTTCAAGGTAGGTCCGTTTGGCTCGGGGTTCAATTAGAAACATGGCCTAGATCATGTCATTCCTGCATGTGAAACCAGATATATCCAGAGAGTCAAGGCAAAATCTAGAATACACAGTCAACAAGGATGCAAAAATCACACCAGAAAGAGAAAATGGCAAGGTGCAAAGCCAACATATATACATAAGGCTAAAAAATCCTCACACGAGTACTTGCTCTATCACGACAGTTCCTCTTTTTCAGTTTCCAGCCACTTCCTGCCTAGAGACACAAAAATTTTATTCCCTGACAAGGTTGAGAAATCTCTCTCCAGAGTTCTGAATTGCTTCCTACTACTCGAACCAAAACCTAAAGAAATCATTTCAAATTATCTTTTTCAAGACATTTTCTCAGCAATCCAAATTCTGACTTCAGCTAGGAAGAAAACAAAGCAGAAATCAAAAATGACAGAATGCAAACTTAGCCTTGTCGAACCAAAGTCGATCTGAAACAAACTCGACTTGAAAAATTTTTATTTGGAACCAGGAAATGACATAGAAATTAAGAGCAAAAATAAAAGTAGACTGGTAACTAAAAGGAAAAGAAAATGAGAATAAAGGGCTGAAGAGAAAGGTAAAACTACAACAAAAATTAAGATAGAGTCAGCATGGAGTTTAATCACAGAAAAATTTAAGGCGTAGGTTTCAGCTTTGCTCAGCAAGCCTTGAATGGCCATACAGTCCCCCCCACACTTGAATGTTGCATTGTCCCCAATGCATGGCATAAATTCAAAGGGGTTCATGTGACTGGCTTAAGGTGTGTAGTCTGGTGGAGTTGGTTCCATCAATGAAATGGTCTCCATGTCGCCTACTGGTGGTACTGGACCTTCATGGAAAAGTTTAATTTTGTACCCATTGACTTGGAAGGTGCTCTTGGTGTGTTCATCTTTTAATTCTACTGCACCATAGGGAAAAACATTAGTGATAACAAAAGGTCCCTCCCATCTAGAACAGAGCTTACCTGCTATGAATAAGCGTGAATTGAGCAGGAGTACTTTCTAGCCGACTTGAAACTCTTTCCTTAGGATCTGTTGGTCATGGAAGTACTTGACTTTTTGCTTGTAGATCCTGGAGTTTTCATAGGCTTCTAGACGAAGTTCATCCAACTCTTGCAACTGGAATTGCCTTTGCTTTCCTGCTTGGTCATAGGCCAGATTGCACTGTTTGACAGCCCAATAAGCTCTGTGTTCTAGCTCCATAGGAAGATGGTAGGCTTTACCAAAGACAATCAGGTAGGGGAACATCCCTAATGGTGTTCGGTATGCAGTTCTATGTGCCCAAAGAGCATCCTCAAGGAGTCGGCTCTAGTCTTTCCTATTAGGGTTGGTCATCTTTTGTAGTGTTTTCTTTATTTCCCTGTTGAAAACTTCTACTTGGCCATTTGTTTGGGGTGATATGCTGTGGCAATTCTATGCACCACCTCATACTTGTGGAGTAAAGAGGACATGGCTCTATTGTAGAAGTGACTCCCTTGGTCACTTATGAGCACTTTTGGCACACCAAACCGATAGAAGATATTGTATTTCAGAAAATCCACTACAACTTTGGCATCATTGGTTTTGGTGGCTATGACCTCTACCCATCTTGACACATAATCTATGGCCAGCAGAATATAAAAGTACCCATTGAAGACTGGGAATGGCCCTATGAAGTCAATACCCCACACATCAAAGACTTCACAAAACAAAATGGGTTGATGGGGCATCTCATGCCTTCTACTAATGACCATTCCACCTTTTTGACATCTTTCATAGGTGGAGACTAGTTGATAAGCATCTTTGAAAATGGTGGGCCAATAAAACCCACAATCCAGCACTTTCCTGGCAGTTCGAGTATATCCATAGTGGCCGCCTCTAGGTGTTGCATGGCAGAAGTGGAGGACCGAATTGATCTCGGTGTCAGGGATTGCACTGCGAATGACTTGGTCACTACAAAGTCTCCATAGGTAAGGGTCATCCCATATGTAGTATTTGGCATCACTCTGGAGTTTTTCCTTGTAAAGCCGAGATGCCTCCAGTGGAAACTGAGATGCTGCCACAAAATTGAGCTGATTTTCCCAACGGACTTTTATGTGCTTGATATGGAGGACGAGACATCAGGAAAGGGAACCACCTTGATTCTGGGGAGACCATTCCTTATGACTACCAGAACAAAGATTGATGTGCATGTAGGGACACTCTCAATGGAATGTGGTGATACCCTACTGCAGTTCAATATTTTCGAAGCCATGAAGCACCCCACCGAAGACCATTCTCTCTTTGGCATTGATCTGATCGACGAACTGGTTGAAGAATATCTTCAACTATACAGCAGCAGTGAAGATAGTGAAAATTTTGTTGGAAGCACTGATTTGATCAACTACTTAGGGTCCATAACAAAGGAGGCTGACTATGAAGACATACATGATCCTCCCAACTCTGAGGACAATAATAATGACAATGCAGACTTGGATTTTGAAGCCAAATTGCTTGAAGTGTTAGACCAAGTCTGCAACCCCAAGAACCCGAAGTGTATAAATAAAACAGAAGTCAAAGTTGTCGAAACCAAAGAGTTCTTCTCTGCACAACTAACAACAATATTCACGGTCAAAGTAGATTCGACCAAAAAAGGTTGAGATGAAGAAAAGACAAGAGTCAGCTCGGCCAAGAAGTTGAGAGACAAGGCCGACATACTTGTCGAGACCAGCTCGGCCAACGAAGACCAGAAGCAAGCTGGAGTTGAACTCACTGTTCCATCTGGATCCGACCCCAAGGCTACACAAAGAGTCAAGTCTGAATCAAACCCGACAAGAATTGAATACACCGAGAGAAGTCGGCCACAGTAGCCAAAGGCCAAAATCATGTCGGCACATTTGGTGCCGAGTTCAACTCAAATCGGCCAACAGGATCCCAAAGCATCTAATGACAATTCTTCATCACTACCACCACCTATGGAATTAAAGCCATTGCCAAATCATCTGAAATATGCCTACTTGGATACTGAACAGCTCTAATACGCCTACTTGGACACTGAAAGTTGCTGCTGTTGGAATGGTGGAGTTAGTTGTTGATAACCTGCTTGTCTCTAATACGCATTCGGTATAGACCCAAATTGTTGAGCTGCATAAGGCCTTTTATTCGGTCCTGGCCAAAATGGTTGTCTTCCATACTGTTGATTATCAAATAACCGGCTCTGATATGGTTGTTTCCCATACTGATATCCACCTATGGCTCCAACGTTCTATGGTTGGTCCGACTCTGTCTCTTGTAACGTAGGGCACAAGTCAGTGGTGTGCTCCGTAGAAGTACATATGCCACAGACTTTGGCTGCAATGGTTGGTTGGTGTTGTCCAACAGCAAGTTGCCTCACTAGTGATGTCAATTCGGTCAGTTAGTTTTCCAACATTAGGTTGGAAGCTGCTCCGATTTCATTCACCACCTGGGATTGGCTAGGTCCTCTAATCCCAAACTGTTGTGTATTGCTTGCCATATTAAAGATCAGGTGCCTCGCTGTTGCTGGCGTCTTGTCCATCAATGCTCCTACACTGGAAGCATCAATCATGCTTTGATCCATCATCGACAAACCTTCATAGAAATACTGGATCAGTAATTTCTCACTTATTTTATGATGTGGACATATGGCGCAACATTTATTGAATTTTTCCCAATGTTCGTGCAGAGTCTCTCCAGGATGTTGCCTTATCCTATAGAT
Organism: Mucuna pruriens; assembly: GCA_025330945.1. Classification (NCBI taxonomy): domain Eukaryota; kingdom Viridiplantae; phylum Streptophyta; class Magnoliopsida; order Fabales; family Fabaceae; genus Mucuna; species Mucuna pruriens. The sequence goes on along the minus strand of JAENHJ010000487.1, from coordinate 172,994 downwards.
TTCTTTCTTGATAGTCGTAGTCCTGGATGCTGGAAAGAACTTCTCCAAGAATGTGCATTTCATGTCTCCCCAGGTGTTAAAGGGAACTGGCTGTAAATACAACCAATCTTTTGCTGCTCCATCCAGGGAGAATGGGAACACCTTCATTTTTATGTTATCCTCCGGTATCCCTTGTGGCCTCATTGTGGAGCAAATCACATGGAATTCCTTCAAATGCTTGTAGGGGCCTTCTCCTGCAAGACCATGAAATTTAGGCAACAAATGTATAAGACCAGATTTTAATTCATATGTTTGGGCTGGTTCCAGTTACGGATATTAGATACATCAAGGTTAATACACCACATCTGGTGTAGCCAACTCCTTCAAGGTTCTGTCATTATTTTCCATCTGCTCCAACTCTGTAAAAGTGTTAGTGCTATCATACGCAACTAAATTAGAAGTGTTAGTAACAGAACTACTGTTATCAGAACTAGAAACAAAGTTAGAACTACCACTTACTACTACATTCCTAGCTTTTCTTAGTCTACGTAAAGTTATTTCTATTTCAAGATCTAAAGCATATAAAGGATCAATACTACTCCTAGTCATGCATTATAAAAATCATGCATTATAAAAATCATGCAAAAAAAATTAGAGTTAGGGTTATGGCTAAAGGAATAGAAAATTAGTAATTATCAAAATGCAATAAGGAAAGCGATTTATTGTTCTACAGCTAATTTTGATTTTTTTGCAGTGAAACTCACGCATAACTAACAAATACTCAGCATGCTATTTTATTATGGGATCCAAATCAAAACAAACAGACCTTAAAAATGACTCTATGACTCGATTGACATAGCAAACTACAGACTCGGGATTCGACTATTACTCAAGTTTGGCACACAAAAGAACTTGAGTCCCCGACAACGGTGCCAATTTGATAAGAGCATGTTAGTCGTGTTTTGTTTATCAAATAAACTAAAGCTAACTATAGCATAGTCAACCTTAGGTCGAATTCTCTCAAGGACACAATGTGCTCAATTATGAATTTGTGTGAAAATTAGAGGAATACAGAAACTCAAGTGTAGAATGCAAACTCTCTCTCAGCTAAGTGCCGAGTTGCTTTCAGTAGAAATTGAACCGAAATGGTCTCAGTGGAAACTTATCTGACTCGGTCTCAGCTAAATGCGGATAGATGCAACAGAGTCGGAGTGACTACGATTCAGACTAACGTAGGAAACAAGGGGGTTTAGGTGCAAATTAAGTAAAATGAATTAAACTAAAATGCGAATGCAGCTAAACTAAACTACTTTACTGCTACTACTGTGTTCATGTTTAGTCCAAGAATCAAGGTCATTCTGGTTCATTCACTCAGTCCAAAATCCTTATCAACCTTTAATGTTCTTATGACAATCGCCAAATATTCATCCATTGCCATACCGAGGATTTACACAATTGCTACCTCATTAGTTAGCAGGGATTAAGTCTAGAGTTGATTTTAGGTTCTCAATTAGGTTCTCTAGTTGATTAGCTACTGAATTAGTTAAACCAATTATGATCGGCTTAGCTTAACATTTTTCTCATTGATTCGTGCAATCGCGACGCAACAAGAGAATTAGAGTTTAGGAATGCAATAGAGATCAGAAACCAGAAAACACTTATATTATTAGAAACAAAATACAAACACAGGGTCCGGATTTTGGTGACTTGTCTCCTACAGTAATCGCCATGGAAGAACGGCGATGGTTCACTTCCACTAGCTAGGACGCTGAGGATCAAGTCCACTAGAGTGCGTTGGTAATCCAATCGGTCTCCTCTAGCAACCTTCGGCTTCTTAGTTCCTAACCTGCACTTCCTCAATCGAGAAAAGCACCAATGATAGCACCGTGCACCACCGTAAGCGTAGAAGATGAGAGAGAGAGAATGGTAACAATGAGAATGGAAAAATATGAATTCCAAAGACCCCGAAAAAGTGCACAACTCCTCCTATATATACACTAGTTGTGGCCTACTACTCCTAACGACTCCTAACAGAAATTCATAGTAGATTGCCTATTTTATCCTTGCGTAACTTGTGCTGCAAGTTTCTCCAGAAGTGACGTGGCAGTTGAGCTAGAGATAGGGTGGCCTTTAAGTTGGATAGTTGACGTGGATAACACCATTGGGCCACTCCTCATTGTGTTGCACCTTAATTAGGCTACTGGACTGAGAAGCCTGGCCTGGCCGAGATGGATCCAGTCTGGCCTGGACGATTTCATCTCGGTTGCGACTTCTTATGCTAGGCTAAGATCATCTTGGCTAATCCTGCAAGGAAAGAAGAATAAGTCTTTTATTAGCTAAGATCCTTGATTTAGCACAAATTTATGATTTCTCTATTTCTAGGTCCTTAATATGAATCTCAGCTAATACTCATTTCTTAGACACTTATTTATCTTAAGAACACCCATTATATGTCCCTATAAGGTGTATAGAATATGACTCATCACCCCCACAAACATCAAATTCATCAAGAACCTCATTTAACTAATGAATAAGAGAATCCTTATTACCCAAGAGACATTCAAACCCCTTGCATATTTAGTTAATCCTTTATACCATTAAACAATAGCCTTCACCTTAAAATCTATATAAGGCCATTCAATGGCTAATTTTTAGAATTGTACTCAACTAAAACTTCACCTTCCAACAATAAATTCCGTCATCTCTTATCCAAGTTTAAGAAGCACCAAGTGTTTATCAAAATTTTAACTCCTTCCCTAAATTTTTTGGTTCCTACTATTCAACCAAGTAAAGGAAGCTCACCTTTGTATTTTTGTGGTTGTGTGATGTTAAAATGTTGTTTTACATGAGGCTATATGCTTAGGAATGCATATGTAGAAATCTGTTTAGGAATTGATGGCCATATTTATGAGTTTTGAGTTTTTGCATGAAATGTCAAGTTGATGATGATTCAATGGTTGCATGTTGAATTTGTTGTTATTTTTACATTGGGGTGATGTTATATTGCTCTAGAACTTTTGGTATGATTATATTTTGATATGGTTGAATTTTGGTGGTTTTGTATAAGTTTGAATGTTGTTGTTTAAGGCATTAATAGTACATCGTTTATACCCCTTAGTAGGTCTTTAAGATGGGTGAAATAGAATATAAATTGTGGTTAAGGATCGTGTATTAGCTGAGATTTAGACTTCCAAGGTTAAACTAAGGAAAATACAAATTCAGGCTAAGTTACTGATTTTAACTAACAAAAGAGCTAGTCTTGTTTTGTAGGTCAAAAGAGAGACTAGAGAAGTCAAAGTCAACAAAGAAAGTCATCTCGGCCAGATAGAGCCAATTCCGCAGGACCAACCACGAGTTGACTCCTATCCAAAACCGGGTCCATCCCGGCTCTAGAAGGCCGACTCCACCAAAAGCAAGATCCAACCACGAGTATAATGTAATTAACCACGTGGGAGTTAGGAAAGTAGTTAGGATTGTTATTTCTAGTATTTTTATTTGGTCAGGTTGTTGATTTCGTTATTTCAATTAAAACAGTTATAGAGTTAGTTAGGAATGCATGTATAAGTAGAACTGCATAACAATGTTCAGTGGTTAGCAGCGAGAAAAGCACATATAATAGATACTCTTAGCCTTCGACGTATACCTTCCGTTCCCAAACCCAAACTCACTTCACACCTCTTTGTTCCACGGAGCCTCAAGGACTGCCTAGTCGTTCGAGTGGGTGCAAGACCTATGTTTGGGAAGTAGCCGGTTGCTAAGAGGAGACTGTTAGGGCATGCTGGCTAACTGCTTAGTGATTTAACCCCTTAGTACCTGGCTATCAAAGGTGGAGCACTACAACTATTATGGGGATTGTTGCGGGAAGTTGATCCATATACCATCAAGAACTTTGCTTTTTCCTATATCATATTCCAGGTTAATCGAAGAATGGTTGTAATGTTGTTGTTACTATCTTTGATTTCTATAGCATAATCTTTTCCTTGCATATTCACGATTGTGTTTTGTAAGAATTAGAGAACGTTAGTCTAGGGGCCGATCGGAACCATTCTAACAACAAAATAGATAAATTCTATATAATCTACATTAATCAAGTGTGTATTCCCTGTCAAACTCGAGGTAGCGGTCGTTTAAGTCCTCAATTAGCAATGGACGAATGTTTAGCAATTGTCGTAGGTATTGGATTGGTGAGAAATTGGTGGCATAGTAAGAATCAGGATTAAGATCAATAATTGATAACTAAGGATAATGAACAGCTAAATATGTCATAATCATCTTGATAATCTTAAAGTAATCTTAGCCTTTAATCTTCATGTTCTTAGTTAGATCTTTACATTTCTTGCAACCTTTATCTTTTCTACCAAAACCCCCCCTTTTTCAATTCCATAATGAGTTTGCATCCTATACACTCAGTTTAGTAATATTTACCAATTTCGAACCTTAGAAATATAAGAACCACGTGTCCTTGAGAAGAATGACCTAGGTTGACCCTATGCTACTTTAGCTTAGGAAAATCTAGTATTTTGATAGAATAAGTGACAACATTCTTCAGCACTATCAGGAATTTGTTGGGTGAGCCCTTGACTCACTAGGTAACTCTCTATTTTTTTGGTTTTAGTTGAAGGTTTGCTAAGCAAGGGTAGACTTTCACTGGGTGACCTTGCATTTCTTGGGAGTCTTTTGCAAAACTATGAGTTTTTGTTGGGCAAGTACCTTACATGAGCGAAATCTCAATAAAACATAAAATGGATTCAGGCCTATTAGGCGAGTACCTTACTTGTTGAGCGAAGCCATAGAACTTAGTAAGAAAACCTAAGTTTGTTGTGTGTTTACTGGGTAAGTACCTCAAGGAAGTTGGAAGTGATATAGGAATCATAGTTTTTGATGGATTCCTATAATTAGATTGAGGCCAAATGAATTCACCTTTTGGAAGACTAGAGTTTTGCAAACGCTATTTGAAAATAAAAGGGTGAAAAAATTAAAAAATATGGGAAAGAAAGGGATGAAGGTAACTTGCCACTCTCTCTTGTATGAGAAAGATAAAAGTTATTTAAGATTCACCACAAGCCTCTTGAAATCTTAATAAAAACATAAGGCTCTTGTACAAAACAAGAAGACAAGAAATTATTTCACTAGTTGCCGAGCAACATAGCAATTCTATTCAATGAACTCAAGGTTGTGGATATAAAGGGGAAAGTGGCCTTTATATAGACTTCCCTTGAGCATAAGGGTGTTTGGATGGTGGCATATCTTTCTATCCAAACAAGCTACTAGACTAAGCTATACTAAGATAGATTAGCTACAAGTCAAACAAGTACATAGCTACTCAAGTCTTGAAGCCTTACAATGATGCTACTTTCAGATGAGTTTTTGGAGGTGAAGGAGTGCGAATTGGTTTGAGCTCATAAGAGAAAAGTTGTATATATTTCTCTTAGCTTTCAATAGGCACTAAGATTGTCCAATTTGTAGGTCTGTAGCTCTAGATATGGCATATTTAGCAAAGTATGTTTGGATTGACTCTTCTAGACTCCTTAGTTTCTTCATCACCTAGTCTCCTTATCAATCTTCTTTTAGTGCCAACTAGATCCTTAGTTGTTTTTGTTGATAAGTCCCTTTAAGGACATTATTACCTTTATGAGGTCCATGACCAATGCTGGAAAGGAGGAGTAAGGCTAGTGACCTAAGGGATAGATAGACAAATGAATTCCATAAAAGGTCCATATGCTTGCAAGCTTGAGACCATGGTAAGCTACTATCCCTGTACAACAATCCTCTCTCACTTAAAGAGTATATCCCTCACCCAGTGAGTCATCATATAGAAAGTGTTCACTTCCCTAGGTTGATTCACTCAATAAGTCTCTTATCTCGCTTAGCAAGTTGCTCATTTGTTTACTTAGAAAATTAATTTCGTCCCTTAGTAAGGCAAACCCTAGAGAGTCCTACTCTCTAATTTGCCCAAGCAACTAGTGGGCTCACTCTAGAATCGAGCCCACAGTGTTTGCACTCTCAATTTTCATTTTAGTCGCTTAGTGATATTAAGGTATGCTTACTGAATTATTTGTGCGAAAACTAAATTTTGAAAGCTTTGGGCCTTCACTCAACAAGTGGGTGACTCACTCAATGATTTAGTGATTTTCTAGGTTTTTTAGATCCTCTCTTAGTGATACATAGTCCTCACTCAATGAAAATATGAATTTTTGGGTTTGAATGAATCTTCATTCATGATGTTTATTAGTTGATGAACATTCACTCAACAAGCGCAAGGGTTCGCTCAAGGACAAGAGGAAGTCTTCTAGATGTTAAGTGTTATTCTCGAGGCACTCAACAAGAACAAGGTCTTTCTTAGATAACACTCATACAGTTTTATATTATTGTTTTCTTGTATCTTTCCTTATATGACTTTTATTTTCTTTGTATCTTCTTGATATAGTTTCCTTATTTCCTTTTTTTAGGCTTAGATGTTTACCATATAAAAGGGAGATTAGAAATTGTATTACATACACTACTCAGTTCAATATAGTGGTTTGTTTAACTTGGTATTAGAGTAAAGTTTTGTTCTACTTGTATCCTGTGTGTCCACTATTGTCCGCCACTGTTTATTGCCAGCTGCCATCGTCCATTGCCAGCCGCCACCATCAATTTTCATTGTCTACTATCGACCATCGTCGTCTTCCTCCACCTGTCGCCGACCGCCACCGAAAAGTTTTGTCTCAGTATCTAGTGACTGAGAGTCATCGTCTACCACTGTCGTTGCCACTATCGTTGCCACTGTCGTTGCCACTGTCTGCTGTTGTCCGCTGCTATCTGCCACCATCAGACCGTCGTTCTCCACCGCAAGCCCACAGTTCTGTTCGTTGGCTCATCTCCTACCTATTCCAACTCCCAAAAATTTGGTGGGAAGTACTGCATTTGGTAGATCTAAGTTACCATGTTGCTATTTTTTATTGCTGGTGTTTAGAATTGTTACCTCTCCTCCTCTATTCACTATTTCAAGTTAAAAATAGCCACTGCCAGTTCCTTTTCACAAGGATCTATTATCTCTTTTTCGAGAACCCCAACTATTATAATAGAGAAACTCAACTAGAAAAATTATAGAGCTTGGTCAGAATCAGTTGAGTTGTGATTTTTGGGACAAGGGTTTCATGACCATTTGAAGAAATAAGAGGCTGAAATACTAGAAGAAAATAGAGTTACATGGATGAAGCTTGACTATCAATTATGTGCCATTTTGTGGTAGTTTGTTAGCCCTGAATTATTAGAAATCTTAAGGTCATTCAAGACCTATTAATCCTTCTGGACGAATGCTAGAGATGTCTTCACTAATGATGTTTAACATCTATTTGATTAACTTAAAAGATTGTTTCCCTTCAAAAGATCAATCATGATATGGTATCGCACATAGCCAAAGCCAGGGCTGCTGTTGAAGAATTGAAAGGTTTACTTGTGTGTAACTTTGTTGAGGAAACAATAAAGCAAATTGACAAACTATTGATGGTTCTAATCCTGCGGAGTCTGCATCCTGACTATGAGCATGTTCGGGATCAAATCCTATCAAGTGAGAAGATTCCCTCTATGAATAGCTTGGTTACTAGGCTTATTCGGGTTCCTACCATAACGAAAAGTGATGGTATCACTGTTGAAAACTCTGTTATGGTAGCCTCTCGTGGTAGAGGAAGAAGTGGTCAGGGTACTAGAGGAATATTACAAAATGGTAAAGGTGGTCGTGGTAGACTTATCTGCTCACATTGTAGAAAAGAAGGACACCTACAAAATAGATGTTATGATTTGATTGGTTGGCCAGACAAAACTGCAAATATATCTTTGAGTGATACCCCTTCAAATGGAAGGACTGGTTCTCAATTAATCAGAGATGAAGAATATCAGAAGTTACTAAGGTTCAAGTCCAACAATCACACCCAATCATCGACATCACCAAGTGTTTCAACTGCATGCATTTCCCAATCCATGGGGAGTCAAGGTCATGTATAATCGATTCAGGTGCTTTAGATCACATTTCTGGTAATGAGTTTGTATTCTCCTCTATCTCCTCACCTAAGTTTCCTCACTTCATTTCATTAGCCAATGATTCCAAAATGGTATCTCATGGAGTTGGTCAAGTTTCTCTATCCTCATCAATTAGTTTAAACTTTGTGTTGTACATTCCCAAATATCCCTACAATTGGATTTCTTTGAGTTAATTGACTCGTTCTTTGAATTGTTCAGTAACCTTTTATGCTGATTCCTTTGTTATATAGGACCGGAATACAAGCCAACTAATTGGAAAAGGACATTAATCAAGAAGACTTTATTACTTATCCAACAATCTCTCTATATTATGTTTTGCGTCTGTATCTCCAAAGCTTTTGTATAATCGTTTAGGACACCCTAGTCTTGCAAAGCTAAAGTTAATGAATCCTAGTTTCAATAAACTATCTACCTTAGAGTGTGAGTCCTATCAATTAGGCAAACATGTCAAATCCACCTTCCCTAACCAAGTCAACAAAAGATGTAATTCGTCTTTTTCTATTGGCCATTCAAATATTTGGGGACCAAGTCGAGTAACATCTTTTAGTTTCAACTACTTCGTCACATTCATTGATGAATACTCATGATGTACTTGGGCCTATTTGATGAAAGAAAGATTTGAAATTTTGTCCATCTTAATGTCCTTGTCTAAAGAAGTGGAAAATCAATTTGGAAAAACCCTCAAAATATTGAGAAGTGATAATGCAAAAGAATATTTTTCTTCTGAACTAAACTCGTATCTGTCCTTCAAAGGAATCTTACATCAATCCACATGCCTCATACTTCTGAACAGAATGGTATAGATGAAAGGAAAAATAGGCATCTGGTTGAAACTGCCCGCACCTTACTTTTAAGTGCAAATTTCCTACTAACCATTGGGGTGAAGCCGTTCTTACTGCCTGTTTTTTAATAAATTGAATGTCATTTGCTTCACTTGAGAATCAAATCCCTCATTCAATTTTATTTCCTAAAGATAAAATGTATCATTGATGAGTCATATTTTATACACTTTATGTGGGCTTAAGATGGGTGTTGTTAAGAATGTTTAATGATTAAAAGTCTTGTCTTAATCAAGATTTGAATTATGGGCCTAAAAATAGGAGAAATACAAATCTTTGCTAAAATGAGGTTTTTAACTAACAAAAAGGTTAAGACTTGTTTTGTAGGCCTGAATGCTAGGAGTACCTCGGCCCAACGGGAACATCTCGACCCAAGACGAGAAGCACCCGACAGGACTAGCCATCCTGGTCAAGCCGACAGCAGTGATGGAAATCTCGCCTAAAATCACTCCGGAAAGAATGTAGATATGATTTATCAAGATTAAGGAATCTGTAATGCAAATATGATTTGCTAAGATTAAGGAATCTGTAATGCAGATATGATTTTCTAAGATCAAGGAATCTGTAATTCGGGTAACTAGGAATGCATATATGATTCTGCTAGAAATTAGGAAACTGGGAAACTCCTAAGATTGAGGAGATTGTAATCTGTAATTCGAATTGGAATCTTTAGGATTTGAATTTTTGTTATTAGGATTAGATTTAGATTTATCCATCTTGTGTATAAATAACCACACCAGGCCATGTCTTTAAGTGTGGAAAAACAGTGGAATTCTAGACCTAGCACAGTCAGTAACTGCAAGACATTCCAAGCTAGTACAGTGGTACACGACGCTTCAGTAAGGTGTCTCTCTCGATCGAAGAGGTACAGGATCAGGATTTGGGAAGTTGGAAGCCGTCGGAGGTGATTGCTCGGTATAGCCGACACATTCTGGTGGACGAAAACCTCAACATCTAGCCATCACTGGTGCACCACTACCGTCCTTCCAAGGCGATCGTCGTGGAAGGCAGACTCTTTGGAGAACGCTGAATTTCTCACCTTTGTACTCAATTCTAATTTTAATATTATAACTGGTTTGCAATTCTATCTCTCGATTATAATTCCTGCGCTTTAATTTGCTTTTGACTTTGCCGCGATTATACACTGGTAGGAGTAGATCACATTAGACTAGGACCAATTGGAACTGGTTTAATAATCTGATTAGGTAGAGAACCTAAAATCAACCAAGTACATACTCTCTGCCAACTGATGAGGTAGCGATTGCGTAAATCCTCAGTATGGCAATGGACAAACGTTCGACCATTGTTATAAGAATCTAAGGTTGATTTGGAGTATATCCTAAGTAAGAAAGACAAATTGTTATGTGTTGATTCTTGAATTAGTATAGTAAGTTAGTATAGATTAGTATAATTTACTTTTTTGCACTTAGTTTATTTTCTGCACTTAAACTCAAACCCCCCCATATTTACTGCTTTTCTAGAGTTTGAGACTGAGTCAGTGTGATTCCGTCGCGTCTATCCAAGACCGAGTCAGCATTCTGCACTAAATGTTTTTCTGCATTAACTCTGATTTTCACACTTAGCACAATTTGAGCACATTGTGTCCTTGAGAGAATCGACCTAGGTTAGCTATACTATAGTTAGCTTTAGTAATTATTTGAGGCATGTAAAACGACTAAAAACTCACTTATCAATCATGTGCCTCCTAAAGTCTTTGGTTGTGTATGTTTTGTTCATGATGTCTCTCCAGGTCGTAATAAACTTTCTACAGGGGCAATCAAATGTGTGTTTCTTGGATATTCTCGTCTTCAAAAAGGGTACAAATGTTACTCTCCATCTACAAAAAGACATTATATGTCAGCTAATGTTACATTCTTTGAGGAAACTATGTTCTTCACTAAAGATGATTGTGACTCTATCCAACAAGTACTACCAATTCCATATCATAGTCCAATAGAGTCGTCATCCCATGAAACACATAATCAAGACATACTCCAACATTCCTCTTTTGTTCATTCTCAAGTTGAACTATCTCCACCTTCAATGTCTACATGTCAAAGCAGGACACAAGAGATGGGTACCCTAGTATGTGAAGATTCACTTGATTCATGTCCTCTATCCTCAATTGACCCTACACCAGATCTTAATCCATCCTCACCTTCCCATGATTCTAACATTGGTTGGCCCATTGCTCTTCGAAAAGGTATTTGCTCCACTCGTAATCCTCATCCTATTTACCTTAGTTATCATATCTCCTACATATTTTTCTTTTGTTTCCTCTATCTCGTCCATTACTATTCCTGGATGGCGACAAGCCATGATATTTGAAATGCAGGCGCTGGAACAAAGTGGTACTTGGGAGTTAGTTTTCCTTGCCCCAAGCAAGAAGGCAGTTGGTTGTAGGTGGGTATTTGCTATTAAAGTTGCACCTAACGGCACAGTTGATCGCCTCAAAGCCTGGTTGGTGACCAAAGGATATACTCAAGTATATGATCTTGATTATGGAGATACTTTCTCTCTTGTGGCTAAAATCACTACTATTTGCCTCTTACTTGCAAGGGCTGCTATTCGTCACTGGCCTCTTTATCAATTAGACATCAAAAATGCTTTTCTACACAGTGACTTGGATGAAGAAATATACATGGAGCAACCTCCTGGTTTTGTTGCTTAAGGGGAGTTTGGTTTAGTATGCAAGCTTCATAGATCCTTGTATGGACTTAAATAGTCCCCAAGAGCTTGGTTTGGAAAGTTTAGCCAAGTTGTTCAAAACTTCAGGATCACAAGAAGTGAAGTAGATCAATCTGTATTTTATTACCATTCCTCTTCTGGTAAATGTGTGTATCTGGTTGTGTATATGGATGATATTGTAAGCACAGGAAATGATGATATCAAAATTTCCCAGTTAAAACAGTACTTATTTAACCACTTCCATATATCAGGTTATTGTGACCCTGATTAGGCAGGATCTCCCATTGATAGACGATCTACTGCAGGTTTTTGCATATCTATTGGGGGAAATGTGGTCTCTTGGAAAAGTAAGAAGAAAAATACTATTGCTCGTTCTAGTGCTGAAGCAGAATATCGGGCTATGGCTTCAGCCACTTGTGAATTGATATGGGTAAAACAACTTATTAAAGAATTGAAATTTTCTTATGTCTAACCAATGAAATTGTATTGTGATAACCAAATGACTCTTCACATTGCTTCTAATCATGTATTTCATGAGAGAACCAAACACATTGAGATTGACTGTCACTTTGTACGGGAAAAGCTGCTGACCAAAGAATTAAGTACAGAATTTGTCAACTCGAGTAATCAACTTGCTGACATTTTCACTTTAAGGGGACCATAGGTACAAGTTATATGTTCCAAGCTTGGAGCATATAATTTATCTCCACCTTGAGGGGGAGTGTTAAATATATTATTGTTTTCTTGTATCTTTTCTTATATGGCTTTTATTTTCTCTATATCTTCTTTATATAGTTTCCTTATTTCCTTTTTTTAGGCTTGGATGTCTACCCTATAAAAGGGAGATTAGAAAATGTATTACATACACTACTCAATTCAATATAGTGGTTTGTTTAACTCCAGAAAATGAGTCTCGTTGGAGGAATGGAGCCATTTGCCTAGCGAAAGCAGGAGACAAGTTTAGAGCCCAACATTATTTCACCATGAAAACATTCAAAATGACATGAAATTTCATAAGCACTGCTCAAAACTTCATTATACAGCATAATAAAACATTTCATTAATCAAAAACACTAATAACACAATATATCTCAAATTCATGATTTTTCCTACATAAATTCATACATTTAAGAATTTTTTTCTCAAAAATCTTAACCCAGATTTGTATAGCATGTTGTGATTTAGTTAAAATCATTCTAGAATAACATATTACACATCTCAACCACAAAATCATAGAGTGGCAAGCTTTCCTTACCTGGAGTGTAGAAAAGGTAAGGAAACTTCAGTGAAGGAGTTTTCTTCAAGCTTCAATAATGGTGGTTGGGTTAAGGATGAATTTTTCTTAACATGGAGTAGAGGTATTAACCTAAGATGGCTCAATTGTAGAGAATTTAAATAAGGCTTGGTGTAGCTCTACACCCATGGGTTAAGGAAGGTTCCAACATCTAATGGTTAAAGCCATGAATGAAAAAGTGCATTTTGCCAAATGGGGTAAGATGTGGGTAATGAGTCATGAACTATGCATTTATCTTGAACCTAAGAAGGATCATGGTTCGCACGTTCATGTATAAATAGGAGTAGTCGTGTACAATTTAGGGGTCTTTGAATTCACTCTCTACATATCCTCATTGTATCCATTATCTCGCTCTCGTTTTCCTTCGTTTATAGTGGTGCACGGTCCTGCAATGGTGTTTCTCTCAATCGAGGAAGTACAAGTCTGAGACTGGGAAGCCAAAGTCTATCAGAGGGGACTGCTTGGGATTCCAACACACTTTGGTGGATCTGATCCTCAACGCTCAGGCTACTGGAGGTGAACCACCACCATCGACCATGGCGATCGTCGTGGAAGATAGAATCACCTGAACTCGGACCATTGTGTTTGTATTCTGATTTTTGTTAGTCAATTTCATTTTGCGTTTCTTGCCTCTGTTCTTCTCCTCTTCTTTAATTCATGATTCAATCCGCAATTGCAATTGAACACGAACAAGTTAAACTAAGCCGATTGGAACTGGTTTAGCAAATTCAATAGGTAATCATTTAGCGATCATTAATAGAGAACCTAAAATCAGTTCTAAACTTAATCCCTACCAACCAATGAGGTAGCGATTGCGTAATTCCTCAGTATGGTAATGGACGAACCTATGGAGATTGCCATAAGAATTTCCAAGGCTGACATGGATTGAGAACTGGAGTGAGGAACCTGGACTGGACTTGAATTGATGGAATTGAACACGAACACAGTTGCATTATAAAAATAACAGTAGTAACATCGCATCAGTAGCATCCTTGCATATACACTTATTCCTGCATTCATTTACTCTTTTTCATTCCTGTACTTAAAAACCCATGTTTACTACTTTCCGAGTCTGAGACAGAGATAGTTCATCTTTGTAGCGTCAGTTCCGCGCTTAGCCAAAACCAAGTTGGATAGGTCTCTGTCGAGACCATATCGACTCAGTTTCAGTCGAGAACGAATCGGTTAGTATCGAGATAGTCAATACTTTGCAACTTAGGTTCTACTTTATCTTACTTCACATTAATTCACAATTCGAGCGCATTGTGTCCTTGAGAAAAATTCGACCTAGGGTTGACTATACTATAGTTAGCTTTAGTTATTTGATGCACGTTGAGACGACTAAAGACGAGCTTATCAGTAGGCTGATGTGAAAATTTCCTCAATTGGTAAGTTTCACTTTTGGATTTCACACCATAAATGGTAGGAAATTAACTATAAAAAGGTATAATCTCTTTTGCCAAAAATGGAAAGTCAACTAGTGATTTATCTCGAAGTATGTGTTAATTGTCTCGAAAAATGTATATATGACACGATGTTACTGACTCTTGGTATCTTCGAGCTTTGAAGATTCATTTTATCAAGGAAGACCATTATTTCCTATAAGAACATGCATTATATTGCTCTAGTTTTATTCGAGGCTCTTCTTAAAGAATGTGCAAACTCTGATTTATATAAATATTTTCTTGCTAAATTTAAATTTAATTCCATCTTGTAATTATTTCTTAATCAATTAATTAATCACACAAGAAAACATTGTTAAAATACTCCTAAAAAAAATTTTTCATCCTCGAAATTTTCGCTTACCTAGGAAAAGTTGTGGTGTTGTTCTTGCATCTTTTCCTCAAGTTCCCATGTAGTATCTCTTGTTCTCTCGCTCTAAATGACCTTGACAAGGTTGATTTCTTCCCCTTTGAGTTGCTTCACCATTCGATCTTCAGTCGTGCAAGACGAGCCTCATAGGTAAGATCTTCTCATATTTGTACTATATCCGGTTCTAACACATGTGAAGGGTCTTAGGTGTCTTTTCTTAACTAGGAAACATGAAAGACATTGTGTATTTTTTTTCAAGAAAGGAGGTAAGGCTATTTGGTAGGCTACAAGGTCGAGTCTATGTAATATTTGGTAAGGTCTAATGGATTTGGGGGTGATTTTCTTGGATTTTATTGCTCTACCTACCCAATTATGGGTGTGACTCTCAAAAAACATGATCGTCATCCTCGAAAAGCATCCTTCTTCTCTTATCTATGTAGGACTTTTGTCGACTTTGAGAGGTTTTCATATTGTCTTGAATTTTCTTGATCTTCTTTGTCATTTGTTGCACTAAATTTGGTCCTACAACTAAGTGTTCACCATCCTGATACCAAGATAGAGGTGTCTTACACCTTCTATACAAGGCCTCAAAGGGCACCATCCCTATGCTTGCATGATAATTGTTGTTATAGGTGAATTCTATTAAGGGTAGAACTTTGTCCAACATTCCAAGGTGGTCCAACATACAAACTCTCCACAAATCTTTTAAAGATTGGATTGTTCTTTCAGATTGATCATTTGTTTAAAGGTGGTACGCTGAATTGAGTCTCAACTTAGTTCCAAAAGCTTGATGCAAACTTTGCCAAAAGCGTGATGTAAACCAGGGGTCCCTATCAAATATGATGCTAGAAGGCACTCCATGCAAACAAACTATCTCTTTGATATACAATTTGGGTAAGCTTATCTAAGGAATACTTAATGTTGATTGGTAAGAAGTAAGCACACTAAGTTAATGATGACCCAAATAGCATCAAAACCCATTTACTATCCTTGGTAAAATTACTACAAAATTCATGGTGATGATATCCTACATCCATTCAGGTATCTCCATCATTTGTAGCAATCCTCTAAGCCTTCGATGTTCTATATTGGCCTTCTAACAAGTTAGGCATGTAGCTACATACTCGAACACTTCTCTCTTTATCCCTAACCATAAAAACATCTTCTTCAAGTCTTGATATATCTTTGTCATTCCAAGGTGTAAGCTAAGTTTACTCTTATGAATTTCTTCCAAAATGAGTCTCCTTAATTCTGAGTTTGTGATACACAGATCCTTCTTGTGCATCATAGAATTCCATCTTCCCTTCAACTAAAATCCTCAACCTTGTTTGTTCCCAATAATTCCTTGGCCCTATAATGTGGAATCCATCAACTACTTCTCTTTTATAGCCTCCAAGAAACTATTGTTCATCGTGATCATCTAAAAGCTGATGTTGTCTTCCTTTCTTTCCACATAGATATCCATGTCTCTAAATCTTTCTATCAACTCCAACTCTTTTACCATCAAAGAGGACAAGTGGATGATCTTCCTACTCAAAGCATATGCTACCACATTGGCCTTTCTAGGGTGGTACATCAACTGAAAATCACAATCTGTCAAAAACTTTGTTCATCTTCTCTACCTCATGTTATGTTCTTTCTTATCAAACAAGTACTTTAGGCTTTTGTGGTTGCTAAAAATGTCAAATCTCATTCCATGTAGGTAATGTCTTCATATCTTCAATGTAAATACTAATGCAATCAACCATGTATGGGGTAGTTCTTCTCATGGACTTTCAACTGCCTTAACGCGTAAGCCACTATCTTCTTTTGTTGCATGAGCACACATCTCAACCCTTGATGTGATCATAGTAAACCTTAAAAGGTTCACTAGGACCTAGAAGGATCAAAACAAGTGAGGTGGTCAATCTCTTCTTCAACCCTTGGAAACTCTGCTCATAAATCTTGGTCCATGAAAATTGTTGGTCCTTTCAGGTAAGATGGGTCAGTCGAATAGCTATCTTTAAAAATCCTTTAATGAATCTTTGTCAATACCCAGCCAAACCCACTAAACTTCTAATGTTTATAGCTATCCTTGGACACCCTCACTGTAAAATCTTCTCCACCTTTACCTGATTTATAACTATTCCATCAATTAAGATCATATGTCCTATGAAGTTTACCTTTTCCAACCAAAACTCCCACTTGGATAACTTGGCATACAACTTCTTTTCCTTCAAAAATCCCAATATAACTTTCAAATGTTCCTCGTGCTCTTCACAATTATAGAAGTAAACTAGGATTTTGTCGATAATCACAACAATAAACCTATCCAAGAATAGGTGGAAGATTCTATTCATGTAATTCATGCATATTATCAAGACATCTGTTACTTCAAATGACATGACCACATACTCATAATGTCCATAGTGTCTCCTAAAATCGGTATTTTAGATGTCATTATCCTTTGGTAGTGTTTTGATAACATTATTAATGGGCCTTTGTGCTACAAATTCCTTTGGCCTAGACCACCCTCCTTGGCATTAAGAGCAAGTAATAATTAGTTTTAGTTAATTAGTAGTTAGTTAGACACTTTTATGACTTTCACATTTCCAATTTAGAAGGTTTCTTGGATTGCAAGTTTCATTTCTTCTCATTTTTTGTTATTGCTTTGTATGGTAATGCATTTTCTGTGACGATTGTCATGGAAGGCTAAGCTATCTTATCAATTCATGGTTCTGAGATTGTAGTTCGGTTTGAGTTCTTGAATTTTTTTTCTTATGCAAATTCTACTATGTTCTTTCATTTCCAATTTTTGACCTATTTTCATGATTATGATTTTGCTTGAAGTTTTGGATTGGCTATGTTTGGTAATCGATTGATCACCTAAAATCAACCAATTATGTTCTTGAATCCATGCTAATTAGGAATTGCAATTGTGATCTTAATCTATATGGATTAATATTAGATGATTATCAAATGAATCTTGGGTTGATATGAATTTACACCATTATTAGAACCATGATAATAAAACTGCATGATTGAATCCTTGGATTAGTGTTATATAATTCTGTTTAGTGCAATTCTGTTTTGTTTAATTCGGTTCTACATAAATAATTTTTCTACATGATTTTGTTTACACATAAACCCTCATTTTAACATTCAATTTGATTTTCGTTCAACAAGATTAAGCATTGCATGATTGTATCCTTAAGATATTCGACCTAGGTTAGTCCTATACTGAAAAAAGTAAGGGAAATCTAGTTGTTTTGATAGTGTCTCAATAACATTATCAATGTTGCACCCGAATCATACAATACAAATTAAATTTTACTAGCTATGATGCGCTTAGCTAGTATGAGATTTTCATATTTGAAGGCTTTAGCTCTACTCATAGTGAACACTCTTCTAGTGGTAGTAGGCTTTGTAGCTTTAATAACATTGATCGTAGGTTCTAACTATGTTAGGGCTTCTAGCACTTAAAACATAACTCGTTTCATTAGGCATTCTCTAGTGATGTAGGGTCCATTGTACTTGAAGCACTTGATTGGTTGATTCCTAATTTAAGTCATTATAAGATGACTTGAAGCAACTAAACCTCCTGAATATTGTTGGGCTATGGAATATCTTTGTTGTTCTTGAGGTCTACTATATGGCTTCTTTTGGTGGTGTCCCTTTTTAAATCTGGATGATCCAAGTCTTAGACTCTTCCTCATTCTTGTGTTGCATTCTAGGAGTTCCAAAACCTTTGTCTTCTCCACCAATTCAGGGAACTCCCAAATAGTTATTGAGATTATCACTCTTTTCAATTCATGCCTTAGTCTTTCCTCAAACTTTTAGCATCTCCTCCACTCTTCTAGCATTGGTTGGATGAAGAAACAAGGCAAATACTTAAATTGAGTTGCATACTTTTTAATAGTCAAAACTCCTTGATACAATCTTAGAAATTATGATAATATCTATTGAAGATATTGTAAATATCTGATAAGATATGATAAGATATGATAGGTAACCTATTAAGATGTTACTTATATCTAAATATCTTATTAGATTAAGTGGTTACAAATATTTAAATATCTCATTAGGAGATCGTGAATATCTCATATTATCTAGTTATCTTTTAATTTGTTATTAGTTTATCTTTATTTTCGCTGCCTATTTCTGCTGCCTCACTTTCGTGAACTCTATTTGTTATTTTTGCTGCCTCACTTTATTAAATTATTAATTATCTAGATCTTGGGAGCTCTATTTCCGCTGCCTCACTTCAGTGAACTTACCCTCTTATGAGATTCACACACTGGTACGAGACTAGTCAAAATCCTCTTTGTTGTTCCCAACTATCGGTGATAATGGTAGAAGACAAAGTTATTACCTTGGGACCTAATGAACTTCCAAATTTGATGAGTTCTTATTGTCTTGACGATCACAATTATCTATAATGGGCGCACAATATATTCGTACTACTCTTAAAGGGCGCAAGAAGTTGAGTCATATTGAAGGAAACAACCCAACTAGAGATGACCCAAAGTTTGAAGCATGGGATGATGAGGATTCTCTCATTATAACATGGCTATGGAACTCTATGACTCCAGAAATAAGCCGAAATTATATGTTCTATTCCTCCGCACGTGAGATATGGGAGAATCTCATTGAGACATATTCAATGAAAGAGGATTCTGCTGCTTGCTATGATATTGAAAGCAAAATCTTCAATTCTAGACAAGGAACCCTCTCCGTAACATAGTACTGTGGGACTTTAAACGGGTTATGGATCGAGTTAGACCAATACCAACGATTGAAGATGTGCAAAGTTGATTCTATTGCATATACTGGGCTCATTGAAAGGGGGAGAACTTTAAGTTTCTTCATGGCTTGAATTTTGAATATGATCCTATTCGGGTTCAGATTCTACGTATGGAGAAGCTTCCCTCATTGTTTGAGGTATTTTTTATTGTGTGGAGTGAAGAAACCTGACGATCAGTCATGCTTGATAAAGGAAACTCCAACACAGGATCTGCAATGGTGATAGGAAAAAATCCCACAAAAGATCAACCTCCAAAGAAAAACCGTTCACAAAGAGTAGTCGTGGAGAATACTATACGTATTGCAAACGATCAAGACATACTAAGGATACCTGCTACAAGCGTTATGGAAAGGAGAAAGTTCTTGAAAGAATGGGTGGAAATAAAGGCTTAACTCAAATGTGGGTGAATCAAACAACCTCCAATAAGGAGAATGGAGTTGAATGTCCTTCTACCTCGCAACTTGACCAGGATATTCAAGCCTTTAGTAAGGAGGAGATTGACCGCCTTCTAGCCCTCCTAAACTCAACAAGTAAGCCTCTTGGTTCATGTGGTTTGACTATGAATGGTAAGAGCTCTTTCAATATTTCTAATTCAGTTCCACAAAGCATTTGGATCCTTGATTCTAGGGCAACAGATCATATGACCTCGTTTCCTTCACATTTCACATCATACCTTAAAGTACCCAAAAGACAACTCATTACTGTTGCTAATGGTGATCATGTTCCTATTGCTAGATCTGGCAACGTCCAACTTCACTCCTCTTTAATGTTCTTCATGTTCCAAAACTAGCTAACAACCTTATTTCCATTCATAGACTTATACAAGATTGGAACTGTGCAGTGACATTTTTTCGTTCTCATTGTGTTATTCAGGAACTTACAACAGGAAGGACGATTGGAGTTGCTAAAGAGCAGGGTGGGTTATATTACTTACAACATACAAAGATAGGTAACAATACTAATAAGGAAGAATTGCCTTCCAATCAACGGGTAACCTCAGAAATTTGGGCAGCTTCTCAAATTTGACTTTATTATAAATGTCTTGGACATCCACCGTTTGGGTTACTTAAGACAATGTTTTCACATTTATTTACAAAAGAGTCTGTTGAGTCCTTTAAGTGTGATATTTGCCAGTTTTCAAAGCACCATCGTGCAACATTTTCTCCTAGTAATAATAAAAGTCTTGAACCTTTTGACCTCATTCATTCTGATGTGTGGGGGCCAGCTAGTAACTTTATATCGGGGGCTAAGTGATTTGTATTGTTTATTGATGATTGTACCCATGTGACATGGATATTTCTTATGAAACATAAATATGAGGTTTGTCAAATATTTATTGATTTTTTCCGTCTTGTCAAAAATCAATTTAATAAATCCATTAAAAGACTACGGTCAGACAATGGTATCAAATTTGTAAATCTTGAGTTCTCCAAGTTTCTTAAAGATAATGGTATGGTTCATAAACTGACATGTGTGAATACTCCCCAACAAAATGGGGTTGCATAAAGGAAAAATCGTCACCTCTTTGAAGTTGCTAGAGCCCTCCTCTTCCAAATGTCTGTTCCTAATGTATATTGGGGAGAAGTTGTCCTAACTGTTGCCTATCTCATCATTAGGTTACCCACTCAGGTCTTAAACGGTATTAGTCCAATTAAACATATGTTATCCTTCTTTCCTTCTTCTCTCCTAATGTTGCTTACCAAGTCCTGTCTTTGGATGTGTCGCCTTTGTCCACTCTCATAATCCACATCGTGGGAAGTTAGATCCAAAAGCTATCAAATGTGTTTTCATTGGTTATCCCTCAAATAAAAAGGGTTTTAAGTGTTATCATCCTCCGAGTCATCGGTTTTTTGTCTCAATGGATGTTACTTTTCATGAAACACAGTCATTCTTTGTTGGTCCTCCACTTTAGGGGGAGTGTTATCTAGAAGTCGATCCTATCATCGACTCATTACCTTTTCCTACTCAGGATGTTCAAGTTCAAGTTCAAGAAGTCATACCTACTCAGGATGTTCAAGTTCAAGAAGTCACGAAACCCACTCTAGTCCCCGAGCAAGTCGAAATGTTTGAGCTGGATGTAAGTATTTATGATAACTCAATTGAGGAGCAAGTCCAATTATCTAAGCCGGAGGTAAGTATTCCTAATAACTCAATTGAGGAGCAAGTCCAATTGTCTGAGCCGGAGGTAAGTATTTCTGATAACTTCATTGAGGATGTTACTGATGACATGCCTATTGCTTTGAGGAAAGGGAAATGATCATGTGTCAAGTATCCTATTTCTCAATTCGTGCGTACTGACCATCTCTTTGTACAACATCAAAGTTTTATTGCTACCATTGATGCATTCAAAACACCTACATCAGTACAGGAAGCTTTGAAAGATGAGAATTGGGTTCAAGCAATGAAAGAAGAGATGGAGGTGTTAGAAAAAAAACTTAACTTGGGAGATTATTGATAAACCCAAAGACAAAAGAGATGTAGGCTGTAGATAGATATATACTGTGAAGTGTAAATTTGATGGGACCCTTGAGCGATACAAAGCAAGATTGGTTGCTAAAGGGTATACATAGACTTATGGAATAGATTATGAGGAAACATTTGCCCCTATAGCAAAGATGAACATGGTAAGAGTTATTATTTCCTTAGCCGCCCACTTAGGCTAGAACTTGCAACAGTTTGATGTTAAAAATGCCTTCCTTCATGGAGACCTAGAAGAAGAAGTCTACATGGAAATCCCCTCAAGATTCTATTCTCACAATTAGAAGAACAAGGTATGCAAACTCAAAAAGACATTGTATGGACTTAAACAGTCTCCCCGAGCATGATTTTGAAGATTTGCTCAAGTCATGATATCCCTAGGATACACACAAAGTCAAGGTGATCAGACTCTCTTTATAAAACATTCTCTTAATGGTAAACTCACCCTTCTCCTAGTCTATGTAGATGATATGATTGTTACAGGTGATGACGAGATTGAAAAACTAAATCTGAAAGAAAAATTGGCAATACAATTTGAAATGAAGGAGTTAGGAAAGCTGAAATACTTCCTTGGGATTGAAGTTGCATATTCCAAACAAGGTATCTTTAACTCCCAAAGGAAGTATGTACTCGATCTCCTCAAAGAAACAGGAAAATTAGGATGCAAGATTTCAAGGGTACCTATTGAACAAAACCATAGGATTGGGTGTGAGGAAAGTCCAATCATAGAGAGTCCCAATATCAAATATTAGTGGGGAAATTAATCTACTTATCCCACACTAGGCCAGATATTGCCTATGTTGTTAGTGTGGTCAGCCAATTTATGCATGATCCTAGGGAAAGGCACCTTCAGGCAGTTGAAAGGATCCTCCAGTATTTGAAGGCAAGTCTAGGAAAAGGATTATTGTTCAGAAAAGAAGGAACATTGTCCATGGAAATATACAGATACAGACTATGCAGGATCGGTTATGGATAGGAGATCCATCTCAGGATACTGTATGTTTCTAAGAGGAAATCTAGTAACTTGGATGAGCAAGAAGCAAAATGTGGTTGCTCGATCTAGTGCAGAAGCAGAATTCTGAGCCATGGCACAAGGTATATAAGAAGGATTATGGATGAAAATTATTCTTGATGACCTCAAAGTAAAATATGAGGGACCTATAAAGTTGTTTTGTGACAACAACTCAGCTATAAGTATTGCCCATAATCTAGTCCAATACGATAGGACAAAACACATTGAGATTAACAGACACTTCATTAAAGAGAAGTTAGACAGTAGACTTATAGTCACAACACATGTTTCTACAGGACTCCAAGTGGCAGATGTTTTCACTAAAGGGCTCCCTGAAACTAGATTTCAAGAACTCTGCCAAGTTAGGAATGATTGATATTCATTTACCAACTTGAGGGGCAGTGTTGAAGATATTGTAAATATCTGATAAGATATGATAGGTAACCTATTAAGATGTTACATATATCTAACTATCTTATTAGATTAAGTGGTTACAAATATTTAAATATCTCATTAGGAGATCGTGAATATCTCATATTATCTAGTTATCTTTTAATTTGTTATTAGTTTATCTTTAGTTAGTTGACATTTACCCTATAAAAAGGGAGATTAGAAATTGTAGAATTCAATTCAATCAATACACAATTTATTTTACTTCCAATTATATCCTAACAATCCTTAGAGAAGAATGTCAAGGGGACAAAGAGAACATGAAAAGCACTCAAGAGTCTACCCAAATATGTTATGCCATATCTACCATATTTGGAGCTACAAACCTCTAAATTGGACAATCTTGGTGTCTTTTGAAAGCTAAGATAAGGATATACAACTTTTCTCTTTTGAGATGAAATCAGTTCAAACTCCTTCAATGTTAAAAGCTCATCTAAAAGTAGCAGCCTTTGCACCAAACTCCTTAGACTAGTATGGCTTAGCTTGTTTGGCTAGCTATATTAGATGCTTCGTTGCATGGATAAGCATCTAATCCTTAAACCAAACATCCCTAAACCCTTTAGGCTATCCAAATCATGAGGGAGCCAAGCCTTATATAAGATACCCTCCATCCATTATAAAAGAATCTTGAAGTTTTGATGCTTCGCAACTTCGGGGAGAATTCTCTCTATCTTATCTTGTGCAAGGGCCTTTCAATTCTTATCAATCTTTCAAAATGCTTGTTGCAAATCTCACACTCTTATCTTCCTCATAATCATGGGTAAGTGGCGAGCTTGAATCCATTCCTTTCTTTCTCACATTTTGCAAGTTTCCTTCTTCTTGGTTCCTTGTTATAGTTCACGGCATCAAGGCCTTTCTTGAAGTTCTTGGAAAACATTTGACTCAAGAAGATCCTAGGGAGTTATCAAGTAGTAACTCCTTCTAATTTTTGGCATGTGAAGGAAATACTTGAGGAAACAAGTTTTGAAGTTGGTCCAATCCACAGCTTCACCTTTTGCCTCTATGAGTTGTTAGGCTCCTTGACACTAATACTCTTCTTCTCCCACAAGCATGTATACAATGTAGGTCACTTTTAACTCCTCGAGACAGTTCATGGCTCTGAAAATTTTCTCAATCTCTCGAATCTAGTGGTTGGTGACATTAGGGTTAGACTCTCCCTTGGAATATGGGGGATCATTCTTACAAAACTCAACAAGCCTATGAAACTTAGGTAGGTTAACTATCTTGGCAAATTCAATACAAGTATAGCCTACTCCATCAAGGTCCTATCATTGTTAGCTATATTATCCAAACTAAATGGGGATATACCAACAGCAAAATCAGAATAGGAAACAAAACCATAATTACCAAGATCAAAATCTTCAGAATCAGGACTATCAAAATCACAATCAATTTCTAGATCAAATGTAATATTAGCAGGATCAAAATCAAAATTAGAACCAGAATTAGCAACCTATGGAATCTTATCTATTTCTGGGTCATAAGCATGCAAGTTATCAAGAATACTCCTAGTCATACACAGCAAAATAGATTGACATGAAACTGCAAAAATAGCAGGAAAAACAGAAAAAAGTGAATGACAAAAGTACCTCTACAATAGTAAATACATGTCAAGAAGGGTATAGGAGGGGTAAAATAATATCAAACAATTTTTTAAAAAAATTATAACACCACAGTGACATTATATAATGTATTTATGATTTTTTGGTGATTTTTAAAAATCATGAAAATAAAAAAAATTGAAAAAGTGATCTAAACGATCGAATTTGGCAAAACCAAGGCTATCCCTACTGTGACAATAGTGGCCTTGATCTATGAATTTTTTTCTATCTAGTGCCCAAGTTTTAGCCAATTTTGAGATGCTCAATTTTTTTGCCTCTAGGATTTCTACTAGTGCTACAATTATTTCTACTACTACTCTGCCCCTAATAGTTCTATAACACAAAAGAAAGTAAAAATGACACACACAAACAATCTATACACCAAAAGACTCAAACTATCACAAGATTAGGACACAACAACTTGTGTCCCTAGTAACAGCGCCAATTTGATAATGTTGTCAACACATTGTCCAATCACTAGATTTCCCTTAATTTTTGTAGTGTAGGGACTAACTTAGGTTGATTCTTACAAGGACACAATCATATTATGTCTAATCTTATTGATCAAAATAAAAAAGAATGTGAAAAATGGGAGTTTGGGTGATACAGAATTATGCAGAACAAGAATTATGTAGAATAAAGTTTATGCCAAATAGAATGATCTAAAATGAATTTTGTAACATCAATTCAAGAATTCAATCATGCAATCAGTTATCATAGTTCTAAGAAGGATGCAATTTCATATCAACCTAAGTTTTTTTAGATAATCATCTAACATTCATCCATGCATATTAAGATCACAATGGCAACCCCTAATTAGCATGGATTCAGGATCATATTGGTTGATTTTAGGTTATTAGTCGATTAACTAATAGAACACAATCCAAAACTCAAGTGAGATCATAACTATGAAAATGGATCAAGAATTGGAAACATAAAATAGTATAAATTACATATGGAAGATAAAGAATCAAGAACTCAAACTGATTTACATTCTTGAACCTTGAATGGACAAAGAAGCTTCGCCTTCCTTGGACATCGTCATAGAAAACTCAACAAAAATATAGAGAGGGAAAAACCAAAGAAAATTAAAAAAAATGTAGCAAAAGACTATGGAGAAGATAGAAAGCTTTCAATGCAAGAAACCCCTTCAACTTCCCAAAACTCAAGAGTCTCCAACAAGTTTCTAACTAACTAACTAACTCCTCTACTTCCTAACTAAGCTTCCTAGTGATTACATGCTAAAACAATTTCAAGGAAAATGGGCTTAGACAGAAGATTTAGCAACCCAAAAGGTCCATCGACTAGGGTCTAATAAGTCATATTTTATACACCTCATGAGGACTTAAGATGGGTATTATTGAGACTATTTAGTACTTAAGAATCACAACTTAGCTAAGATTCAAATTATGGACCTAGAAATAGGGAAAATATAAATCTATGCTAAAAATAGGATTTTAGCTAATAAAAAGATTGGATTCGTTTTACAGGCCAAGCTAAGGATGTCTCAGCCCATTAAGAGCATCTTGGTCATGGAGAAGCTGCCCCAAGCAAACCAACTCCTTCTCGGAGTAGATCGGCTCCTCAGCCTAGCAACCCAAAAAGGAATGTGCAGCCCAAGAAAAGATGATCCAGCTAAGGCATGCTCCGAGTCCAGCTCAGCTACCACGTCAGTCCAAGTGAAGCTTGCGATACAAGGATGATCATTTAGGGGTAGAAAGGTCAACTAGGAATCTGTAATTCAGTTAGGAAATTTCTTAGGTCTAGGCGTGCGTCACAAGCTACCCAACTCGTTTGTATATAGGGTTATGCTAGTGTGCAATTGGATTGTTGAATTCATACTATTATCCATCACCATTTACACTTCATCTTCTCACTCTCTCTTTCATTCTCACGGTGGTGCACGATACCTTAGTAGCGTCTCTCTCGGTCGAGGAGATGTAGGCTAGGAACTGGGAAGCCAAAGGTTATCAAAGGTGATCGCTCGGTATAGCCGATGCACTCTGGTGGACTAGATCATCAGCGTTTGGTGAACCATCACCGTTCTTCCATGGCGGTCTTTGTGGGAGATGGAATCCATGAATTAACTCCCTGTATTAGTACTCTGTTTCAATCATACAATCGGTTTGCGTTTCTTATCTTTTGATTGTGAATCCTGCTTTTAATCTGCTTTCACTGTGTTACGGTTACACATTCGTAAGAGTAGATCAATATTAGGCTAGACCGATTGGAACCAGTTTAACAACTTAATTAAGTAATCGATAAGAGAGCCTAAAATCAACCACGTGCATACTCCCTACCAACTGATGGGGTAGCGGTTGTATAAATCCTCGGTATAGCAATAGATAAATCTTTGGTGGTTGTCGTAAGAACCTTAGGTTGATTTGGAATCACAAAATTGAGGGAAGAACCGATAACTAATTGTTTATTGATCTCTGTTTTGATGCAATAGTCAATTAGCATAGTTTAGATTGCATTGATTTTCAAACTTAGTTTACTTTTTGTTTACTTTCTATGCTTTCAATACAATCCCCCTTTTTCTTGCATTTCAATTCGAGATCGAATCCAATCCGACTTTGTCACGTCTGTCTATGTTTGAGTCTGCACTTGTCGAAATCGTGTCAGGTACACCTTTGTTGAGTCTATATCGGATCTGTCTTTACCGAGAGCAAGTCGGCATTCTACACATTTAGCTTTTTTAGCATAAAACTCTGACTTCCACATTAAGCCATAATCGAACACACCATTTATTTGAGAGATTCAACCTAGGGTTATGTTATGCCATAGTTAGCCATAGTTTTATTTGATGCACGATGTAGGCCCCAAAATTGTCTGGCTCAAAAACAACCACTCAGAGGAAAATCTCAAGGTGGGCTCGCCAAGTCAAAGCAACCCATATCAGGCCTAAGACAAGAAGAGCCAAATTGGCCCTCTAGAGAAAGAGGTCATTCAACTCGGTCCACCCTGACCAAGAGAAAAGTCCAAAATGGTTAGCGCACATTAACAGCCTAATCCAAACGAAAGAGGCCCAACTCTATTTACACACTCGAATTCGGCCTAGTTAACATGAAGTGCCCCAACTAGCCTAACATAGTTCTAAAGGGACCTAGTAGCTCCAGCTCAGCACTGACAAAGTCAGCCAAGTCGACAAACATCAAGCAGAATCAGCCACCTCAGCAAGGGAGCACCACCTCACAAGATCCAAGGGGCCCCAAGCGTTGGATCCTTCAGAAGGAAAAAAAGCCCTTGATGAAGCCATGTGAAGGGGACAAAGGACCCCACTAGTCCTAACAGAATGAAGATCCTTTCCAATTATAGCAAGAGAAGGTGCCAAGTCAGCTACTACCTGAAGAACGCATCGCGAATCCAGGGAGAATGTGCCACGACTAGGCGCGAGATCTAACGATCGAGGATCACCAAGGCTAACGAACTGAATTAGAAGACTGGGGCAGCTCCACATGGCAAGATCTGGCATGCCATGATCACCTTTTAAATGCTATAAAAAGCCCTAGCGCGAAGAACTCAGGGCCAAGAATTCAGGGGTAAAGCTCACAGGGCGAAATTGCTTGAGAATCGCTAAGTAACCAGTGATTGGGGAAACGCATTATAGAGGAGTTCCAGCTGAGAACAAAGGTATCAGTGGCACCTCTAGATACCAGGTAAGCACCTGGCCCAAGCTCTAACCATGCCATAGAAAACTCCCCCTCATACATACAATAATGCTTTAAATGGTAGGCATGTAACCCGCTTTAGCTTGGAACCTAGTCAATAACACTCCAGATGGTAGGCATGTAGCCCACCTTGTCCTGGAGCCGAGTCGATCTTGGTTCCTTCCTCCATAGCATCGCACAATGCACTTCATCTGACTCTAAGTCAGTCTTTGCATCCAACTTTGAGGGGTCTCGGTCCTAGCCTAGCATGCATACTCATATCAACGTCTAGTCTAGTATCGCTTCGAAGCCAGGATGCCTAATGGATAGTCCAGGCTTCAAGTCAAAAGTTTGCAAGGATTGAACGCCTAATGGAAAGTTCAAACCCCATATCTCAGATTCTTGCGGACGCTTAATGGAAAGTCCGACTATGTTAGAAACTAGCCACACAGGTCATTCAAGTACGAATGCCTAATGAATAGTCCGTCTTTGCATTCACCCCATGCATAAAGAACTACGTGAACTTTGATTCCTCTAAGCTAGGAGAGGTACGTAGGAGCAAGAGGCACACTCTTGTCAAGTTATGCATTTTAAACATTCCAAATCCCTTCAAACACACAAAGTAAGTAAAGGTTATCTAAGCTCATGCAATTCATAGGGTAACTACCAGATGGTAGGCAGGTGGGGTGACACGTCTTTCCCACACATAACCAACTCCTTACCCAGAATCTGTTTCGTATACTTGCCTTATCCAAGCCCGGTTCTCGACGTACCTTTAAACATTGGTGGCAACTCCTATCCAGGTTGGATCAGGTTTGGCCAGTTCTCTCGGGTTGGCCGAGATGATGCTGACTAGACATGGCTGATTCTTCCTTGGAGATGGATATGGCTTTCCAATTCAAACCAGTATTTTCTAAAAGAAAAACAAATTCATTTTTCTAAATCGCCCCGGCGCAATTTAGGTCATGTCAGATGGCGACTCCACTAGGGAGTATACGTGAGTAAGAGTCAAGCCTTGGTCAAATGAACTACATGAAACATAACCTTTACTACCATTTTTGCTTTCGTCTAATTATCACATTTATCTTGTACATGTATACCCTAGGGTAGATGACTCATATATAGACTGCACTGTGCTTTTGACTGCTTGGAGGAATCTGTGACAGGGCGGGGAATAAATGTTACAAGCACTTGCCATCAAACCAATTTTCGAGAGGGTCCTATTCCCAAGCCTGTGTGATAAGTGAGTGATGGACGTGTAGTGGCGATCATCTTGGAGTATTGATGATGGACGTTTTTATTCGTTTCAACGCACTTATCAAATACCTAAAGCTAACTATCGTATAGCTAACCCTAGGTCATTCTTCTCAAGGACTCAGTGTGCTCAGTTGTGGCTTAGTGTGAAGTAAAATGATGTAGAGTCCGAGGCATGGAGCATTGACTCTTCTCGGCACTGGCCGAGTGGCTGTCGGTAATGACTGAGCGCAGACAAACGCTACAGAGATGGATTGTCTCTGTCTCAGACTAGAAAGCAGGAAATAGGAGGGTGTTGGAATGCGAGTAAAACAGGAAATAAACTAATGATATGAAATGCTATCACTACTAGTTTTACTATTATTATTATTTAACTGTGTTTGTGTTCAGTCTCATTAATTCAAGTTCAGTCCAAGTTCCATATTCCAGTTCTCAGTCCATATCAGCCTTGGGAAGTCTTATGGCAATCGCCAGAGGTTCGTCCATTGCCATACCGAGGAATTACGCAATCGCTACCTCATCAGTTGGCAGGGATTAAGTACAGAGCTGATTTTAGGTCCTCAATTAACTATCGTTAACTGATTACCTACTGAATTAGTTAAACTAGTTCCAATCGGCTTAGCTTAACATTGTTCACGTTCAAATGCAATCGCGATTCAAACATGAATTAAAGAAGAGGAAGGAGCAGAAGTACGAAATGCGGAATGAAATTGAATAACAGAAACAGAATACAACTACAGTGGTCTTGACTTCAGGTGGTTCCATCTTCCACGACGATCGCCATGGTTGATGGTGGTGGTTCACCTCCGTTAGCCTGAGCGCTTGAGGATCAGCTCCACCAGAGTGCGTCAGTAGTCTGATCGGTCCCCTCTGGCAAACTTCGGCTTCCCAGTCTTAGACCTGCACTTCCTCAATCGAGAGAAGCACCAATGCAACACCGTGCACCACCAAGAATGGAAGAATGGGAGCGAAGGAAAGTGGATATAGTGAGTGTGGAATCAGAGTGAATTCAAAGATGCATAAAAAGTGCACAGCTCCTCCTATATATACACGAGCTGTGCAGCTAGGTGACGCTACGAAATATCCTAATAGAATTACAATGTGAATTTCCTATTCTACCCCTGTGAAGATCTTCCAAAATGACGTGGCAGATTCTTCCAGAGTGACATGGTGGCTGAGTTGGTGCTAATGTGGCCTCTGCACTAGATAGCTGACGTAGTCAACACAGTTGGGCCGTTCTTTATTAGGCTGCATGGACTGCAAGGCGTGAATTACCGAGACGACCCTAGCTTGACCGAGACGGAGTCGGTCTGGCCGGGACGACTTCATCTCGGTTGAGACTCTTCTGTTGACCTTGGTCAACTCGGCTTGACCTACGGAAGAAGGAGTGATACTTTTTATTAGCTAAGAAGTTAGAATTAACACAGATTTGTATTTTCTCTACATTTAAGCCCATGAATTGAATCTTAGCTAACAATCCATTTTTAAGCGTAGAATAGTTTTGCAAACATCCTTCTTAGGTGTCTAAAAGATGTATAAATTGTGACTCATCACACCCCCACACTTACCTTTTTGCACTCCTGGGAAAAAT
Organism: Mucuna pruriens; assembly: GCA_025330945.1. NCBI lineage: Eukaryota > Viridiplantae > Streptophyta > Magnoliopsida > Fabales > Fabaceae > Mucuna > Mucuna pruriens. Next base: position 141,541 of record JAENHJ010000487.1, on the reverse strand, counting down.
AAAATGAAAATCAACAAGTGGAGATTTTAAAGATAGAAAAGAATTTTTCACTTGGCTTCCTTCAGTTCAACCGAGACAGAGTCGGCACTCATTCACCCTGCGATCGAGATACTCTAACAATCTGAAAATTACTCCTTCCATGCTCTAGGCAAATTCATGACCTGCAAACAAGAGAGGGTAACCAAGAGTGACAAAGCTCTCATTTAGGCAAATAACTCCCTCATTTCTCACGTGTTTGGGCTTGTATTTACACTCAACGTTCATGGAACTGATATTACCATACTTTGGCAAAGCTCTCTTCTTACACCTGCAAAAAAACACATAGTTGTGATCACTAGGACTTCTTTTCGGCTTGTAGCGAGGCTGGGTCATGGGTAGGATAAAATATGGGAGAACTAGTTTCAGGACCCATGTGGAGGAGAAGCAATGGGGAGTAAGCTTTATCAGCCTAAGGGATAATCCAGGATGCTGCCAATTCCTCCTTCTTGCGGCTACCAGCTCATTTTATTTTCTTTTTCTTATTATACAAATTTGTGCAGTTGTTTGCTTTCTTTATCCGTTTCAGCTCAGGTTTTCAGCTACTGCTCCACTTTTTTTTTCACTCGTTTTTATTCTCTCTTTTTTCCGAGCCTTAGAGGGTGCTGAACACATTTGCTTCCTGGAGTTTCCCCCACACTTGATCATGACTTACTCTCAAAACACTTCCACAGTCCCTCTACTCCGTGAGGGTGAGGTTAATTCATATTTTTTTTCTGGCCTTGGCTTGTAGTGAGCTGTCAGGAAGAATGGTTACATTAGGCTCAAAAGGGGTAAACAACAGTCACATTTGTTCAGGTAGGCTTTATTTGGCTCAGGGCTTATAAGAAACATGGCCTAGATCATGTCATTCCTGCATGAGAGAGTAGTTGTATCCAGAGAGTTAAGGCAAAATGTAGAATATACAGTAATCATGAATGCAAAAATCACATTAGAAGAAGAGAAATGGCAAGAAGTAAGCCATCAATATTTACAAAGGCTCAAAATCTCACACGAGCTATGCTTGCTATATCACAGAAGGTTTCCTTTTTAGGTTCTCAATTACTCATTGGCTAGAGCACCAGAGTTTTATTCCCTTCAAGATAGAGAAATCTCTTGTTAGAGCTGCAGAATTACTTCCTACTGTCTTTTTCAAACATCCAGAAGCCAATTCACGATTCTTTCCAAAGTAGTTTATTTTTTGCAATCCACTTTGGAATTCTGCTTAGGAGGGAAAAATAGAATAACAGAATTGAAATCCTGCCAGGCCGAAAGCGTTCCGGATCCGGCCGAGGTTGCACAAAGTCGGAATGGACTCGGATTGGGCAGCTTTTATTGAAAAACAGATGATAGATTTAAGAAAAACAAATGAAACAAAGCAATTAAACATATTTAACAAAATGCAACAGACAAATTAAAATTAGCAGGGTTCAGGAGGATGGGAATAGAAACAAGACAAAGCAATTTAAATGATTGTAACATTATCCCCCCCCCCCCACACACACACTTAGAATTTTGCATTGTCCTCAATGCGAGGTAGGGTCGCCTGGTGGAGCTGGTTCCATCAATGATATTATCTCCACATCATGAGTGATTGGCAATGGACCTTCATGGAATGGCTTAATCTGATGGCCATTGACCTGGAAGGTGCTATTCTTGTGTTCATCTTTTAATTGGACTGCACCATGGGGAAACACATTAGTGATAACAAAAGGTCCATCCCATCTAGAACAAAGTTTACCTAAAATGAGTTTAAGGCGTGAGTTAAACAGGAGGACTTTCTGGCTGACTCTAAATTCTTTTCTCAGGATCTGCTGGTCATGGAATCGCTTGATTTTCTACTTGTAGATCCTAGAATTTTCATATACTTCCAGGCGGAGTTCATCTAACTCTTGCAGTTGAAATTTCCGCTGCTCTCCGGCTTGGTCATAGGCCAGATTGCACTGCTTAACAACCCAGTATGCTCTATGTTCTAGCTCCACAGGAAGGTGACAGGCTTTACCGAAAACAATCCTATAGGGTGACATCCCTAGAGGTGTCCGGTGTGCAGTTCTGTGTGCCCAAAGAGCATCCTCAAGGAGGCGGCTCCAGTCTTTTCTGCTAGGATTGGTCATCTTCTGCAATGTTTCCTTGATTTCCCTATTGAACACTTCTGCTTGGCCATTTGTTTGGGGGTGGTAGGCAGTAGCAATTCTGTGTGCTACCCCATATTTCTGAAGAAGAGAAGCCATGGCTCTGTTATAGAAGTGACTGCCTTGGTCACTTATGAGCACTTTTGGTACACCAAACCTGCAGAAAATATTGGACTTGAGGAAGTCCACAACTACTCTTGCGTCATTGGTTCTGGTGGGAATGGCTTCTACCCATCTTGATACGTAATCCACGGCCAGCAGAATGTATGAATATCCATTGGAGACTGGGAATGGCCCCATGAAGTCTATTCCCCATACATCAAAAATTTCACAGAACTGGATAGGTTGCTGGGGCATTTCATGCCTTCTGTTCATGGTCACTCTTGCTTTTTGGCATTTCACGCAGGTGGAGACGAATTCATGCACGTCCCTAAAGATAGTTGGCCAGTAGAGGCCACTGTCTAGCATTTTCCTGGCAATCCGAGTTGATCCATAATGGCCGCCTCCAGGTGCTGAATGGCAGAACTGGAGGACCGAATTGATCTCGACTTCAGGAATACACCTGTGAATGACTTTGTCACTACACAGTCCCCAAATGTAGGGATCATCCCAAATGTAGTATTTGGCATCGCTTCGGAGTTTATCTTTGTATGCCCGAGATGCCTCCGGTAGGAACCGAGATGTTGCCACAAAATTACAAATGTCAGCAAACCATGGTGGAGACGTTCTTATGTGTAGCAGGTGCTCATCTGGAAACTCGTCTCGGATAGGTAGTGGTTTGCTTTCTCTTTCAATTCTGCTCAGGTGATCAGCTACAGAATTCTCAGCACCTCTCTTGTCTCTGATTTCTATGTTAAATTCTTGAAGCAGAAGCATCCACCGAATCAGTCTTGGTTTGGCATCAGGCTTCTTCAACAAGTATCTCAAAGCAGTATGATCAGAGAACGCAATGATCCTTGAACCGAGAAGGTATGGGCGGAATTTGTCCAAGGCAAACACAATTGCCAATAGTTCCTTCTCAGTTGTTGTGTAATTCTGCTGGGCTAAATCCATAGTCCGGGATGCATAAGCAATTACATGCACGGGGAGGCCGGCTCCAGCTCTCTGGCCGAGAACGGCTCCTAATGCTGAATCGGATGCATCACACATCAGTTCAAATGGCAGGTCCTAGTTTGGTGCTTGCAGAATAGGGGCGGATGTGAGTCTGTTTTTCAGCTCCCGAAATGCTTCAATACAAGGCTGGTCAAAGTTGAATTCCATATCCTTCTATAGCAGCTTGGACAGAGGCAAGGCAAGTTTACTAAAATTCTTTATGAACCTTCTGTAAAAGCCGACGTGTCTTAGAAATGAGCGAACCTCCCTCACAGAAGAGGGGTTTGGAAGGGATGATATGATGTCTATCTTAGCCTTATCCACTTTAATACCTCTGTTGGATACCAAATGGCCCAACACTATTCCTTCAGTCACCATGAAGTGACATTTTTCAAAATTGAGCACGAGGTTTGTGTCAATGCAGCTCTTCAACACCTTTGATAGATTATTCAGGCATGCTTCAAATGAGTCAGCGTACACCGTGAAGTCGTCCATGAATACCTCCATGCAGTCCTGCAGCAAGTCTGAGAAGATACTCATCATGCAACGTTGGAATGTACTCGGAGCATTGCAGAGGCCAAATGGCATGCGTGTATACGCGAAGGTGCCAAATGGGCAGGTGAAGGTTGTCTTATGTTGATCTTCAGGGGCTATATGAATTTGCATGTAGCCTGAGAATCCATCAAGAAAGCAGTAATGAGATTTCCCAGATAACTTCTCAAGCATTTGGTCAATGAAAGGCAGAGGAAAATGGTCCTTGCGAGTTGCTTGATTCAATCATCTATAGTCTATGCAAACTCGCCACTATTCTTGAATCCTTGTTGGGACTAGCTCATCTTGCTGGTTTTTCATGACAGTCATCCCAAACTTCTTCGGCACCACTTGCATAGGGCTCACCCATTGGCTATCCGAGATAGGGTAGATAATCCCTACAGCAAGGAGTTTGGTAACTTCCTTTTTGACCACGTCCAGGAGTGTTGGATTCAGTCTTCTTTGCTGCTGCATTATGGGCTTGATTTCCTCCTCCAACAGGATTCTGTGCATGCAGATGGAGGGGTTTATGCCAGGAAGGTCCGCCAGCTTCCACCCTATTGCCTTCTTATGTTGTCTGAGGACCTCCAGCAACTTGTCTTCTTGCTTTGGGTGGAGATCGTTGGCGATGATAATTGGGAGTTGCTGTTCCTTGTCCAAATAAGCATACTTAAGGTGACTTGGCAATGTTTATAATTCCATGGGTGGTGGTGGACATGGAGATTTTTCAGTTTTGGAGTTTTAATCCAACTGACCGGCTTGATCTTGATTTGGCACCAAGTGTGCCGACATGATTCTGGCCTTTGGCTGATTCGGCCTGCTCGACTTCGCGGCTTCGGTTCTTGTCGGAATAGAGTCGGCATTGGCTTCTAGCGTTCCTTTTGAGTCGGATCCAGATGGACCATTTATTTCTATTACAGTATGAGTCGTGCCTTCTTTGGTTGAGAAGGTCTTGGCAAGCTTGTCGGCCTTGACTTCTTCCTTGACCCGGCCTTCTCTGGCCGACTCGTTCTTGGCCGTGAAAATTGTCGCTAAGTGTGCAATGGAAGACTTTTCATCTTCAGCGACTTTGTTTTCTGCATCATTCGTATACTCTAAGTGTTCTGGGCTGCAGACTTGGTCTAACAAATCGGACAGTTCTACTTCAAAAGCCAAGTCAGCAACATCACTATGATTATCCTCAGAGTTGGGAAGGTCTGGTACTTCCTCAGGGTCGACCTCTTCATTAGTGACCTCTTGGCAGCTGCTTTCAGCATTCTCAGCAGACTCCTCAATGTTTTCACTGCTGCCATTTAGTTGCAGATATTCTTCAACTAGTTCATCAAGTACATCAATACCAAAGAGAGAGTGGTCTTCGGTAGGGTGCTTGATGGCTTCGAAAATATTGAATTGCACCAAAGTGTCACCGAATTCCATGGAGAGCATCCCTGCATGCACATCAATCTTTGTTCTGGCTATCATCAAGAAAGGTCTTCCCAGAATTAAGGTGGATTCTTTTCCGAATGTCTCGTCTTCCATATCTAGCACATAAAAGTCAGCTAGAAATATTAGCTCGTTGACTTGGACAAGAACATCCTCGAGAACTCCAGGGGTTGGACAATACTCCTGTTTGCAAGTTGAAAGGTCATCCTAGTGGGTTCTAATTCACCAAAATTCAGGGACCTGTAGATTGATGCTGGCATGAAATTGATTGAGGCTCCCAGGTCCAACATGGCATCAGCAAAAGTGCATTCACCGATGGTACATGGGACAGAAAAGATTCTAGGATCTCTGCATTTCTTTGGCAATGTTGGGGCACCTGCAGTGATTGTTTCATTTTTCGTCAAGGCCGACACCACACCTCCAATTTCCTTGCTCCCCTTTATTTTTCTCCTTTTGTGTACACACAATTCCTTAAGGAATTTTGCATACTTCGGGACCTGTTTGATAGCGTCGAAGAGTGGAATATTGATTTCCACCTTGCGGAACATCTTCAGCAATTCTTCATCTGACTCTTGCTTCCTTGCTGAGATGGGCCGAGATGGAAATGGCAATGGGACAGTTGTCTCTGACCGAGACTATAAGTGGTCATTTGGCTCAGAGTCGGCTTCAGCTGATCTCGGCAACTGCTGCAATGTACGTTGAGGTAATTCTTTTCCACTTCATAGAGTGACTACACTGGCATTCCCTCTCGGATTTGGAATTGCTTGAGAGGGAAGGTTGCTGGATCCTACTGACTATAATTGACTTACAGTATTGGCTAACTGACCAATCTACGTTTTGAGGTTCTGGATGGTGGCGGTCATGTTCTGTTGGAACTGTAAATTGCTGGAGCTCACAGATTGTTGGAACTCCAGGTTGCTGGTTGCAAGCTACTTCATCAGGTCTTCCAGAGATGTAGAGTTCCCTTGTGTAGGCACTCTCTACTATTACTATTGTTGCTGTTGTTGGAAAGGTGGTCCTTGGTAGTGCAGAGTCGGCTGTTGATAACCAGCTTGCCTCTGGTAGGTATTCGGTGTGGATCCGAATTGTTGAGCTATATATGGTCCCTGATTCGGTCCTGGCCGAAATGGCTGTCTTCCAAGCTACTGGCTATCGAGTGGCCGATTCTGATACAGTTGCTTCCCGTACTGAAATCCACCTATGGCTCCAAAATTCTCTGGTTGGTCCGACTCAGTTTCTTGGAGGGTGGGGCACATGTTAGTGGGGTGCTCTACGGAAGTACATATGCCACAAACCTTCGCTGCCATGGTTGGTTGGTGTTGTCCAACAACAAGTTGTCTCACCAATGAAGTCAACTCAGTCAGCTGATTCTCCAACCTTTGATTGGAAGCTGCACCGATTTCATTCACCATCCATGGTTGATTTGGCCCTCTAATCCCAAACTGCTGTGTATTGCTCGCCATATTAGAGATCAGATGCCTTGCTGTTGTTGGTGTCTTATCCATCAATGCTCCACCACTGGCTGCGTCTATCATGCTTCTGTCCATCATTGATAGGCCTTCATAAAAATACTGCATCAGCAACTATTCGCTAATCTGATGATGTGGACAGGTGGCACAGAGTTTGTTGAACCTCTCCCAGTACTCATGTAGTGTTTCACCTGCATGCTGCCTGATTCCACATATTTCTTTCTGGATGGTCGTAGTTTTGGATGCCAGAAAGAACTTCTCCAAGAATGCACGCTTCATGTCTCCCCAAGTGTTGAAAAGTGCTGGCTGAAGGTACAGCCAATCTTTTGCTACTCCATCCAGGGAGAATGGGAATGCCTTCATCTTGATATAGTCCTCCGATATCCCCTGCGGCCTCATCATAGAGCAGACCACATGGAATTCTTTTAGGTGTTTGTGGGGGTCTTCTCCTGCAAGGCCATGAAATTTTGGCAACAGGTGTATGAGACCAGATTTCAACTCGTAAGTTTGAGCTGGTTCCAGCTGCGGATATTGGATGCACCATGGTTGATACACCACGTCTGGAGTGGCCAATTCCTTCAATGTCCTGTCATTATTCTCCATCTATTCTGGTTCTGCAAAAATGTTAGAACTAGAAACAAAATTATCAGTGTGAAACTAGTTAGAGTCAATGATAGAATCTATACTACTACTAGTATTTATTGCAGCGTTCCTAATTGTTTGTAATCTACGTAAGGTTAATTCGATCTCTTGGTCAAAAGCACATAATGGGTCAGTACTACTCCTAGTCATGCAATGTACATATTATGTAAAAAAATCAGAATTGAGAATAGTACTTGAAACGGTAAATGCAGAAATGGAAACTACAATTATCAGTTAACTAACTAATGGAACTACAGAATGGCATACAAAAAGAACGTAATTAAACTAGCAAGAATGCAAAACAGAAAAACCAGTTGAATGCAAGAATGCAATGCAGAAAGAAAGATGCAATAGTGAATACAGACAAAATGCCAATTCTACGTAGCTACAGAAATAAATGTTTGATTTCTCTTTTTTTTTTAGCGGTGAATTTACCCAGAGAAACAAATAATAGTCAACATGCTTTTTATTCAGGATCCGAAATCTAAAAGACAGACAGACAAATTCAAGAGACTCAAGACTGACTTGACAGACACACTTCACAGACTCGGGACTCGACCTTACTTAACTTGGCACACAAAGACACAAAAGAACTTGTGTCCCCGGCAACGGCGCCAATTTGATGATGGACGTTTTTAGTCGTTTCAACGCACTTATCAAATAACTAAAGCTAACTATAGTATAGCTAACCCTAGGTCATTCTTCTCAAGGACACAGTGTGCTCAATTGTGGCTTAGTGTGAAGTAAAATGATGTAGAGTCCGAGGCGTGTAGCATTGACTCTTCTTGGCACTGGTCGAGTGGCTCTCGATAATGACTGAGCGCAGACAGACGCTACAGAGATAGACTGTCTCTTTCTCAGACTAGAAAGCAGGAAACAGGGGGGTGTTGGAATGCGAATAAAACAGGAAATAAACTAATGATACGAAATGCTATCACTACTATTTTTACTATTATTATTATTTAACTATGTTCGTGTTCAGTCTCATTAATTCAAGTTCAGTCCAAGTTCCATATTCCAATTCTCAGTCCAAATTCCATATTCCAGTTCTCAGTCCATATCAGCCTTGGGAAGTCTTATGGCAATCGCCAGAGGTTCGTCCATTACCATACCGAGGAATTACGCAATCGCTACCTCATCAGTTGGCAGGGATTAAGTACAGAGCTGATTTTAGGTCCTCGATTAACTATCGTTAACTGATTACCTACTGAATTAGTTAAACTAGTTCCAATCGGCTTAGCTTAACATTGTTCACGTTCAAATGCAATCGCGATTCAAACATGAATTAAAGAAGAAGAAGGAGCAGAAGTACGAAATGCAGAATGAAATTGATTAACAGAAACAGAATACAACTACAGTGGTTCTTGACTTCGGTGGTTCCATCTTCCATGACGATCGCCATGGTTGATATTGGTGGTTTGATGATCGTTCGCTTATAGTCGTTTCAACGCACTTATCAAATACTAAAGCTAACTATAGTATAGTCAACCCTAGGTCATTTTTCTCAAGGACACAGTGTGCTCAATTGTGGTTTAGTGTCAAGCTAAACAATGCAGAATCGAAGATGTGGAGTACAGACTGAGCAGAGATGGTCTCGGCGAGAGACTATCCGGCTTGGTCTCTACCGAGAAGACTGAGACAGACGCCTACTGAGGCGGACTACCTCTGTCTCAATCAGAAAACAAGATAAAAAAACAGTAAACGGGGAGTTGGAATGCGAGTGATGCAGAAAATAAACTAAGACTATGAATGCAGTAAATGTATACTACTGTTACTAATTATCTATTAGTATTATATAACTGTATTCAGATTCAGTTCCATTAATCAAGTCCAGTCCAGGTTCCAATCTCCGTTCATAGTCCATATCAGCCTTTGGTAGTCATATGGCAATCGCCAAAGGTTAGTCCATTGTCATACCGAGGATTTATGCAATCGCTACCTCATCAGTTGACAGGGATTGAGTGCAGAGCTGATGTTAGGTTCTCATTCAACAATCGTTAAGTGATTACCTACTGAATTAGTTAAACCAGTTCCAATCGGCTTAGAATAACATTGTTCACAGTTCAATTGCAATCGCGATTCAACGTGAATTAAAGTAGAGGAAGAGAACAGAGATATGAAATGCAGAACGGAATCAATTAATAAAAACAGAGTACAAATACAGTGGTCCGAATTCGGATGGTTCCATCTTCCTCAACGACGCCAAGGTTGATGGTGGTGGTTCACCTCCGATTCGCCTAAAATCTTGAGGATCAGTTCCACCAGAGTCGTCAGTAGTCTGATCGGTCCCCTCGGTGAACGCCCAGCTTCCCAGTCTTAGACCTGCACTTCCTCAATCGAGAGAAGTACCACTGCGTACCATCGTGCGCCACCAAAGAATGGAAGAACGAGAAACGAAGAAGATGAAGTAATTGATGTGCGAAAAGAGTGAATTCAAAGACGTCTAAACAAAGTGCACAGCTCCTCCTATTTATACACGAGCTGTGATTAGCTAATCCTAACGAATCCTAACAGAATTACAATGTGAATGCCCTATTCTACCCCTATGCAGATCTTCTCACGTGACATGGCAGATTTCCTCGGAGTGACATGGCAGATGAGTTGGCATTGAGATGGCCTCCAAGCTGGATAGCTGATGTGGTCAACACATTTGGGCCACTCTCTTCTGGGCTTCTGGGTTGCAGTCAATCTTAGAGTTGTCATATGCTTCCAAGCGAAGTTCATCTAACTCTTGCAGCTGAAACTTTCTCTGTTCTCCAGCTTGGTCACAGGCCAGATTGCACTGCTTAACAGCCCAGTATGCTCTGTGTTCTAGCTCCACAGGAAGGTGACAGGCTTTACCGAAAACAATCCTATAGGGAGACATCCCGAGAGGTGTTCGGTATGCAGTTCGGTGTGCCCAGAGCGTCCTCCAGGAGGCGGCTCCAGTCTTTCTGTTGGGATTGGTCATCTTTTGTAGTGTTTTCTTGATTTCCTGTTGAATATACCTTGGCCATTAGTTTGGGGGTGATAGGCTGTAGCAATTCTGTGTGCTACCCCATATTTCTGGAGAAGGGAAGCCATGGCTCTGTTGCAGAAGTGACTGCCTTGGTCACTTATGAGCGCTTTCGACACCAAACCAAGAGAAGATATTGGACTTCGAGAAGTCCACTACTACTCGAGCATCGTTGGTTCTGGTGGCAATGGCTTCTACCCACCTTGATACATAATCTACGGCCAGCAGAATGTATGAATAGCCATTGGAGACGGGAATGGTCCCATGAAATCTATTCCCCACATCAAAGATTTCACAACTTGGATGGGTTGTTGGCGCATTTCATGCCTTTTGTTCATGGCCACTCCTGCTTTTTGGCAGTTTTTCGCAAGTGGAGACGAACTCATGCGCGTCTTTGAAGATGGTTGGCCAGTAGAGGCCACAGTCTAGTATTTTCCTGGCCGTCCGAGTGGAACCATAATGGCCGCCTCCAGTGCCGAGTGGCGGAACTGGAGGACCGACTTGAACTTCGGCTTCGGGAATGCACTGCGGATGACTTTGTCACTGCATAATCTCCAAAGGTAGGGATCATCCCAAATGTAGTACTTGGCATCGCTCGGTTTTATCCTTGTACAGCCGAGATGCCTGCGGGTGGAAGCAGAGATGTTGCAACAAAGTTGCAAATGTCAGCAAACCATGGTGGAGACGTTTTAATGTGCAGAAGGTGCTCATCTGGAAAATTCATCTCGAATAGGCATTGGTTTGCTTTCTTCTTGAATTCTGCTTAGGTGATCAGCTACAGAAATTCTCAGCACCTCTTTTATCTCGATCTCGATGTTGAATTCTTGAAGGAGAAGCATCCACCGAATCAGTCTCGGCTTGGCATCAGGCTTCTTCAACAAGTACCTTAAAGCCGCATGATCAGAGAACACAATGATCTTATCATTGCCGAAGTTATGGCCGAATTTGTCTAGGGCAAATACAATTGCCAATAGTTCCTTCTCGGTTGTTGTGTAATTCTATTTGGGCCGAGTCCATAGTTCGAGATGCATAAGCAATCACATGCACTTTGGGAGGCCGACTCATACCTGCCGCCGAGAACAGCTCCTAATGCCGAGTTGGATGCATCACACATTAGTTCGAATGGCAGGTCCCAGTTTGGTGCTTGCAGAATGGGAGTGGATGTGAGTCTGTTTTTCAACTCCCCGAAATGCTTCAATACAGGGTTGGTTAAAATTGAATTCCACATCCTTCAGTAGCAGCTTGGAAAGGGGCAAGTTTGCTAAAGTTCTTGATGAACCTTCAGTAAAAGCCTGCGTGTCCTAGAAATGAGCGAACCTCCCTCACGAAGAGGGGTTTGGAAGGGATGATATGATGTCTATCTTGGCTTTATCCACTTCGATGCCTCTTTGGATACCGGATGGCCCAATACTATTCCTTCAGTCACCATGAAGTGACATTTTTCAAAATTTGTACGAGGTTTTTGTCAATACATCTCGTCAACACTCTGGATAGATTATTCAGGCATGCATCAAATGAGTCAGCACAAACAGTGAAATCATCCATGAAGACCTCCATGCAGTCCTGCAAAGAAGTCCGAGAAGATCTTTGAGCATGCAGCGTTGGAATGTACTCGGCGCATTGCACAAAGCCGAATGGCATGCGTGTGTACGCAAAGGTGCCAAATGGGCAGGTAAAAGTTGTCTTATGCTGGTCCTTTGGTGCGATGTGTATCTGCATATAGCCTGAAAATCCATCAAGAAAACAATAATGGGATCTCCCTGCTAATTTTTCAAGCATCTGGTTAATGAAGGGCAGAGGAAAGTGATCCTTGCGAGTTGCTTGGTTTAATCTTCTGTAGTCGATGCATACTCGCCAGCTGTTCTGAATCCGTGTTGGTACCAGCTCATCCTGCTGGTTTTTCATGACAGTCAGCCCGGACTTCTTTGGCACCACTTGTACAGGGCTCACCCATTGGCTATCCGAGATGGGGTATATGATCCCTGCTGCAAGGAGCTTTGAGACTTCTTTCTTAACCACATCCAGGAGTGTTGGATTCAGTCTTCTTTGCTGCTGCCTTATGGGCTTGATCTCCTCCTCCATTAATATTCTATGCATGCAGATGGAGGGGTTTATGCCAGGAAGGTCAGAAAGTTTCCACCCTATTGCCTTCTTATGCTGCCTTAGGACCTCCAACAACTTTTCTTCTTACTCTTGGTTGAGATTGCTAGCAATAATAACCGGAAGTTGCTGTTCTTTGTCCAAGTAGGCGTAGTTTAAGTGACTCGGCAATGGTTTTAGTTCTATGGGTGGTGGTGGCAATGGAGATTTGTCAATATCTGAATTTGGATCCGACTGGCCGACTTGGTCTTGATTCGGCACCAGGTGTGCCGACATGATTTCGGCCTTTGATTGCTTCGGCCGGCTTGACTTCATGGGCTCAGTCAACGTGGGAGTGGAGTCGGCCTTGGCTTCGAGTTGTCCTTCTGAGTCGGATCTGGATGGAACATCAGTGTTTTCCACAGTGTGAGTTGAGTCTTCTTTGGCCGAAATGATCTCGGTGGGCTTGTCGGCCTTGGTTTCTTTGGCCGAGTTGACTATGGCTCCTTCATTGACTCGGCCTTCTCTGGCCGGCTTCGGTTCTTGACTGAAAAGATTGTTGCCAGCTGTGCAAATAAGGATTGGTTAGTTTCGGCAACTTCAGCTTCTTCAATTCCTGAGCACTCCTGGTTTTCCTGATTGCATGCTTGGTTCATCGTTTTGAATAATTCGGCTTTGAAATCCAAGTCAGCAATATCATCATATTCGTCCCCTGAGCTGGAGAGGGTATGTACTTCTTCACTTTGTCGGCTTCCTTTGCTAAGCAACTGATAATGTTAGAAACTTCAGCAAAATCTTCCATGCTTCCATTGCAGCTGTCTAGTTGAAGATATTCTTCAACCAGTTCTTCAATAAGGTCAACGCCAAAGAGGAATGGTCTTCGGTGGGGTGCTTCATAGCTTCAAAGATGTTGAATTGCACCGGAGTGTCACCGAATTCCATTGAAAGTCCCCGAGTATACATCAATCTTTGTTCGTGCCGTCATTAAGAATGGTCTTCCCAAATTAAAGTTGATTCTTTTCCGGGCTTTGTGTCTTCCTCCATGTCAAGAACATAAAAGTCAATTTGGAAAAATTAGCTCATTAACTTGGGCGAGAACATCCTCAAGAACTCCCGGGGCTGGACAATACTTCTGTTTGCAAGTTGAATGGTCATCCCAGCAGGGCTCTAAACCTCCGAAATTCAGGGACACTGTAGATTGATGCCAGGCATGACATTGATTGAGGCTCCCAAATCCAGCATGGCATCGGTAAAGTGCATTCACCAATGGTGCATGGGACAGAAAAAGATTCCAGGATCTCTGCATTTCTTAGGCAGTGTTTTTGCCCCTGCGATGGAAGTTGTGTTGTTAGTCGGGGCCGACACCACACCTCCAACTTCCACACTTCCTATTATCTTCTTCCGCTTGTGCACAGAGTTCCTTGAGGAACTTTGCATATGGGGAACTTGCTTGATGGCATCGAGGAGTGGAATGTTGATTTCCACCTTACGAAACATCTTCAACAACTTCGTCATCCGACTACGGCTTCCTTGCTGAATTGGGCCGAGATGGAAATGGCAGTGGGACAGCTTTCTCTGGCCGAGGCTGTAAGTCGGCGTTTTTGCTCGAGGTCGGTTCTTGCTGATCTCGGCTCCTACTGCAGTGTAGGTTGGGCTAGTTCTTTCCCACTTCTTGAGAGTGACTACACTGGCGTTTCCTCTCGGTTTGGAATGGTTTGAGAGGGAGGTTGCTAGATCCTGCCGGCGTAATTGGCTCACAGTGTTAGCTAATTGTCAATTTGCGTTTTGAGGTCTTGGATGGTGGCGATCATATTCTGCTGAAACTGCATGTTCTTTGGAGCTCACAGATTGCTGGAACTCCAGATTACTAGTTGCTAGTTGCTTCATTAGGTCCTCCAGGAGATGGAGGTTACCTTGATAGGTACCTTCTGCTGTTGTTCTGTTGTTGGAATGGTGGTACTTGGTATTCTTTGAGTCAGTTTTGATAACCTGCACTGTCGGCGATAAGTGTTGGTGTGGATCCAAATTGTTGAGCCGCATATGGCCCCTGATTCGGTCCTGGCGAAATGGCTGTCTTCCAGGTTGCTGGTTATCAAATGGCCGATTCTGATCTGCTGCTTCCCCTTTGAAATCCACCTATGGCTCCAACATTTGCTGGCTGGTCCACTTCGGTTTCTTGGAGAGTGGGGCACATGTCGATTGGGGTGCTCCACGGAAGTACATATGCCACATACTTTTGCTGCCATGGTGGGTTGGTGTTGTCCAACAGCAAGCTGTCTCACCAATGATGTCAATTCAGTCAGCTGATTCTCCAACCTCGATTGGAAGTTGCACCGATTTCATTCACCATCCGAGGCCGACTCGGCCTCGATTCCAAACTGCTGTGTGTTGCTAGCCATGTTGGAAATCAGGTGCCTCGCTTCTGGTGGTGTCTTGTCCATTAAGGCTCATGCCACTGGCTGCGTCTATCATACTTACGTCCATCGAGAGATAATCCTTCATAGAAATCTTGGATCAACAACTGTTCGCTGATCTGATGATGTGGACAGGTGGCGCAAAGTTTGTTGAACCTCTCCCGGTATTCATGTAACGTTTAACTTGGATGCTGCCTTATCCCACATATCTCTTTTCGATGGTCGCAGTTCTGGATGCGGAAAGAACTTCTCCCAGAATGCACGCTTCATGTCTCCCAGTGTTGAAAAGGGCCGGGAAGGTACAGCCAATCCTTTGCTGCCCCATCCAGGAGAATGGGAATGCCTTCATCTTGATATAGTCCTCAGATATCCCATGCGGCCTCGTGGTAGAGCAGACCACATGGAACTCTTTCAGGTGCTTGTGGGGGTCTTCTCCTACAAGACCATGAAATTTGCGCAACAGGTGTATAAGACCAGATTTCAACTCATATGTTTGAGCTGGCTCCAGTGTGGGTATTGGATGCACCGGGGTTGATACACCACGTGCTGGGTAGCTAACTCCTTCAACGTCCTATCGTTATTCTCCATTCGTCTGATTCTGCAAAAGCGTTAGAACTAGACACAAGATTATCAGTACAAAGCTGGTTAGAATTAGCTACAGATTCTATATCAGCACTACTATTTACTACAGTGTTCCTAATTTTTAATAATCTACGTAAGGTTAACTCTATTTCTGGGTCAAAAAACAGTCAATGGATCAATCTACTCCTAGTCATGCATCATGCAGATTATGCAGAAAAAGAAAGATGCAGTAATGTATGCAAACAAAATGCTACCTCTAAGTACTACAAAATGGTTTTACATAGAAAAATTATTGATATAGGGCATGCTTTTTATTCAGGGATCCAGAAACAACAGAAAAAAAACATAGACAAATTGAAAATACTCAAGACTGACTTACACTTCACGGACTCGGGATTCGACCTTACTTAGCTTGGCACACATTTACAAAAAGAACTTGTGTCCCCGACAACGGCGCCAATTTGATGATCGTTAAACATAGTCGTTTCAACGCACTTATCAAATACTAAAGCTAACTATAGTATAGTCAACCCTAGGTCATTTTTCTCAAGGACACGGTGTGCTCAATTGTGGTTTAGTGTCAAGCTAAACAATGCAGAATCGAAGATGCAAAGTACAGGCGAAAGGCAGATGGTCTCGGCGGAGACTATCCGGCTTGGTCTCGGCTGATCTGAGACAGACCTTCTGAGGCGGACTACCTCTGTCTCAACCAGAAAACAATAAAGAAAACAGATGGGGGGGTTGGAATGCAGTGATGCAGAAAATAAACTAAGACTATGAATGTAGTAAATGTATACTACTGTTACTAATTATCTATTAGTATTATATAACTGTATTCAGATTCAGTTCCATTAATCAAGTCCAGTCCAGGTTCAATCTCCAGTTCATAGTCCATATCAGCCTTTGGTAGTCATATGGCAATCGCCAAAGGTTCGTCCATTGTCATACCAGGATTTATGCAATCGCTACCTCATCGGTTGACGAGGGATTGAGTGCAGAGCTGATGTTAGGTTCTCATTCAACAATCGTTAAGTGATTACCTACTTGAATTAGTTAAACCAGTTCAATCGGCTTAGATTAACATTGTTCACAGTTCAATTGCAATCGCGGATTCAACGTGAATTAAAGTAGAGGAAGAAAACAGAGATATGAAATGCAGAGCGGAATCAATTAATAAAAACAGAGTACAAATATCAGTGGTCCGAATTCGGATGGTTCCATCTTCCTCAGCGATCGCCAAGGTTGATGGTGGTGGTTCACCTCAGATTCGCCTAAGTGCTTGAGGATCAGTTCCACCAGTCTTGTCGATGATCTGATCGGTCCCCTACGGTGAGCGTCCAGCTTCCCAGTCTTAGACCTGCACTTCCTCAATCGAGAGAAGTACCACTGCAGCATCGTGCGCCACCAGCAATGGAAGAACGAGAACGAAGAAGATGAAGTAATTGATGTGCGAAAAGAGTGAATTCAAAGACGTCTAAACAGTGCACAGCTCCTCCTATATATACACGAGCTGTGATTAGCTAATCCAATGAATCCCAACAGAATTACAATGTGAATGCCTTATTCTACCCCTATGCAGATCTTCTCACGTGACATGGCAGATTTCCTCGGAGTGACATGGCAGATGAGTTGCCATTGAGATGGCCTCCAAGCTGGATAGCTGATGTGGTCAACACATTTGGGCCACTCTCTTACGGGCTTCAAGGGTTGCAGTCAATCTGGCCGGCCGAGACGACTTCATCTCGGCCGGGATGGAACCAGCTTGGCCGGACGGGCCTGACCTGCAAAAAGAAGGAGTGATACTTGTTTGTTTAGCTAAGAAATCTGAATTAGCACGGATTTGTATTTTTCCTGTATTTAAGCTCCTAAAATGAATCTCAGCTAACAGTCCATCCTTGAGCACGAAATAGTTTTGCAAACCTCCTTCTTAGGTGTCTAAAAGGTGTATAAATTGTGGCTCATGTTCACCTCCGTTAGCCTGAGCGCTTGAGGATCAGCTCCACCAGAGTGCATCAATAGTCTGATCGGTCCCCTCTGGCAGACTTCGGCTTCCCAGTCTTAGACCTGCACTTCCTCAATCGAGAGAAGCACCAATGCAACACCGTGCACCACCAAGAATGGAAGAATGAGAGGAACGAAAGTGGATATAGTGAGTGTGGAATCAGAGTGAATTCAAAGACACATAAAAAGTGCACAGCTCCTCCTATATATACACGAGCTATGCAGCTAGGTGACGCTACGAAATATCCTAACAGAATTACAATGTGAATTTCCTATTCTACCCTTGTGAAGATCTTCCAAAATGACGTGGCAGATTCTTCCAGAGTGACATGGTGGCTGAGCTGGTGTTGAGGTGGCCTCTGTGCTGGATAGCTGACGTGGTCAACTCAGTTGGGCCGCTCTTTATTGGGCTGCATGGACTGCAAGGCGTGAACTGCCGAGACGACTCTAGCTTGGCCAAGACGGAGTCGGTCTGGCCGAGACGACTTCATCTCGGTTGAGACTCTTTTGTTGACCTTGGTCAACTCGGCTTGACTTGCGGAAGAAGGAGTGATACTTTTTATTAGCTAAGAAGTCTAAATTAACACAGATTTGTATTTTCTCTACATTTAAGCCCATGAATTGAATCTTAGCTAACAATCCATTCTTAAGCGTAGAATAGTTTTGCAAACATCCTTCTTAGGTGTCTAAAAGATTTATAAATTGTGACTCATCAAGTATATCTCTAGATAGGTGACCACGATAGTCCAGCTAGAGCGTGATCTTTTAGGGGATAACCACACTCTAGGATTTATTCCAATCTATGGAAGTTTCCCGAAGAAGGTCCTAAGCTCTAATGGCCAATGGTGAGGTGTGTGCTTAGAACCATGGAAAGGAACTTGTAACTGCCCTAGAACCCATAGGTCCAACCACAACCACCTATAGGAAAAGGGAGAGGGCCCCTACGCCGAATCAGCACAAAACCGTCTACCCCAACCCGTCAAAAGCATGATGCATGCATAAAAAAGGAAAAAACAAATGGAAAACAAGAGAGAAAAAGAAAGCATGCATTGTATAAGCATATCTAATCACGAGAACTTTCCAACACATGGACATGGAATCTGGTTATGGTATCCAAAAACTATACCCCATCCAAGTTAAGATCTTCAATCGTTGCAATGATGGGGAAGCTGCCTGAAAGGACAGTGGCGCAGAACCTTCGAAGAGAGATACGGCAACCTCTTGAACCTGCTTGAAATTGAAGTCCAACTGGATGCCTTGTCAACCCTTACACAATATTATGATCCACCTCTCAGATGCTTCACATTTAAAGACTTCTAGTTGGCTCCCACACTAGAAGAATATGAGAGAATCATTGGTCTACCCTTAGCGAAGTCACCACCTTACCTCTTCAGAGGACAATACCCTTCTTGGGCCTTAGTGGCCAAGCTACTACAAACCTCAAAGTCGGAAGTCTTAGGGAAGAAGGGAACCCAAAACGACCTTGAGGGAATCCAGAAAGCCAACATTGAAGACCGACTCTATCAGCTTCAGCAAGAAGGTGATTGGCGAACTTTCATGGACGTCTATGGACTCCTAATCTATGGCATAGTTCCCTTCCCACACGTAGAGGACTACATAGACCTGGTGGCCGTGGACGCATTCCTAACCAAGAAGGACAAAGGTGAAAATCCCGTCATAGTAGTACTGGCCAACACCTACTACACCTGAACTACTTGCCATGAGAAAAATGGGAAGGGGCTGAGATGTTGTACTTCCTTGTTGTACCTATGGATCACGACCCACCTCTTCCACAACAAAAGAAGAGCAACATGCCCCATAGAGGATCACCACTGGAGTTGGGTCAAGCCAATGTCAAGGGTTGAATAGACGAGATGTCTAGATGAGGCCTCCAAGACGTCCATTCGCTGGTACTCACAGTGGAATGAAAGGGATGACACAATTATTAGATGTGGAGGATTCCCGAATGTTCCTCTAATGGGCACTTAGGGAGCCATCAACTACAATCCTGAACTGGTGCCTAGACAAGTAGGGTACCCCATGGCCCTACCCCTATCTGAGGAAACAATCACGCCCTTTGTCATACATGGCATGGGAGCGTAGAACAGGGAGTGCCTTAGGAAAATCGAGCAGGCTTGGAGAAGTATTGTCAAAAAAGGACCTGAGTGGGGGCTACAAAGTTGTGGAGCCTCATATAGTTATAAGGCATGGCTCAACAATAGGTTGGAATAAGTTAGATTAACATTTGGTGACCCACAACTCGGCCTCAGCGAAGAACAGGATCTTGGGTCCACTGACTCATACAAATTCTCCAAGCGCAAGCCGGAAGGTAGCCCAAACCACCAATTGAGCGAGGAAATGAGTTAGAGGGCTCGCCTAGATAGGGAAAGTTGGACAAAACTGGTGGCTCAAGAAAGGTACCTTAGAGAGATAGAGCAAGGTTAGGCTCTAGCAGAGAAGAAGGAGCTGAAGACAGCCTTGACCGACTCCAAGACGAAAGAAGCAGAGGCTAGAGACCAACTCCGCTAGCTCCAAAAAAGATACACCTACTCGAAGCAGAGTCGACAGGAGAGAAGCTTCATAGCGAAAATCTGGAAAATTAGAGGCGGCAAAGGCTGGTCGAGCTCATCAAGGAACAAAGGAAAGCCACCGAACGCGGGACGATAGGCCGAAGTAGTAATTCAAGGGCTGAAAGAAGAAGCAAGAAGATGGAAAAGGCAGTGCATAGAGATAGTTGACCATATTGAGCAAAGGGTGAAAGAAGCTCGAGAAGAGGTAGTTTTCTGGAAAGACAAATACATTAAGTTGGCATGGTTTGCCAACCAGGCCATCATGGACATACCTAGAAGTCTGTGTGCGGTCAAAGGCATGGTCAACCCACTAAATACCCCATTTGAAATCATGCAATTCTTGGAGCTTTGTAGGAGCCTGTACAATGACATGAAAATCCTGTCTTTGCCTCCCTGAGGCATTTTTATAACCAACCAATAAGTAATAATAACAAGTTTCCATTCGATTGTGTATGAGTGGCCCGTGATTAAATCATAACATGCATGGCCCATTCTCTTATTCTCTTTTTCTTCCTCATGCATAACTGATAAGTCATAAAATACACACCTTGAATGGACCCTAGAGGAGCGCCTTTAAGCAACTCATGAACTTAAAGAAGGGTTGTTAGCTAAGATCCAGATTAAGGGCCTAGAATTAGAGAAAAACACAATCTGTGTTAATTCAAGACATTAAGCTAACTATTCCTTCATTGCAGGTCCAGCCAAGCTCAGCCCGCCATTGGAAGCCCAGGCCGAGAGCTTGTCAGCCAAGTTGAAGACTCCATTATACAGCCAAAAAGCACAATCAGAAGCTTGGTCAAGATGGCGCCCACGTCAAGAACACAAGAGCCACCTCAACGCCTTGCTCAAGCGCCACATCATCTCTGGGTAGCTTGCAACGCAAGTCACAGCAAGGGTAGAATAGGAATGTTACTTGTAATTCTGTTAAGTAGTTAGCCCGTCAGCTCCTGTATAAATAGGCAGAACTCTGAAAGCGATTAAGGGTCTTTGGCATTCGAACGTTCCGCGTCCATTTTCCCCCAATTTCTCTCGTTTACCTTCTCCTCCACTCATGGTGGTGCAGTCTTGCATTGGTGCTTCTCTCGATTGAGGGAGTGCAGGTCTAAGACTAGGAAGCCAAAGTTTGCCAGAGGGGACCGATCAGACTATTGACGCACTCGGTGGAGCTAATCCTCATTTCCTTTCAAGCTAACGGAGGTGAACCACCACCATCAACCATGGCGATCGTCGTGGAAGATGGAACCACCTGAAGTCAAGACCACTGTATTTGTATTCTGTTTCTGTTAATCAATTTCATTCTGCATTTCGTACCTCTGCTCCTTTCCTCTTCTTTAATTCATGTTTGAATCGCGATTGCATTTGAATGTGAACAATGTTAAGCTAAGCCGATTGGAACTAGTTTAACTAATTCAGTAGGTAATCAGTTAACGATTGTTAATTGAGAACCTAAAATCAGCTCTAAACTTAATCCCTGCCAACTGATGAGGTAGCAATTGTGTAATTCCTCGGTATGACAATGGACGAACCTTTGGCGATTGCCATAAGACTTCCCAAGGCTGATATGGACTGAGAACTGGAGTACAGAACTTGGACTGGACTTGAACTAATGGAATTGAACACGAACACAGTTATATTACAATAATAGTAAAACCAGTAGCAGTAGTATGTGTTTATTGCATTCATAGTCTTAGTTTACTTTCTGCTTCGCGTACCTTAAAAAAAAAACCCCTGTTTACTGTTTTCTAAGTCTGAGACAGAGATAGTCCATCTCTTGAGAAGAATGACCTAGGGTTAGCTATACTGTAGTTAGCTTTAGTTATTTGATAAGCGTGTTGAAACGACTAAAAACGCCCATCATCAAATTGGCGTCGTTGTCGGGGACACAAGTTCCTTTGTGTTTTAGTGTGCCAAGTAAACCAAGTCGAATCCGAGTTGCAAGAGTTTTATTCAGAATATGTTGAGTCTGAAGTTGTCAATAAATCTTTACGTTAATTCACTGTTAAAACAAAAACAAATATATACATATAGATATAGTATAAATTTCTAATTCTGCATTACATACATACATTTAATTTTCTAACTTACTTTAAATTTTGCATGATGCATGACTAGGAGTAGCACTGACCCATTGTATATTTTTGATCCAGAAATAGAACTAACTTTACGTAGATTGTGAAAAATTAGAAATACCACAGTAAATATCAGTAGTAGTGTAAATTCTGTCATTAACTCTGACCGATCTTATGCTGACAATTTTGTTGCTAGTACTAACATTTTTATAGAGCTAGGGCAGATGGAGAACCACGATAGGACGTTGAAAGAGCTGGCCACTCCCGATGTGGTGTACCAACCATGGTGCATCCAATATCCACAACTGGAACCAGCTCAAACATACAAACTGAAGTCTGGTTTGATACACTTGTTGCCCAAATTTCACGGTCTTGCAGGAGAAGACACCCACAAGCATCTCAAAGAATTCCACGTGGTTTTTTCCACGATGAGGTCGTAGGGAATCCCAGAAGACTACATCAAGATGAAGGTGTTCCCATTCTCCCTGGATGGTGCCGCAAAGGACTGGCTATATCTGTAGCCAGCACTCTTCAACACTTAGGGAGACATGAAACGGACCTTCCTAGAAAAAAATTTCCCAGCTTCTAGGACTGCGACTATTAGGAAAGAAATTTGTGGAATAAGGCAGCACGCTGGAGAAACCTTGCATGAGTACTGGGAGCGTTTCAACAAGCTCTATGCCACCTGTCCTCACCATCAGATCAGCGAACAACTGCTGATCCAATACTTTTACGAAGGACTATCAATGATGGATAGGAGCATGATTGATGCCGCCAATGGAGGAGCGTTAATGGACAAAACACCAATAGCAACAAGGCATCTGATCTCGAACATGGCGAGCAACACTCAACAATTTGGGATCAGAGGGCCGAATCCATCTCGACCAGTGAACGAAATCGGTGTAGCCTCCAACCAAAGGCTGGAGAACCAGCTAACCGAGTTGACATCCCTGGTGAGACAACTGGCTGTTAGTCAACATCATCCAGCCATGGCAGCAAAGATCTATGGCATATGTACTTCAGTGGAGCACCCCACCGATTTGTGCCCCACCTTACAAGAAACCGAGTCGGGCCAAACAGAAAGTGTTGGAGCCGTAGGAGGATTCCAGTACGGGAAGCAGCCATACCAGAACTGGCAATTCGATAACCAACCATATGGGAAACAACCATTCCGGCCAAGCCCACAACAAGGGCCATATGCAGCTCAAAGAGCCGGATCCATGCCGAATGCACCCTATGGAGTAGCTGGTTGGTTACCAGCAGCCGAGTCCGCAATACCCAGCACCATCCTTCCCGCCACAGCAATAGAGGACTCCTACTTAAGGCAACTCTCCATCACTAGAAGATTTAATGAAGCAGCTGGCAACAAGTAATCTAGAATTCCAACAATCAGTAAGTTCCAGCAACCTACAATTCCAACAGAATATGACCGCCACCATCCAGGATCTCAAGATGCAAATAGGACAGCTAGCAAATACTGTGAGTGAACTACAATCAGCCGGCTCAAGTAGCCTTCCCTCTCAACCCATTCCAAATCCGAGAGGGAATGCTAATGCAGTAATACTCAGAAGCGGCAAGGAATTACCTCAGCCTGCACAGCATCAGGTGCCGCAGCTAGCTAAAGCCGACTCTGAAGCAGTAGCCAACTCACAGTCTCACCCACAGACAACTGTCCCATTGTCGTTTCCATTCTGGACCGTCTCAGCAAGGAAACAAGATTCTGATGACGAACTGCTGAAGATGTTCCGGAAGGTGGAAATCAACATTCCACTTCTCGACGCGATCAAGCAAATTCTGAAGTACGCAAAATTCCTCAAGGAATTATGCATACACAAAAGGAGGAAGATGAAGGGGAATCGAGAACTAGGAGGCGTGGTGTCGAGCTTAACAAAGAATAACCCCACTGCAGGAATCTCACAGGTTCTGCCAAAGAAGTGCCGAGACCCTGGTATCTTCTCGGTTCCATGCACAATTGGTGATTGTACATTTGTTGACGCTATGCTGGACCTAGTAGTGTCAATTAACGTCATGCCAGCATCAACCTACAGGTCCCTCAATTTTGGAGATCTGGAACCCACAGGGATGACCATTCAGCTTGCTAACAGAAGCATCGTGTAGCCCCTGGGAGTTCTCGAAGATGTCCTCGTCCAAGTGAATGAATTAATATTTCCAACTGATTTCTATGTGCTCGACATGGACGACGAGACATCGGGAAAGGGATCAACCTTGATACTGGGGAGACCATTTCTAATGACAGCAAGGACGAAGATTGACGTACATGCCAGAACACTCTCGATGGAATTCGGTGACACATTGGTGCAGTTCAACATTTTTGAAGCCATGAAGCACCCCACCGAAGATGATTCCCTCTTTGGCATAGACATAATGGAAGAGCTAGTTAAAGAGTACTTCCAACTGGAGAGCTGTAGTGAAGAAGTGGAAGATTGCGTTGGACTCACTGAACCAATCAATTGTTCAAAAACCGACCATGATGAGGTACAAGAGTTCCCAGACTCTGAAGATGATTATAGCGACGTTAGTGACTTGGCATTTGAAAGAGAATTGATAGAGTTAATAAATCAAGTCTGCTACCCTAAGACCTCAGAGAGCACGAACAATGCAGAGGTAAAAGTTGCTGAGACTAAAAAGCCTCTACGTGCACAACTTGCAACCATATTCACGGCCGAAATGAAGTCGGCCAAAGAAGGCCGAGTCAATGCAAGGTTAAAAGTCAACTCGGCCGAAGAGTCAAGCACGAAGGCCGACACGTTTGCCGAAACCATCTCGGCCAATAAAGATCAGACTCAAGCTAAAGAGCTCACTGTTCCACCCGGATCCGAGACCGAAGCTGCACAAGAAGTCAAAGCCGACCTCAATTCGACAAGAACCAAACCCATCCTGTCGAGTCGACCAAAGCAGCACAAGGCTGAGATCATGTCGGCAACCATGATGCCGACTCAGGAACAAGCCGTCCAGATGGATCCAAAACCAGTTACTCAGGAATCTCCATCTCTACCACCCATGGAGCTGAAACCGTTACCAGATCATCTGAAATACGCCTACCTGGACAGTGAACAGCAGCTCCCAGTCATCATCGCCAACAATCTCCTCCTGGAGCAAGAAGAGAAGTTGCTGGAAGTCCTAAGGCAGCACAAAAAAGCAATTGGGTGGAAACTCTCAGACCTTCCTAGCATAAACCCCTCCATCTGCATGCATAGAATATTAATGGAGGAGGACATCAAACCCATAAGGCAACAGCAACGAAGGCTGAATCCTACCATCCTAGATGTAGTCAAGAAAGAAGTCACAAAGCTGCTTGCCGCAAGCATCATCTACCTTATCTCGGACAATCAATGGGTAAGCCCTGTGCAAGTGGTACCCAAAAAATCTAGGATGACTGTCATGAAAAACCAACAAGACGAGTTGGTACCTATGAGGATTCAGAACAGCTGGCGGGTGTGCATCGATTACAAAAGACTAAATCAGGCAACCCGCAAGGATCATTTCCCTTTGCCTTTCATTGACCAAATGCTAGAGAAAATAGCAGGGAAATCCCACTACTGTTTCTTGGACGGATTCTCGGGATACATGCAAATTCACTTTGCACCTGAAGACCAGCACAAAACTACCTTCACCTGCCCATTTGGTACCTTTGCGTACACCCGCATGCCATTTGGCCTATGCAACGCATCGAGCACATTTCAACGCTGCATGATGAGCATCTTCTCGGATTTGTTACAGGATTGCATAGAAGTGTTTATGGATGACTTCACGTTGTATGTAGAATCATTCGACGCATGCCTGAACAACTTGTCTAGGGTGCTAAAGAGATGTACTGACACGAACCTGGTTCTTAATTTCGAAAAATGTCATTTCATGGTGACCGAGGGAATAGTGTTGGGACACCTGGTCTCCAACAGAGGCATTGAAGTGGACAAAGCAAAAATAGATGTTATCACATCCCTTCCTAACCCCACTTCGGTACAAGAGGTTCGCTCTTTTCTAGGACATGCAGGTTTTTACAGAAGGTTTATCAAGGACTTCAGCAAACTGGCCCTGCCACTGTCCACGCTGTTACAAAAGGATGTGGAATTCAACTTTGATCAGCCCTGCATCGAAGCATTCTAGGAGCTGAAGACCAGACTCACATCCGCACCTATCCTATAAGCACCAGACTAGGACCGGCCATTTGAGCTAATGTGTGATGCATCCAATTCGGCGTTGGGGGCTGTTCTCGGCCAGAGAGCGGGAGTCGGCCAACCAATCCATGTCATTGCGTATGCGTCCAAAACCATGGATTCGGCCCAGCAAAATTACACGACAACTAAGAAGGAACTTCTGGCAATTGTATTTGCCTTGGATAAGTTTCGTTCCTACCTTCTCGGGTCCAAGATAGTCATGTTTTCTGATCACGCTGCTCTCAGATACTTGTTGAAGAAGCCGGATGCCAAGCCGAGACTGATCTGGTGGATGCTTCTTCTCCAAGAATTCAACCTAGAAATCAGAGACAAGAAGGGTGCCGAAAACTCTATAGCAGATCACTTAAGCAGGATTGAAAGAGAAAGCGAACAATTACCTATCCAAGATGAGTTCCCTGATGAGCAACTCCTGCACATCAAGACGGCCACACCATGGTTTGCCGACATCTGCAACTTCGTGGCAACATCTCAATTTCCACCTGAGGCATCTCGGACCTACAAGGAGAAGATCAGAAGTGATGCCAAATACTACGTATGGGATGACCCTTACCTATGGAGACTGTGTAGTGATAAGATTACCCGCAGGTGCATTCCCGACACCGAAATCAATTCGGTCCTCCAATTCTGCCATTCGACCCCTGGAGGAGGACACTACGAATCATCTCGGACTGCCAGGAAAGTGTTGGACTGTGGCCTTTACTGGCCATCTATTTTCAAAGACGCTCATCAATTCGTCTCCACTTGCGAAAAATGCCAGAAAGTAGGGAGAGCCTTGAACCAAAGACATGAAATGCCCCAGCAGCCTATTCTGTTCTACGAAGTCTTTGACGTCTGGGGTATAGATTTCATGGGCCCATTCCTAGTCTCCAATGGTTACTCATACATCTTGCTTGTCGTTGATTATGTATCAAGATGGGTAGAAGCCATTCCCATCAGAACCAATGATGTTAAGGTTGTAGTGAACTTTCTTAAGTCCAATATTTTCTATAGGTTTGGTGTACCAAAGGCGCTCATCAGTGACCAAGGAAGTCACTTCTGCAACAGAGCCATGGCCTCCCTTCTTCAGAAATATGGGGTGGCACACAGGATAGCTACAGCATACCATCCCCAAACTAATGGACAAGCTGAGGTGTTTAACAGGGAAATTAAGCATACACTGCAAAAGATGACAAATCCCAACAGGAAGGACTGGAGCAAACTCCTTGAGGATGCTCTATGGGCACATAGGACTTCATACTGAACACCACTAGGGATGTCCCCCTACCGGATTGTTTTCGGAAAGGCCTGCCACCTCCCTGTGGAGCTAGAACACAAAGCTTACTGGGCAGTCAAACAATGCAACATGGCCTATGACCAAGCAGGAGAGCATAGGAAATTCCAACTTCAAGAATTAGACAAACTTCGCATGGAAGCCTATGAGAATGCCAGGATCTACAAGCAAAAGGCAAAAAAATTCCATGACCAAAAGATCCTGAGAAAAGACCTCCACATTGGCCAAAAAGTGTTGCTCTTCAACTCCAGATTAAAGCTCATAGTAGGTAAGCTTCACTCCAGATGGGATGGACCTTTTGTTATCACTAACATATTTCCCCATGGTATAGTGCAGCTAAAAGAGGAACATACCAGGCACACCTTTCAGGTCAATGGGCACCAAGTCAAACCATTCCATGAAGGTCCAACACCAATTGGAGAGAACACGAAGATCATTTCATTGGTGGAACCAACTCCGCCAAATGGCACAGCCTAAGCCATCTCAACCACCCCTTTCATCTTCGCATTGAGGACAGTGACGAAATTAAGTCTGGGGGGGTTTCTGATCATCTGGAATTGATCATTCAATTCATATCTGCCCTTCTCTTCTCTAACCTTGTCATTTTCTTTAAGTCTAATTTGTTTCTTTCATACCTGTATACTGTTCTAGTTTCTTCCCAGCCGAGTCGGCCACTGCCAGAATGATCTCGGCCTAGCAGAATTACAAGCCGAAACTAGAGAGAAAATTCTTTATTGAGTCCGAAAGTCTGACGAACCAGCAGAAGCAATCTCCTCATTTCCGAGTTGAGGTAGCCTCTTCCTGAAGAGGACCAAACCCTTGGGTTCTAAGTGGCAAGTGACGAAATAGGAAGAGGGAACCTTCAGAGTGAAAGCTAGTGCGAGAATTTGAGCCTTGCAGTAGTGATGGCTCACACTTTCACCATCTTTTTTTTCTTTTGGAGTGATTTTGCAAAGCATGTCAATTGTGTATGCTGTATTTTGTCTTAACTCTCTGGATACAACTATTTTACACATGCAGGAATGACATGATCTAGGCCATACTTCTTATGAGCTTAGAGCCAAAATAAGCTGTCCGAAAACAAGCTGACCCTTGTCACCCCCTTTGAGCATAATTTGACCACTTTTTCTTGCAGCACACTACAAGCCGAGACCAGAAAAACCATTATCTTACCCCACCCTCGAGAAGCCGAGGAGCCTTGGAATTGTCTTAGGAGTGGGCCGGAATCAAGTGTGGGGGAAGTTTAGGGAGCAGAATTCAAAAGGTTCAGAAAAAGAGTAAAAGGCTCTGTATAATGAAAAAAAGGAAAGGAAATTGAATGAAAGAAAAGAAAAGAAAGAAAAGAAAGTACATATAAACAGAAAACAGGCAGCTGAAGTAAATAAGCTGAAATAAACAAAATCAGCAAGCTGCATGAGTAAAAAGAAAGAAAGGATGTAGAAAGGGCGAGTAAATAAAGATGGAAGGAGACCACAGCAACCCGGGACTGCCTCATACTGATCACACTCACTCCCCATTGCTCCTCTTCGATCCAAAGGAAGTAGCCCCCTGATTGCTTGAGTGCTTTGAACCGGGATGAAGAGAGGCCGACTCTGTCTAGTCAACTTAAGGAAGTCAATCAGAAGAATCTCCCACCGAAATCTCCCTTGTCTAAATCTTCATATTTTGCCCAAGAGTGCAAAAGGTTAAGTGTGGGGGGGTTTGATAAGTCATAAAATACACACCTTGAATGGACCCTAGAGGAACCTTTAAGCAACCCATGAACTTAAAGAAGGGTTGTTAGCTAAGATCCAGATTAAGGGCCTAGAATTCGAGAAAAACACAATCTGTGTTAATTCAAGATATTAAGCTAACTATTCCTTCATTGCAGGTCCACCCAAGCTCAGCTCGCCATTGGAAGCCCAGGCCGAAAGCCTGACAACCAAGTTGAAGACTCGGCCCATACAGCCAAAAGCACAATCAGGAAGCTTGGCCAAGGTGGCGCTCCACGTCAGCAACACAAGAGCCACCTCGACGCCAGCTCAAGCGCCACATCATCTCCTAGAGTAGCTTGCAACGCAAGTCACAACAAGGGTAGAATAGGAATGTTACTTGTAATTCTGTTAAGTAGTTAGCCGCGTCCGCTCCTGTATAAATAGGCAGAACTCTGAACGATTAAGGGTCTTTGGCATTCGAACGTTCCCGCGTCCATTTTCCCCAATTTCTCTCGTTTACCTTCTCCTCCACTCATGGTGGTGCACGGTGCTGCATTGGTGCTTCTCTCGATTGAGGGAGTGCAGGTCTAAGACTAGGAAGCCAAAGTTTGCCAGAGGGGACCAATCAGACTATTGACGCACTCTGGTGGAGCTAATCCTCAGCGCTCAAGCTAACGGAGGTGAACCACCACCATCAACCATGGCGATCGTCGTGGAAGATGGAACCACTTGAAGTCAAGACCACTGTATTTGTATTCTGTTTCTGTTAATCAATTTCATTCTGCATTTTGTACCTCTGCTCCTTTCCTCTTCTTTAATTCATGTTTGAATCGCGATTGCATTTGAATGTGAACAATGTTAAGCTAAGCCGATTGGAACTGGTTTAACTAATTTAGTAGGTAATCAGTTAACGATTGTTAATCGAGAACCTAAAATCAGCTCTGAACTTAATCCCTGCCAACCGATGAGGTAGCGATTGTGTAATTCCTCAATATGGCAATGGACGAACCTTTGGCGATTGCCATAAGACTTCCCGAGGCTGATATGGACTGAGAACTGGAGTACAGAACTTGGACTGGACTTGAACTAATGGAATTGAACACGAACACAGTTATATAACAATAATAGTAAAACCAGTAGCAGTAGTATGTGTTTATTGCATTCATAGTCTTAGTTTACTTTCTGCTTCGCGTACCTTCAAAAAAAAAACCTTGTTTACTATTTTTTAAGTCTGAGACAGAGATAGTCCATCTCTGTAGCGTCTGTCTACGCTCAGCCGAGACCAAGTTGGATGATCTCTACCGATACCATCTCGGTTCAGTCTTTGCCGAAAGCAACTCGACCAGTGCTGAGAAGAGTCAATACTCCACGTCTCATATTCTACATCATTTTACTTCACACTAAATCACAACTGGGCACACTGTGTCCTTGAGAAGAATGACCTAGGGTTAGCTATACTGTAGTTAGCTTTAGTTATTTGATAAGCGCGTTGAAACGACTAAAAACGCCCATCATCAATAACATTAACATATATCATAACAATTCATTTAATAAAAATGCGATGGGATTCCAGAAACGATAAACAATTCGCATCGCAACACTAGTATGCTACGCGCTCCAATCGAAAGTCATGGAAAACAAAGTGGAAGCCTTGGAACAATAGAATCAAGATCTCAAGGGAGAGATAGGCCATCTGAAGGAATAAATGACTTAGATGTTCCAACTTCTCTCCCAAACCAATATCGGCAACAAGGCCATGGGATACGCTCAACTCGGCTACACCATTGGTCCTCCACCCCACAATGCTAAAGACCCGCCCTACGGGATGCCATATGGCTAGTCTACATGCACAACAAGACGCCAAGGCTCAGCTCTAGGTGTCACGAACTACTCTACCCTTCATGATTCAAAGATGGGGTTCTTCAATCAGAGGAAAAATGGTAATCCTTGGAGGAGCAACTCCGCACCGTGGAAGGTGGAGATCGATATGAGCTGGAAGTCGTGGACTTATGTCTAGTCACGGATGTAGGGCTCCCTACAAACTTCAAGACTCCCGAATTCGACAAGTATAAAGGGAGTTCCTGCCCAAGGGTGCATCTGGCCATGTATTGTAGAAAGATGGCGGCATACATCTACGATGACAAGATCCTCATCCATTGCTTCCAAGAGAACCTGACTAGAGTGGCGCTTAATTGGTATGTCAGCTTGGAGTGAAGGCGCATCAAGACTTGGAGAGACCTAGTGGAGGCCTTCCTGAAGGAATACAAATACAATGAAGATATGGCAACAGACCGCTCTCAGTTATAGAACATGCTCAAGAAGGAGCAAAAAGGCTTCAAGGAGTACGCTTAAAGATGGCGTGAGCTGGCTGAACAAGTCCAACCACCAATCATAGGAAGGGAGATGGTCACTATGTTCATTGACACACTTCCTTCCCTCTACTATGACAAGGTGATAGGAAATGTGGCCTCTAACTTTGCCGACCTGATGGTGGTAGGGGAAAGGATTGAGTTGGGCATTAGACGCGGAAAATTTGCCCAATCAAGCAACAGCATAGGCTTCGCCAAGAAGCCTACTCCAAAAAAGAAGAAGGGTGAAACCAACACTATGTTGGTGGAACCCGTTTTCTAGTAGGGGAAAGGAAATTCCCCCTTATACCCAACTCAGATCCACATAGGAGGATCAAGGCCGACTGCAGCCTACACAAACCCACCACCAATGTCCTACGTGCCTCCATACCAACCGCGAACAAATGCAGGAGTGGCTGCCAACTCTAGGCTAGTACAACAAAATACAAGAAGAGCTCCTAGGACGTTGGCCCTAATCCCAATGACATACATAGAGCTGCTTCCCCTCCTACTAAAGGAGAAATTGCTGGAAATAGTCCCTCTCAAGCCCCTAGAACTTCTGTACCCAAGGAGCTATGACCCCAATGCCAGGTGTGACTACCATGACGGGGCCATTGGCCATACCACTGAAAGGTGTTGGAGCTTAAAGCAGAAGGTCCAAGACCTTATAGAAGGAGGATACCTTGGCTTCCAAGACTAGAGGCCGAATGTATAGAACAACCCTCTCCTAGTCCACAAGGGCGTGACCATCAATGCAATAAGTCATGAAAACAAGGACGAAGGATCACAAGAAGTTGAGTCAGAGGGGGCCAGCAAAAGGGGAAGAGGAGAAGGCGAAGCCAGATGCACGACAGACTCGGCTGGCTGGGTGGAGGAAGGACCCCACCAGAGTTGGCCAGACCACACCGAAACCTATCTTGTAGCATACGTTGGGGGAAGCCGCTCTCCCAAAATCGTTAATTATCAATTACAACTCGGCCTCTCAGCCCAGAGTGCCATTTATAATTCAAGTCCTGTTCAGGCTGGCTCACAATAATAACGCAATCCCATGGAAGTACTCGCTAGAGGAGACAACACCTCCAACAACAATAGAAGACCCAGTCCCGAAGGTTACAAATATAGCTAGGATCGGAGGGGTAACCAAGAGTGGAAGGATCTTCGCCCCTGAAGGCTTGTAGAATAGGAACCAAGCACCAGAAAAGCAAGACAGGGTAGTAGAGGCATCCAAGCGGATGGTGATAGAAGGGGAAGCCACTGAATTCCTTAAACTAATCCATCATAGTGAGTATGAAATGCTGGACCAAATGCATAAAACACCAGCACGAGTCTCACTCCTCTCGCTGCTCATTAACTCAAAAGGTCATCATAACCTCCTCCTAAAGGTGTTGAACGATGCCCATGTGGCATAGGACATCACACTAGAGAAATTCAGGGGCATAATCAATAACATTTTAACAAGTTGTCACCTCTCCTTCTCCAAAGATGAAGTCTCAGCAGAAGGCAAGAGCCACAACCAGCCCTTCCTCATAGTAGCCAAGTGTGGAAACTACATGATAGCGACGGTACTAATTGACAATCATTCCTCCCTCAATGTCATGCCCAAGACCACTCTACACAAATGGTACTCTATTGGTTCTAACTTGAAGACTAGCTCTATGGTGTTCAAGGCCTTTGATGGATCCAAACGGGAAATGATGGGCGAGATGACTCTCCCTATACGCGTTGGGCCAACCACATTTGACATCACTTTCCAAGTGATGGACATCCGGCCTGCGTATAACTGCCTCCTAGGCAGACCATGGATCCATACCGCTGGAGCAGTGCCTTCCTCCTTGCACTAAAAAGTCAAATTCATAGTTGATCAGCAACTGATCAGCTTCATAGGAGGAGAAAAGAAACTGATGATCAGTACACATCTCCTTGTTGAGTACGTTGAAGGAGACGAGGAAGCTCTCGAGACTTCCTTTCAAGCACTAGAAATAGTAGGCAGAACCAACGCTGAAGCTAAGGAAGGAAGTCTAAAGCCATCCAGGGCTGCGATCATGGCTGCGATCATGGCTGCGAGAGTGTTGATCAGCAACGACTTCCAACCCGACAAGGGACTAGGCAAAGAATTGGAGGGCATAGCTAAACTAGTGGCATTTAAAGAGAACCCAGGACATTCAGGACTCAGCTACATTAGGACTACGAGAGAAGGAAGATTAGGGCGGAGAGCTCAAAACAGACGATGGATACAGCCAGACCTCTATTGCTACTTCACCAGTAGGGGCATCATATCCACGGATCAAATCATAGTGATAGAGGATCAACTCCCAAGGCTAGCAAAATGGGTCTACCCCATGAATAAGGAGTTGGACAACTGGACAGCTGAAGCTTTACCCAAACTAGCTTCCTAGAAAATGTAAATAAAAATGCATACATTTAAAAAGGCTTTAGTGCCACTTCTACGACTTGATAAATAAAATATGTTGTATTCATTCAGTTTAAATTATTCTTCTTCCCTCCTTGTTTATTTTTTTCTTTGCTTTTCGTTCAAAGTCTCATTCATTCATCCAATTCGATTCGCGTTTAGAGCATTCCCTTTTCTCTTTCTTCCAAAAAACGCCCTAAAAATTACAGCATAAACATAAAAACCTCCCTTCAAATTGATAACGTGACTCTTGGGCCTGATAACGCTAATGAATCTAGTAGGAAAGATGAGGGGGAAAGCCCAAAGGAGGAAGCTTTAGTGGAGCTTGGAAGGCTATTGGAACAAGAAAGGTCGAAGCTCCAATCTAGACTTGAAGAACTGGAAATCATCAACCTTGGTGAAGAGGAGGCAAGAGAGATCCAGGTAGGGAAGCAAATGCCATCAAACCTGAGGCAAAGGCTAGTTGAATTATTGAAAAAATACGTCGATGTCTTCGCATGGTCGTACCGAGACATGTCGGGTTTGGATAGCACCATTGTAGAACACAAGCTACCCTTGATCCCCAACACAGTCCCGGTCTAGCAACAGCTAAGAAGAATGAAGACGAAAATGATATTAAAGATCAAAGAAGAAGTAGAAAAGCAATGGAATGTAGGCTTCCTGGCTGTAGCAAAGTATCCTCAATGGGTGGCCAACATAGTGCTAGTCCCTAAGAAGGACGAGAAGGTTCGAATGTGCATTGACTATAGGGATCTCAACAGAGCCATTCCCAAGGACAACTTCCCACTGCCTCATATTGACATGTTGATAGATAACACTACTCAACATGCCTTCTACTCCTTCATGGATGGCTTCTCCGAATATAATAAGATTCAGATGGCAGTAGAAGATAGAGAAAAGACCACCTTCATCACTACATGGGGGACATTCTGCTAAAGAGTAACGCCCTTCGAGCTCAAGAATGTCGGGGCGACATATCAAAGGGCTATGGTGGCCCTCTTCCACGACATGATGCACAAAGAAGTTGAAGTCTACATGGACGATATGATCGCAAAGTCGAGGAAGCCATATCAGCATGTGGACAACCTGAGGAAATTGTTTGAAAACTTCAAAAATACAAACTCAAGTTAAACCCAGCCAAGTGCATTTTCGAGGTCAAAGCAAGTAAATTGCTAGGATTCATAGTCAATGAGAAAGGAATAGAAGTGGACCCAGATAAGGTTAAGGCCATCCGAAACATGCTAGCTCCTAGGTTCATCTTCAATTGACTACCACATGCAACCCCATATTCAAACTCCTCCAGAAGAACCAAAAAATGGAATGGAACCAAGAATGCCAAGAAGCCTTTGAGAAATTCAAACAGTACCTAGAGACGCCTCTTGTCCTCATCCTGGCAGTACTAGGGAAGCCCTTGATCCTCCACCTAACAGTGTTGGAAGAATCAATGGGATGTGTCTTGGGGCAGTAAGATGCCTCAGGAAAGAAGTCATTTACTATCTCAGCAAGCCATTTACTATCTCAACAAGAAGTTTATAGACTGTGAACAAAGATACCTAATGCTAGAGCGAATCTGCTACACTCTAGTTTGGGCAGCCAAAAGGCTGAGACAATACATGCTGGCCCATACTACATGGCTCATTACCAACGAATCCCTTCAAGTACATCTTCCAGAAACCAGCACTAACAGAACAATTGCCGCGCTGGCAAATGGCTTTGTTAGAATACGACATAGTTTACATAAGCTAGAAAGCCATCAAAGGGAGCACCCTAGCTGAACAATTGGCTCATCATCCCTTATCGGACTATCATTCGTTTTTGCATAAGTTTCTAGATAAACACATCATGATGGTGGAGGAAATTATGGTTTGACAAAGCATCGAACCTTTTAGGCAATGGGATAGGAGCAGTGTTGGCCTCCCCAAATTGTCAATGCTTTCCCTTCTTAACTAGACTAGGTTTTGACTGCACCAATAACATGGCAGAATACGAGGCCTATGCCATGGGAATTGCAATAGCCCTTGAACACTAAGCCAAAGAACTCAAGGTCTTTGGAGACTCGGCACTAGTCATCTACCAGCTCCGTGGGGAATGGGAGACATGTGATGCCAAGCTGATCTTCTATCACAACTACATAATGGAAATGAGTGAACACTTCGACAATATCACTTTCCATTACATCCCACGGACGAAAACCCAGATGGTTGATGCCTTGAAAACTCTATCATCCATGCTCCAAGTGAAAAAGGACAGGAAATGACCATCCACGTCTAGCAGCAAGCTAAAATGGCCCACTATCAACAACTAGATAGGGACAAGGCAAAAGTGGATGATAAACCATGGTACCATGATATCAAAGAGTACTTGGAAAATGGAGCTTACTTGTAAGGGGTAACCGAAAGTGATAAGAGGGCACTAAGGAGGCTCGCAGCCAGCTTCTTCCTAAGCGAAACGATTCTCTACAAAAGGAGCACAGATTTGACATTTCTCTGCTGCTTTGATGACCAAGAGGCTAAGGGAATTATGGAGGAAGTGCATGAAGGAACCTTTGGCACCCATACCAATGGTCACACCTTAGCTCGCAAAATTCTCAAAGTCGGCTACTACTGGACCAAGATAGAGTCAAATTACTGTCAGAGATGCATGAAATGTCAAGTCTATGCTAACAACATCCACGTGGCTCCATCTACCTTACACAATCTAACACCCCATGGCCATTTTCTATGTGGGGTTTAGATATAATTGGCCCAAGAGAGCCCAAAGCATCCAATGGGCACAAGTTCATCTTGGTGGCCATTGGCTACTTCAAAAAATGGTGGAGGCTACTTCCTATCCTAGTGTGACGAAAAGCGTAATGGTAAAATTTATCAAAAAAGACATCATATGTTGATA
Organism: Mucuna pruriens; assembly: GCA_025330945.1. NCBI lineage: Eukaryota > Viridiplantae > Streptophyta > Magnoliopsida > Fabales > Fabaceae > Mucuna > Mucuna pruriens. Next base: position 104,718 of record JAENHJ010000487.1, on the reverse strand, counting down.
TGGCCTTCCAGCTCACATTATCACAAACAACAAGAAGAACTTGAATAACAAGATGATGACTGAGCTTTGTGAACAATTCAAAATCAAGCACCACAACTTTATGCCATATCGTCCCAAGATGAATGGGGCTGTAGAGGCCGCCAATTAAAACATAAAGAAAATAGTGCAGAAGATGGTAGTGACATACAAAGATTGGCATGACATGTTATCCTACGCATTGCACGGACATCACACCTTAGTGAAACTTCCACAGGGGCAACCCCGTACTTGGTGTATGGTACAGAAGCAATCCTCCCAATAGAAGTGGAGATACCCTCCTTAAGAGTTCTAGCCGAGGTTGAGCTGAATGATGCCGAATGGGTCCAAAGCTGGTTGGACCAACTCAACTTGATAAAAGAGAAGCGCTTGATGACTCTTTGCCATGGGTAGTTATACCAAAGGAGAATCAAAAACGCCTTCGATAGGAAAGTATGACCCTGCCCATTCAAAGAAGGGGACTTAGTGCTCAAAAAGATCTTGCTCAAAAACGCCTTCGATAGGAAGTGGGCCCCAATTTACAAAGGTCCCTACATGGTCAAACACGCTTTCTCTAGAGGAGCTCTAATACTAGCTGACTCCAAGGGGCAAGAGCTTAAGCATCCAATCAACGCGGATGCGGTCAAATTGTTCTACCCTTGAGAGTTCAACCAAGGAGGAATCCAAAAGGCTGACCCCCGAGTCTCTAGGATGGAGGAATTAGCACCATCCAGCACGAAAGGAAACATTATTAATCTCCAACCAAAAGTATTCGGCCGAAAGCTGGTCTTAACTTGTATACCCTAAGAAAGTCTAATGAGATCCCCGAAGAGGGACTCATATTTGTAACCCATACACTAATAAACATCCTTTTTCTTACACAACATATGCTACTTTATCAAATCTAAGAAGGAAAATATATAAAGAAAAAGAAAAATAGAGAAAAATAGAAACACATTTTCTACACTAAGACCAAGGAGGAGAACACTTTGGCCCCATCTAGAAGTTCAACATCCCTGACACCAGGTCAAAGAAAAATCCATGAAAGTAGCCAAGTTTGCCCTGATAACAGAAGTATCCCAAAAACACAAGGTAGAATCAGAGGCTGCGATGCAGGTATTGTGGGCCTAAGGAAAACATCCCACACGCATATTAAAAAGGGATGAAAGGCATCTCATGCATACATAAAACACATTCATTCTAGATCAAAATACTCCCATGTGCACACATGCATACAAGGCGAGGATGGGAAACACCCCATGCATGCCTAAACACTTACACTCTGAATTCAATCCAACTCCGTGTTGTGAACTCCAATCCGACTCCGGGTTGTGACCAAAAATAATCCAACTCTGTGTTGTGAACTCCAATCTGACTCTAGGTCGTGACAAAAAATAATCCAACTCCGTGTTGTGAACTCCAATCTAACTCCGGGTCGTGACCAAAAATAATCCAACTTCGTGTTATGAACTCCAAGCCGATCCCATGTCGAAGCCAATCCCATGTTGTGAATCCCAAGCGGACTCCGTGTCGAAGCCAACCCCGTGTTGTGAATCCCAAGTTGACTCTATGTCGAAGCCAACCCCGTGTTATGAATCCCAAGTTGACTCTATGTCGTGAACTTTATCCAAAGTCGTGAACTCTATCCAAAGTCAACTCCATGTCGAAGCCAACCCCGTGTTGTGAACCCCAAGGCGACTCTGTGTCGTGAACTCTATCCCAAGCCAACTCTGTGTTGTGAATCCTACTTCGACTCCGTGTCAAAGACAATGTCATGTGTAAACCTCCAATACCCAACTCTGTGTCGTGAACTCAATCCAAACCGACTTCGTGTTGAAGGTATTCAGTCCAACTCTATATCAGATATATTCATCATCTAACTCCACACCCCACTTTACACTTAGTTTAGGGAGCTTTGGTAAGAGGTGAGCTCACTTTATTGGATAGAATCCAAGTCCAGAGGTAAACCCATCCCCTTAGACTTAAGCCTTCCCGAGTTTGTTAGCTTGGTGCTAATTGTCATCTTAGTATGCTAAAGTCATGTGAGTTTGTTAACTTAGTGTCTTTGCTTCAATTTCCCTAAGTCGTATGAGTCTTTTAGTTTAAGGTCCATAACTTAGCCTTTTTTGTTAACTCTTAAGTGCTCATTAGTCTGGTTACATTCATCATTCCCTTTTAGTTAGGCCCAACCTTACGTTGATTTTAACTTAGAAAAATAAAGCAAGTAAAAGAAAAGCAGAAATATAAAAACACATCGAATTGGAAAATACCTTCACTTCATTAAAAATGCATTAAGAATATTTACATCGTTTAAAGAGAAAATTACACTGATAAGAACGCTTAATGGAAAGTTTAGCCCCCATATCTTAGATTCTTGTGGATGCCTAATGGAAAGTCTGATTGCGTTAGAAACTAACCATACAAGTCATTCGAGTACGAACGCCTAATGGATAGTCTATCTCTGCATTCACCCCATGCATAAAGAACTACATGAACTTTGATTCCTCTAAGCTAGAAAAGGTACATAGGAGTAAGAGGCACACTCTTGTCAAGTTATGCATTTTTAAACATTCCAAATCGCTTCAAGCACACGCAATAAGTAAAGGTTATCTAAGCTCATGCAATTCATAGGGTATCTACCAAATGGTAGGCAGGTGGGGTGACACTCATTCCCACGCGTAACCGACTCCTTACCCAGAATCTGGTTCGTAGACTTGCCTTATCCACCCCTGGTTCTCGACGTACCTTTAAACATAGGTGGCAACTCCTATCCGGGTTGGATTAGGTTTGGCCAGTCCTCCTGGATTGGCCGAGATGATGCCGACTCAACATGGTTGATTCCTCCCTAAAGATGGATACAACTTCCCAATTCAAACCAATATTTTTTAAAAGAAAAACAAATTCATTTTTCTAAATCACCCTGGTGCGATTTAGGTCACGTCACACATAAGACGACTGAAAAACAAGTTATCAAATTGGCACCGTTGTCGGGGACACAAGTTTCTTTGTGTCTTTGTGTGTTAAATATGAGTTTAAGCTGAATCTTGTGTCTATGGAATGCTATGTCTGTCATTTGAGTCATAGAGTCTATTTTGAGTTTGTTGAGTCTATAACTGTTTTCTTTTCAGTCGCGTTTGAAAATAATATAGCATGTTTTATATGTGTTGAATTGTTGTTGTGTGAGTTTCACTATTGAAAGAAAAGGGAGAAAAAAATAGCGCATAAACCCTTATTTTTTCTTTTCTACATAAGTGATTTTATTTTTTGCTTTGCATAACTGACAATAATTCCCTACATAATTGACCTTCATTTTTCTGCATGTTTGATTATGCAATTTTCTGCATAATTTTTTTATGATGCATGACTAGGAGTAGTTCTAATCCATTGCATCCTTTCGATCCTGAGATAGAAATAACTTTACGTAGGTTAAGGGAAGTTAGGAATACTGTAGTAAGTAATAGTGGTAGTTCTAATTCTATTTCTAATTCTGATAACATTGTTTCTGCAACTAACGATTCTGATTTTTCTAAATGCAATAACTCTAACATTAACCTTGATTGTAATTTTAGTTTAAGCAATTTTCAAGAGCCAAAACCAATGGAGAATAATGATCAAACCTTAAAGGAGTTGGCCACGCCAAATGTGGTGTACCAACCCTGGTGCATCTAGTACTCGCAATTGGAACTAGCTTAATCCTATGAACCAAAATCCGGTCTAATACACTTGTTTCCCAAATTTCATGGTCTTGCAGGAAAAGACCCTCACAAGCACTTCAAAGAATTTCATGTGGTTTGTTCCACAATAAGGCCATAAGGGATACCAAAAGACTACATCAAGATGAAGGCGTTTCCATTTTCCTTGGATGGAGCTGCAAAAGATTGGCCGTATCTGCAACCAATTCTTTTCAACACTTGGGGAGATATGAAGTGCATGTTCTTAGAGAAGTTCTTCCTGGCGTCCAGAACCATGACCATCAAAAAGGAAATTTATGGGATAAGGCAACATTCTGGAGAGACTCTCCACGAATATTGGGAAAGATTTAACAAGTTATGTGCCACATATCCACATCATCAAATTAGTAAGCAGTTGCTGATTCAGTATTTTCATGAAGGTCTGACGATGATGGACTGAAGTATGATTGACGCTGCAAGTGGAGAAGCATTAATGGAAAAGATGTCAGCAGTAGCAAGGCATCTAATCTCCAATATGGCAAGCAACACACAACAATTTGGGATCAGAGGAGCCTGCCCATACCGAATGGTGAATGAAGTCGGTGCAATTGATAACCTGAGACTGGAAAACCAATTGACCGAGCTGACATCACTAGTAAGGCAACTTGTTGTTGGACAACATCAACCAAGCATAGTAGCCAAGGTTTATGGCATTTGTACTTCTTTGGAGCACCCCACTGACATGTGCCCCACATTGCAAGAAATTGAGTCAGGCCATCCAAAGAGTGTTGGAGCAATAGGTGGTTATCAGTACAGGAAGCAATCATACCAAAGTTGGCAGTATGATAATCAAAAATTTGGAAGGCAACAATTTCGGCCAAGTTTGAGTCAAGGGCCACATGCAGCTCAACAATTTGAATCTACCCCAAGTATACCTCCAAATCAAAGTGGTTATTGGCAATCGAGTCTGCAATATCAAGCACCACCGTTCCAACAACAACAACAATAGAGAGTGCCATCTCAAGGCAACTCACCATCTCTAGAAGACCTGATGAAGCAGTTACCAACAAGCAATCTAGAGTTCTAGCAAAGCATGAACTCTAGCAACATGCAGTTTGATAAACTTGTTTTTAGTTATTTTAACAAGCATCAAATAACTAAAGCTAACTATAGTATAGCCAACCCTAGGTCATTCTTCTCAAGGACATAGTGTGCTTCAAATGTGATTCGGTGTGAAGCGAAATGACATAGGATCTGAGATGTAGAGTATTGACTCGCCTTGGCAATGATCGAGTCGCTCTCGACAGAGACTGAGCCGAGATGATCTTGATAGAGATCAATCCGGCTTGATTTCGGCTGAGTGCAGATAGACGCTACAGAGATGGACTATCTCTGTCTTAGACTGAAAAGCAGTAAACTGGGGGATTGTTATGCAAGTAAAGCAGAAAATAAACTAGAACTATGAATGCATTGAACATATACTAACGCTACTGGTTTACTATTAGTATTATTATGATATAATTGTGTTTGTGTTCATTTCTATTAGTCAAAGTCCAGTCCAATTTCTGCACTCCAGTTCTCAGTCCATATCAGCCTTGGAAATTCTTATGGCAATCGCCAAAGGTTCGTCCATTGCCATACCAAGGAATTACGCAATCGCTACCTCATCAGTTGGCAAGGGTTAAGTTTCAGAGATGATTTTAGGTTCTCGATTAACAATCATTAAATGATTACCTAATGAATTAGTTAAACCAGTTCCGATCGGCTTAGCTTAACATTGTTCACAACTCAATTACAATCGCGGATTAAATCATGAATTAAAGGAGAGGAAGAGAAAGGAAATAGGAAATGCATAATGAAATTGATCAACAGAAAACAGAGTACAAACACAGTGGTCTGAATTCAGGTGGATCCATCTTCCATGACAATCACCATGGTTGATGGCGATGGTTCACCTCCAATAGCCTGAGCGTTGAGGATCAGATTCACCAGAGTGTGTTGGGAATCCCAATCAATCCCCTCTAACAAACTTCGGCTTCCCAGTCTCAAACCTGCATTTCCTCGATCGAGAGAAACAACAAAGCACTGTGCACCACCGTAAATGGAGAGAACGAGAGCGAGGAAATGGATATAATGAGAGTGTATTGAAAATGAATTCAAAGACCCCTAAAAAGTGCACAGCTCCTCCTATATATACACGAGCTGTGACCTACTATGCCTAATGATTCCTAACAGAATTACAACATGAATTGCCTATTCTACCCTTGCGTATCTTGCGTAGTAAGCTACTCCAGGAGTGACGTGGCAGTTGAGCTGGAGTTGAGGTGGCCCTGAGCTGGATAGCTGACGTGGATAGCGTCTTTGGGCTGCTCCTTATTGGACTGCACCTACTTGGGCTGTTGGGCCGTGAAGCTTGGCCTAATTTGGTCTGGCCGAGATGGAGTCAGTCTTGGGCCGAGATGGAGTCGATCTTGGCTGAGACGACTTCATCTCGATCGAGTCTTCTTATGATGGATTCGAGAACATCTCAACTGATCCTGCAAGAGAAGAGTTAGCTAAGATCCTCGAATTAACACAGATTTGTATTTTCTCTATTTTTAGGTCCATAATATGAATCTCAGCTAACACTCTATTCTTAAGCACAAGATAGTCTTGTAAATATCCTTCTTAGATCCATAAAAGATGCATAATTTGTGACTCATCAGACCCCCATACTTAACCTTTTGCACTCTTGGGCAAAATAAAATGAAATACACAGGGGAGATTTTCAAAGGTAGAAAGGAATTTTTCGATTGGCTTCCTTAAGTTTAACCGAGACAGAGTCGGCACTCATTCACCCTGGGGTCAAGATACTCAAACTGTCTTTAAAATTACTTCTTCCGTGCTCTAGGCAAATTCATGACCTGCAAACAGAAGAAGGTAACCAAGAGTGACAGAGCTCTTATTTAGGCAAACAACTCTCTCACTTCTCACGTGTTTGGGTTTGTATTTACACTCAACATTCATGGAACTGATATTACCATACTTTGACAAAACTATCTTCTTACACCTGCAAAAACACACACAGTTATGATCATTAGGACTTCTTTTTCGGCTTGTAGCGAGGCTGGGGTCACGGGTAGGATAAAATATAAAAACTAGCTTCAGGACCCATGGAAAAGAGGAGCAATGGGGAGTAAGCCTCATCAGCATGAGGGATAACCTAGGATGATGTCATTTCCTCCTTTTGTTGTTTCCAGCTCACTTCCTTTCTTTTTCTTATTATACATATATTTTTTTTTATATTCATGCAGCTTGCTATTTTCTTTCTTTATTTGATTCAGCTTAGATTTTTCAGCTGCCGCTTCCACTTTTTCTCTTTCTTTCTTCATATTTTCGAGCCTTTAGAGGATGCTGAATAGATTCTGCTTCCTGGAAACTCCCCCACACTTGATTATGACTTACTCCCAAAACAATTCCAAAGCTCCTCTACTTCCTAAGGGTGAGGTTAAATCGTGGTTTTTCTAGCTTTGGCTTGTAATGAGCTGTAAGAAAGAATGGTTATGCGGCTGAATGGGGGTAAACAAGGGAGAGAACTTTATTCAGGTAAGCTTTATTTGGCTCAGAGGTAATTAGAAACAAGGCCTAGATCATGTCATTCCTGCATGCGAGAACAGCTGTATCCAGAGAGTTAAGGAAAAACATTGAATACACAGTTAATCATGAATGCAAAAATCACACAAGAAAATGGCAAGATGCAAGCCATGAATATTTACAAAGGCTTAAAGTCTCACATGGGTTATTATGCTTTGCCACTGATGAGTTATATTTTATACATTTTATGTGGGCTTAAGATGGGTGTTGTTAAGAATGTTTAATGATTAAAAGTCTTGTCTTAATCAAGATTTGAATTATAGGCCTAAAAATAGGAGAAATACAAATCTGTGCTAAAATGAGGTTTTTAACAAAAACGGTTAAGACTTGTTTTGTAGGCCTGGCCCAAGTCATCTCAGCCCAAGCCGAGAACATCCCGACCAGTCCAACGCTCCTGGTCAAGCCGACATCAGTGACAGAAATCTTGCCTAAAATCACTCTAGCAAGAATGCAGATATGATTTGCTAAAATTAAGGAATCTATAATGCAGATATGATTTGCTAAGATTAAGGAATCTGTAATGTAGATATGATTTTCTAAGATCAAGGAATCTGTAATGCATATATGATTTGTTAAGATTAAGGAATCTGTAATGCATATATGATTCGCTAAGATCAAGGAATCTATAATTCGGGTAACTAGGAATGCAGATATGATTCTACTAGAAATTAGGAAACTGGGAAACTCCTAAGATTGAGGAGATTGTAATCTGTAATTCGAATTGGAATCTTTAGGATTAGATTTAGATTTATTCAGCTTGTGTATAAATAAGCACATCAGGCCATGTTTTCAAGTGTGGAATTTTCAGCAGAATCTAGAGCTAGCGCTGTCAGCAATTGCAGACACTCTAAGCTAGTACAGTGGTACACGAAGCTTCAATACGGTGTCTCTCTCGATCGAGGAGGTACAAGACCAAGATTTGGGAAGCTGGAATCCTTCAAAGGTGATCGCTCGGTATAGTCGACGCACTCTATTGGATGGAAACCTTAACGTCTAGCCACCATTGGTGCATCACTGTCGTTCTTCCATTGGCGGTCGTCGTGGAAGGCGGACTATCTGGAGACTCTAATTTCTCACCTTTGTATTCGGTTTGGTATATCAATAAATACAACTGGTTTGCAATTCTGAATTTTCTTGTAATTCCTGTGCTTTAATTCTACTCTTAACTTTGCCGTGACACACTGTTAGGGGTAGATCACGTTAGATTAGGACCAATTGGAACTAGTTTAACAATCTGATTAGGTAGAGAACCTAAAATCAACCAAGTGCATACTCTTTGCCAACTGATGAGGTAGCGGTTGTGTAAATCCTCGGTATGGCAGTAGACAAACGTTCGACGGCGGTCGTCGTAAGAATCTAAGGTTGATTCGGAATACAATTCTAAGTAAGAATAGTAAACTATCGTGTTTTGATTCCCAAATTGATACAATAGTTAGTATAGAGTAGTTTAGCATAGTTTAGTTTACTTTCAGCACTTAGTTTATTTTCTGCACTTAAACACAAACCCCCCCCTTATTTACTGCTTTCTAGAGTCTGAGACTGAGTCAGTCCGACTCCGTTGCGTCTGTCTAAGCCAACCAGCAGTAAGTTGACATTTCACAACAATTAGCGTTTTCTGCATTAACTCTAATTTTTACACTTAGCACAATTTGAGCACACTGTGTCCTTTAGAGAATCGACCTAGGTTAGCTATACTATAGTTAGCTTTAGTAACTATTTGAGGCGTGTAAGACGACTAAAAACTCGCTTATCAAATTGGTGTCGTTGCCAGGGACACAAGTTCTTTTGTGTCTTTGTGTGCCAAAACTGAGTTAAGCCGAATCCCGAGTATGTGGAATGATGTGTCTGTCATTTGAGTCATAGAGTCATAAAGTCTGTCGAGTTTGTTGAGTATGTATTTGTTTTCTTTTCGGACAAGTCTAAAAATAATATAGCATGCTAAATATATGTCTCTGCATCATTGCATTTAACTGCATCTACATAATTGATTTTGTTTTCTGATAGTTACTTGTTTTCTATTTTTTTGATTTGCATAACTAACTATAACTTCTTTTGCATAACTGATTTTGATTTTTTCTACATATTTGATATTTCGATTTCTTTGTAAGATTTTTTTTCTTTCTTTTTATGCATCAATTTTTTTTTAACATTCTGACCAATTTATGATTGTTTTGTTATTTTTCAATATTTTGTTGCCTTTCTGTGCCTCTATTTCTTTTGCCGCATATTTTTCTGTTTCTATTTTTGTTTTCTTTCTAATTTTCTGTCTTTCTATCTTATTTTTCTATTTTTCTATCTTATTTTTCTATTTTTCTATTTTTGATTCTATTATTCTCTAATGTTTTTCTATTTTAATTTAGTTATCTTTCTGTTTTTCTATTTTTCTAATTCTGTTATTTTTTTGTTCTTCTTTATGATTTTTAATTTTGTTAACAACACTTGTGCATTCTAATACTAGTGTTATTCCTTCTTCTTCTGATCTTGATAATTCTGCTCCTAGCTCCAATGAAGAAAGGAATCAGTTGCACATTGATGCCATGATGTATTAATCGTGGTGTCCTCAATATCCCGAATGGGATGGAGCCTGGTCATATGAGAATTATCCATCTGAGCTAACAACTATGCTACCTAAGTTTTATGATTTTGCAGGTAACATTCACCATTTTGACAATGGAGGATCCACGACATCCAGAGGAAGGAATGAGATTGTTGCTGTTGACAATCAGAGATTTGAAGGATACATAGATAGATGTGGCATGTGTGGTTCTGTAGGACATTCATTCAATGATTGTCTCATTTTGCAAGAACCACCACCTCCATTCAGCCCACAACCGGTACAAGAAAGTTCCTTAGAGGATTTAATGAAGCAATTGGCCATGAATAACATTCAATTCCAATAGAATGTGTCTGCCACACAACAACTAGTGCAGCAACCTAACAATTCACCTTCTTTAGAAGATTTGATACAACAATTTCAACAAAATACCATGCAAATTCAGCAAAACAACATGCAGTTTCAACAAAATATAATTGCCACGGTGCAAGAGTTGACAACACAGATCGGTCAACTGGCCACCACAATAAATCAGTTGCAGTTCGAAGATTTTGGACAGGTTCCTTCTCAAGCCATTCTTAGTCCACAGGAGAATATAAGTGACATAACCATGAGGAGTGACATGGAGCTTCCGCAACAACAATCACTAAAAGTGCAATATGGATTTTCTGGAAATCCCGATTCAGAGAATTCAACCACTGTATTGGCTTTGCCGACTCCAATATTGTTGCCCACTTTATGCTTGCTACTACCAACTCTACTAAGATGGCTGAGATTGACGACTACGTGCCAACTATTTTTGATCTGGATGATGTGATTAAGATTGCAAATTCTATGCATGATGTTACTGATCTCATCGATATGACAATGGATGAGATTTCGGACCAAGTTACTAAGGTTGAGATAGCTAATCCCGCATGTGTTGATGTTGACATTACTAATCCCATGTGTGCTGATGCCAAGATGACCGATCCCAGATATGCTAATGCTGATAATGCTTTTGTTGAAAGAGTTGAGGATGCTAATTCTCTAGTTGATAAGTCGGACAATGCTAATATCACTAAAAGTGCTGACTCATGGTTGAGGGCCTGGATCTTGCTGACAAGATTGCAATTTCGGATCTTGCCGACTCTACAAAACGGGATGAAGTGACGATCGACTCTAACATCCAGGAGGAAGCCGAGTCTATTCTCGGTAATCAAGGCCAAAATCGATATCAAGCAAAGTACGAATGTGCCCTCAGTAGCCGATGCCGAAACTTGACAGATGCCGAGACTATATTCGGTAGCCGCATCTACATGTGGACAATTGAGATGACACGCGACTATTTGATTCTACATTCAAAAAGTCAAATCCATGCTTGGAAACCGAGTCAAGAATCCATGAATGAACCTTCTTCACTTTGTTCACCAACAGTAGAATCAATACCAGTGTCATCCATAGTGCATCCATTCCATGCCTTAGTAAATTTGCATTCTGAACTGACTAAACACTCTGAATTTTTTGGAAATATGGATTTTAAAAATTATTTTAATTGTGAGTGTACCTGTACTGGATTAACCAAATCTTCTCTGTGTGTGAAAAGCAGCAATGACACTAATCCTAGTGTAGGAATTATAGGCAAAAGTGCAAAGAAGCTACTAGAGGATATCATGTTGAAACTATCAAAATGGATGAGGAGAAAGCTCCCCCAAGCTGTAGACAACAGGAGCGGAGCAAAAATATTGGATATCAGATTTTGCACATTCTTTCCACCCTGAAAACAACAGTCTTTCTATTTCACCCCTTCCTTTCCGCACATATGCTTTGCATTGAGGACAATACATTATTTAAGTGTGTGTGGGGGGGTGTTCCTTAGGAGGGTGACGGTTTGTTTGGTTTTGTTTTGTTTTTAGTTTTGTTATTTCCTTTTTATTTCGTTATTGTTCTATTTCATTTTGTTTCTTTTCTTTTTATTCTGATTCTGCTATTTTTTGTTCAATTTTGGCTTTCATTTTCGTTTTATTTTGTTTTTACTAGCTGACTTCTGATTTCGAATTGCCAATTATTGAGAAAACTATTTTGAAAAAGAATTTGAATGGACTTCTTTAAGTTGAATGAAACAGTATGAAGCAATGAATAACCTTGGATGAGAGGTTTATAAACTTGACAGGGAGTGAAATTTTTGCGTCCTTAGGCAGTGAGTAAGTGAGAAACTGAAAAGATGAACCATTAGTGGCAAAGCAATTAACCGTGTGAGAACTTTTGAGCCTTGCATAAATGGCTTTGTATCTCGCCATTCTTTCAGTTCTTGTGTGATTATTGCATCCATGTTGCTGGTTACTCTAGGTTTTACCTTGATGCTCTAGATATAACTCACTTCACATGTAGGAATGATATGATCTAGGCCATCTTTCTTTACAACTACTTAGCCAAATAAAGCCTACCTTGTGAATAATTCCTTTGGTTACCCCTTTGAGCCTATAACTGTTTCTTGATATGATAGCTCATTACAAGCCTAAAGCTGGAAAAACCATAATCAACCCGAACCTTAGGGAACGGAGGAGCTTTGGAATTATTTTGGGAATAGATCTTGAATAAGTGTGGGGGTGACACCTAGAGGCATTGCGAGAGTAGTATATTTTGAAAAATAGAAAAGGGTTGATGAAAAGAAAAGGAAAAGGATACGAAAAGAAAGAATAAGTAACAGAAACAAAAAGAAAAGATTGCAACACAAAAGCTGGAAGACAGGAAAAGTGAGAAAAAGAAAGAGAAAAATACAAAGGGAAAAGTAGGACGGTGAACAAAGATGCTTTCAAGAAATTGGTAATGTCCGAAGGAGATAATCTCTGTGCTTACAGATTCATTCCCCATTGCTCCTCTAATCCCTCTGGTTATTAAAGCTCACTTTACCATCTTGAAACCTACCTTACCCTGGCACGTTACAAGCCCGAAAAGTCCTATTGATCATTTGTGCATGTGTTGTTGAAGGTGTGAAAGGAGAGGATAGTCAAAGCTTGGTAGTGCTAGTTGACATAGGATGTTTGAGTGTATATACAAACCTAAACACTTGAGAGAATATGTCTTGAGAGAGCTTAGTCACTTCTCAGTTACTCTTAATGTTTGCAGGTTGCTCATTTGTTTTTGGATGTGGAGAAAGTAACTTTCATAGATTGTTTGAATATCTGCATTCTGGGATGAATGCATGCTTAAGCTGTTTTGTCAATCTTGAGGAGTTTATTTGAAAATCCTAGTCCCTCTTTCAATTCCTTGAATGCTCGAATCTGATTTTGCCCAGGTGTGCAAAAGTGTAAGTGTGGGGGTCTGATGAGTTATATTTTATACACTTTATGTGGGCTTAAGATGGGTGTTGTTAAGAATGTTTAATGATTAAAAGTCTTGTCTTAATCAAGATTTGAATTATGGGCCTAAAAATAGGAGAAATACAAATTTGTGCTAAAATGAGGTTTTTAACGAAAAAGGTTAAGACTTGTTTTGTAGGCCTGGCCCAAGTCATCTCAACCCAAGCCGGGAACATCCCAACCAGTCCAGTGCTCCTGGTCAAGCCGACATCAGTGACAGAAATCTTGCCTAAAATCACTCTAGCAAGAATGCAGATATGATTTGCTAAAATTAAGGAATCTATAATGCAGATATGATTTGCTAAGATTAAGGAATCTGTAATGTAGATATGATTTGCTAAGATCAAGGAATCTGTAATGCATATATGATTTGCTAAGATTAAGGAATTTGTAATGCATATATGATTTGCTAAGATCAAGGAATCTATAATTTGGGTAACTAGGAATGCAGATATGATTCTGCTAGAAATTAGGAAACTGGGAAACTCTTAAGATTGAGGAGATTGTAATCTGTAATTCGAATTGGAATCTTTAGGATTGGAATTTCTATTATTAGGATTATATTTAAATTTATCCAGCTTGTGTATAAATAAGCACATCAGGCCACGTTTTCAAGTGTGGAATTTTCAGCAGAATCTAGAGCTAGCAGCTCAAGAATCGTTAGACACTCCAAGCTAGTACAGTGGTATACGAAGCTTCAATACGGTGTCTCTCTCGATTGAGGAGGTACAAGACCAGGATTTGGGAAGCTGGAAGCCTTTAGAGGTGATCGCTCGGTAGTAAGCTACTCTAGTTGTGGCGTGGCAGTTGAGCTAGAGCTGAGGTGGCCCTAAGCTAGATAGCTGACTTGGATAGCGTCTTTGGGTTGCTCCTTATTGGACTGCACCTACTTGGGCTGCTGGGCCGTGAAGCCTGGCCTGATTTGGTCTGGCCGAGATGGAGTCAGTCTTGGCCGAGATGGAGTCAGTCTTGGCCGAGACGACTTCATCTCGATCGAGTCTTCTTATGATGGATCCGAGAACATCTCAACTGATCCTGTAAGAGAAGAAGAGTTCGCTAAAATCTTCGAATTAGCACAGATTTGTATTTTCTCTATTTTTAGGTCCATAATATGAATCTCAACTAACACTCCATTCTTAAGCACAAGATAGTCTTGTAAATATCCTTCTTAGATCCATAAAAGATGCATAATTTGTGACTCATCACAGTTCCAACAAAATATGAGCGTCACCATCCAAGACCTCAAGATGCAGATAGGACAGTTGGCCAACATTGTGAGTCACCTACAATCGGCTAGGTCAGGGAACCTTCCCTCCCAAATAATTCCAAATCCGAGGGGGAATGTGAGCATGGTATCACTGAGAAGTGGGAGAGAATTACCACAAGTAGGACTGCAACAAAGGCCAAAACCAACTGATGCTAACTCTAAGCCGGATGCCGACTCATAGGTGTCTCAATAGGATAAATCTGTCCTATTGCCGTTTTCAACCTAGACTCTCTCAACAAGGAAGCCCGAATTTGATGAAGAGTTGTTGAAGATGTTTTGGAAGGTGGAAATCAACATTCTACTCTTGGATGCCATAAAGCAAATTCCCAAGTACGCAAAATTCCTTAAGGAGTTATGCATGCACAAAAGGAAAAAGATGAAAGAAAGGGTGTAATTGGGAGGAATAGTATTGACGTTGACCAGAAACGATGACATTATTGCTGGATCATAACAAGCCCTACCAAAGAAGTGCCGAGACCCCAAAATTTTCTCTATCCCATGCACCATTGGCAAATGTACCTTTGCCGATGCCATGTTGGACCTAGGAGTCTCAATAAACTTCATGCCAACATCAATCTACAAATCCTTGAATTTTGGTAATCTAGAACCCACCAGGATGACAATACAGCTAGTAAATAGAAGTGTTGTTCAACCCTTGGGTGTTCTTGAAGATGTACTAGTCCAAGTTAATGAGCTAATTTTCCCAGCTAACTTTTATGTGCTGGATATGGAGGATGAGACATCAATGAAAGGGTCTACCTTGATTCTAGGACGACAATTTTTTATGACTGGGAGAATAAAGATTGATGTGCTTGCTGGGACGCTCTTGATAGAATTTGGTGACAATCTGGTGCAGTTCAACATTTTTGAAGCAATGAAGCACCCCACCAAGGACCATTCGCTCTTTGGCATAGATCTAATTGATGAACTAGTTGAAGAACACCTGTAACTAGACATCGACGGTGATGAAATTTCAAATTTTGCTGGAGACACTGATGTATTTGACTACATAGGGTCTATAACAGATGACGCCGACTATGATAAATTATGGGAAGTACTCAATCTTTCCGACTTCAAGGATGATATCGCTAACCTTGCTAACTTGGGTCATGGGCTAAAATTCTTGATTTGTTTGATCAAGTGTGCAAGCATGCAGAATTAGAGTACTCAAAGAGCGTAGAAGTCCAAGTTGCCAAGACCAAGAAACTACTATCAGTGCAAGTGGAAACAATGTTTACTATCGAGTATGATTTGGCCAAAAAAGACCGAGATCTGATGAAGGCCAAAGGTGACTCGGTCAAAGAGATCAAGGTCGAATCCGACATGAGTATGCATCCGAGAGCTGAAAGCAACTTAGATAATAAGGCTGGAAGCAAGCCGAAGTCATTTTGAACAATAGAGTTTGAATCCTAGTTCCATCCGGATCTGACTCCAATGTGAAGAGAAAAATCGAATTCGACTCCAACAACCAAACAAAAGCCGAATCTAACTCGGTCAATCTGAGTTGCAAGCAATCAAAGGTCGAGATCATGTCGGCACATTTGGTGTCGAATCTAGACAAAGTCGGCCAGTTGGATCCGAAACCAACTGATAATACCTTTTCATCTCCATCACCACCCGTAGAGCTTAAGTCGTTGCCAAGCCACTTAAAGTACGCCTACCTGGCAATGATCAGTAATTCCCTGTAATAATTGCTAACAATCTCCATAGGGAGTAGGAGGAGAAATTGTTGCATGTCCTAAGGCAACATAAGAAGGAAATAGGGTGGAAATTATCTAATCTTCCAAGCATAAACCCCTTCATCTGCATGCATAGAATTTTAATGGAGGAAGAAGCCTGTCCAATAAGGCAACAACAAAGAAGGCTGAATATGACCATCCTAGACGTGGTCAAGAAGGAAGTTACAAAACTGCTTGCTATAGGGATTATCTATCCCATCTTGGACAACCAATGGGTTAGTCTAGTGAAAGTAGTACCCAAGAAGTCTGGGATGATCGTAATGAAGAACCAACATGATAAGTTGGTACCTATGCGGATTTGGAACAACTAACAAGTCTGTATTGACTACAAAAAATTAAACCAGGCGACTCGCAAGGATCACTTTCCTTTGCCTTTCATTGATCAAGTCCTGGAAAAACTAGAAGAAAAATCCCATTATTGTTTCCTGGATGGATTTTGTGGATATATGCAAATTCATATTGCACCTAAAGACCAACACAAGACTACCTTCACTTGCCCATTTGGTATCTTTGCGTACACACGCATGTCGTTTGGCTTGTGTAATGCTCCAATCACATTTCAACGCTGCATGACCAATATCTTCTCGGACTTGTTACAGGATTGCATGGAAGTCTTTATGGATGACTTCATGGTGTATGCCACATCATTTGACGTATGTCTAGAAAATATATCCAAGGTGTTAACTAGATGCATAGACACAAATCTGGTGCTTAACTTCGAAAAATGTCATTTCATGGTGACTGAGGGAATTGTGTTGGGACATCTTGTATCTAGCAAAGGCATTGAGGTTGATAAATCCAAAATCAACATTATCACTTCTCTTCCTAACCCCGCTTCTGTGCGGGAGGTTCACTCATTCCTAGGACATGCAGGGTTCTATAGAAGGTTTATCAAGAATTTCAACAAGATTGTCTTGCCATTGTCCAAGTTATAGAAGGATGTGGACTTCAATTTTGACCAGCCCTATGTTGAAGCCTTCTAGGAGCTAAAAACCCGACTCACATCCGCACCTATTCTCCAAGCACTCAATTGGGAATATCCATTCGAGCTCATCTATGACGTCTCTAATTCAACACTTGGAGCTGTCATAGGCCAGAGAACCAGAGTCGGCAAACAAGTGAATATGATTGTGTATGATTCCAGAACAATGGATCCAACCTAGTTGAATTATACAACAACTAAAAAGGAGTTGTGGGCAATTGCGATTTCCTTGGACAAATTTCGTTCATATCTGCTAGGCTCCAAAATTATTATCTTCTCTGACCATGCTACGCTACGATTCTTATTGAAGAAGCCGGATGCAATGCCAAGACTGATATAGTGGATGCTTCTTCTCCAAGAGTTTGACATAGAGATTAGAGATAAGAAAGGAGCTAAGAATTCAGTAGTAGACCATTTGAGCCGAATTGAGAGGGAGAGTGAACCAATGCCAATTCAAGATGAATTCCCTGACGAGCAACTATTGCAGCTAAACAAGATTACACCATGGTTTGCAGACATTTGTAATTTCATTGTTGCATCTCAGTTTCCACCAAAGGCATCCTAGCTATACAAAGAGAAACTTAAGAGTGATGCCAAATACTACATATGGGATGATCCATATCTTTGGAGACTCTGCAATGATCAAGTCATTCACAGGTGCATTCTGGATTCCGAGATCAAATCAGTCCTCCAATTTTGTCATGCAATATCTGGAGGTGGCCACTATGGATCAACTCAGACAACTCAGAAAGTTCTTGATTGCGGGTTCTACTGGCCCACCATTTTTTGAGTCGCCTATCAATTCGTCCCCACCTACGAACAATGTTAGAGAGTAGGGATGGCCATAAGTCAAAGGCATGAAATACCCCAACAACCAATCTTGTTTTGTGAAATTTTTTATGTTTGGGGTATTGATTTTATGGGGCCATTCCCAGTCTTCAATTGATACTCTTACATTCTGCTTGTCGTTGACTATGTATCACGATGGGTAGAGGCCATAGCCAGGAAGACCAATGATGCCAAAGTTGTTGTAGATTTTGAAATCCAATATCTTATGCCGGTTTAGTGTGCCGAAGGCTCTTATAAGTGACCAAGGGAGTCACTTCTACAATGGAATCATGTCTTCTCTACTCGAAAAGTATAGGGTGGTGCACCGACTTGCCACAGCATATCACCCCAGACAAATGGCCAAACTGAAGTGTTTAATAGGAAAATCAAGAAAATTCTACAAAAGATGGAAAATCCTAGTTGGAAGGACTAGAGCCGACTCCTTGAGGATGTGTTGGGATGTCTCCCTACTAGATTGTCTTCGATAAAGCCTGCCACCTATTGGTTGAACTAGAACATCGAGCTTACTGGGCAGTCAAGCAATGAAATATGGCCTAAGACCAAGCCGACAAAGAAAGGAAACTCTAGTTGCAAGAACTGGAAGAACTCCACTTGGAAGCATATGAGAACTCCCAGATCTACAAGCAGAAAGTTAAGCAATTCCATGATAGCCAGATCCTGAGGAAGGAGTTCGAGTCAGCCAGAAAAGTGCTTGTGTTCAGATCACATTTAAAGCTCATCGGATGTAAGCTCCATTCTAGATAGGATGAACCATTTGTTATCACTAATGTTTTCCCTTATGGTGTAGTTGAACTCAAAGGTGAAACTACAAACAACACCTTCCAGGTTAATGGGCATCAACTGAAAAATTTTCCATGAAGGTCCAATGCCAACAGTGGGCGAGATGGAGAGCATCTCACTAATGGAATTGGCCATGCCATATGACACACCCTAAGCAAGCCTCAGATCCCCTCTGTTTTCATGCCATGCATTGAGGGCAATGGCATCATTCAAGTGTAGGGGGAGGGTGTAGTTTTTCCAGGCTTGCTCAATTCTGTTCTTACAATTTCTTGCTTTGATTAGACTCCTTGACGACCCCATTTTGCTTCTTTTGTTTGCGTTTTGTTTTTCTGTTTGTGCTTTTGTGTTTTTGTCCCTATTTTTGTTTCCTTTAATTTTTATTTTAGTTCATTTTCCTAAGTTGTTTACCGACTTCAATTCTATTTCAATTTTTTGCTTTCATTTTCATGTTACTTTGTTTTCCCTAGCTTATTTCTGATTTCTGACTGCTAAGAAAAATGCTTTAAAAAAGAATTTAAATGGATTTCTTTAAGATTAGATGGAATGGTAAGAGGTAGTGCATAACCCTGGAGGAAAGGTTTTTCAACTTGACAGGGAGTGAAATATTTGCATCCTTAAGTAGTAAGTAATTGAAAAATTGAAAAAGATAGACCCTTAGTGATATAGCAATTATCTGTGTGAGATTTTTTGAGCCTTGTACATAATAATGGCTTTGTATCTTGTCATTCTCTCCTCTCTTGTGTGATTTTTGCATCCATGTTATTGGTTACTCTAGGTTTTGCCTCGACTCTCTAGATACACCTTGTTTCACATGCATGGGTGAAATGATCTAGGCCATCTTTCTTTACAAACTACTGGCCAAAGAGACCTACCTTGTAATTGAATCCCTTGTTTACCTCCTTTAAGCCTATATAATCATTTCTTGATATGACAGCTCATTACCAACCTAAAGCCGGAAAAACCATGATCAACCTCAACTTTAGGGATCAAAGGAGCTTTGGAATTATTTTGGGAATAGGTCTGGAATAAGTGTGGGGTTGGCACCTAGAGATAGTGCAAGGGTGGTACATTTGAAAAAGAGTAGTGTGTTAAGAGAAAGGGTTGATGAGAAAAGAAAAGAAAGGGGTATGAAAAGAAAGAAATGCGAGATGAGTCAAGAAAAGAAAAAAAGCAAAAAAAAGCAAAAAGTTGCAAGAAAAAATGCAACATGAAGCTACAAAATAAAAAGTGAGAAAGAGAAAGAAAAGAATGTAAAACGGAAAAGAAGAGCAATGAACAAAGACTTGCAGGTCCGAGGGGAAAACCCTCATGCTTTCAGACCCATTCCCCATTGCTCCTCTCATCCCTCTGGTTGTCAAAAGCTCACTTCACCATCCTGAATCCTACCTTACCCCTGGCCACGTTACAAGCCCGAGAAAGTCCTATTGATCACTATTGCATGTGTTTTGAAAGTGTAGAAGGAGAGGCTAGTCAAAATTTGGTAGTGCTGGTTGACATAGGATGTTTTGAGTGTATGTACAAACCCAAACACTTGAGAGATTGGGAGAATATGCCCTGAGAGAAAGTTTGGTCACTTCGTGGTTACTCTTTAATGTTTGCAGGTTGCTTATTTGCCTTGGATGTGGAGAAAGTAACTTTCATAGATTGCTTGAATGTCTTGGTTTCGGGATGAATGTGTGTTTAATCTATTTTGTCAAACTTGAAGAAATTCTTTTGAAAACACATCTTCTCTTTCAAATTCCTTGAATGATCGAATCTGATTTTGCCCAGGAGTGCAAAAGTGTAAGCGTGGGGGTCTAATAAGTCATATTTTATACACCTTACAAGGGCTTAAGATGGGTATTATTGAGACTATTTGGTACTTAAGAATAACATCTTAGCTAAGATTCAGATTATGGACTTAGAAATAGGGAAAATATAAATTTGTACTAAAAAGAGGATTTTAGCTAATAAAAAGATTGGATTTATTTTGTAGGCCAAGCTAAGGACGTCTCAGCCCATTAAGAGCATCTCGATCCAGGAGAAGCTGTCCCAGCCAAACTAGCTCCTTCCCAGACCAGACCGGCTCCTCGGCCTAGCAACCTACAAAGGAACGTGCGACCCAAGTAAAGGTGATCTAGCTAAGGCACGCTTCGAGTATAGCTCAGTTGTCACGTCACTCTAACAAAAGCTTGTGGCGCATGGATGATCATTTAGGGGTAGAAAGGTCAATTAGGAATCTATAATTCAGTTAGGAAATTTGTTAGGTCTAGGCGTGCATCACAAGCTACCCAACTCATGTATATATAGGGTACGCTAGTGCATGATTAAGGGTTGTTGAATTCAAACTATTATCCATCACCATTTACACTTCATCTTCTCGCTCTCGCCTTCATTCTCATGGTGGTGCATGATACCTTAGTGGCGTCTTTCTCGATCGAGGAGATGCAGGCTAGGAACTAGGAAGCCAAAGGTTATTAGAGGTGATCGCTCGATATAACCGACACACTCTGGTGGACTAGATCCTCAGCATTCTAGCTATCATTGGTGAACCATCATCGTTCTTCCATGGCGGTCGTTGTGGGAGACGGAGTCCATGAATTCACTCCTTGTATCAGTACTCTATTTCAGTCATACAATCAGTTTGTGTTTCTTATCTTTTGATTATGAATCTTGCTTTTAATCTGCTTTCACTGTGTCGCGGTTGTGCATTCTTAAGAGTAGATCAACATTAGACTAGGCCAGTTGGAACTAGTTTAACAACTTAATTAGGTAATCGATAAGAGAGCCTAAAATCAACCACGTGCATACTCCCTGCCAACTAATGGGGTAGCGGTTGTGTAAATCCTCGGTATGGCAATGGACAAATCTTCGATGATCGTTGTAAGAACCTTAGGTTGATTTGGAATCACAAACGTGAGGGAAGAACTGAGAACTAATTGCTTATTGATCTTTGTGTTGATGCAGTAATTAATTAGTATAGTTTAGATTGCATTTATTTTCGAACTTAGTTTACTTTCTGTTTACTTTATGTGCTTTCAATACAAACCCCCCTATTTCTTGCATTTCAGTCCGAGACCGAGTCCAGTCCAACTTTGTCGCGTCTGTCTATGTCTGAGTCTATGCTTAGTTGAGACCATGTTGGATACAGCTCTACCGAGTCCTGATCGGATCTGTCTCTACCAAGAGCAAGTCAACATTCTACACACTTAGTATTTTTTGCATAAAACTTCAATTTCTACATTAAGCCATAATCGAACACATTGTGTCCTTGAGAGATCCAACCTAGGGTTACGCTATGCCATAATTAGCCTTAGTTTTATTTGATGCGCGACGATTGAAAAACGAGTTATCAGGGTCCCATAATTTGGGCTAGAATCTACAAGGAAAAGCCCAATTAGAGTGGTGTAGAGGCAGTAAATTCACGTCCATATTTGACACTACAAATGGTCGAACTGGGTTGAATAGTAAAGAGAGAAGTTGTAGCTCTTTGTCTTAGCTTTCCAGGACTACCAAGATTGTCCAATTTGAAAGGTTTGTAGCTCTAGATATGACTTGCACAATATAGCAACCTCATAATAAAAATTAAGTAAAAAAATAAGCATAAATTAGAAACTAATGCCAATTAAGTTCAATGACCCAAGACTCAACCAATGTGTAATACTAACCAGAAAATAATGTTAAATAGGTCCAGCATAAGTCACTATTTAAATGCCTAAAAATACTCTATCACACACCACAGGCTGGTCATACACTACTAAGAAGGGGGAGGATGAGATGGCAATTCCAATTGAATAGCTTCAGGATTTACTCTACGACGATGGGCATGGGCTATAGGACGAGTAGAATCACGACTATCAATTTCTATCTAGTTCAACTCGGGTGAGGTGTATGGGCCCGCTCCACATCTCTCCTTTAGGTAGATCGAAGTCTAGCATATCATATATCATAATTGAAATTAGGATGGTGACACATGGCATGAAATTGATGGTGATGTTGTCATAGTACCTAACACCTTCCAAGTTCGAACTAATCGTTCATGCCCCTCCTAGGTTCACAATGCAAATTATTCGCGGGAAACTAAATATTCAAAGCTCTCGCCCTTCGCTTAGCAAGTGGATGAATCACTTAGTGATTTAGTAGTTTTCTAAGTTTTTGAGATCTTGGCTCAATGAGATATAGTTCTTGCTCAGTGAAAAATATAAAAGTATAGGTTTCTTTGAATCTCCATTCATCATGTTCATAGTTGACGAATACTTTCTCTACGAGCACACAGGTTTGCTCAACGACATGAGAAAGTTTTCCAGATGTTAAGTGTTATTCTCGAGACACTCAATGAGAACTAGGTCTCTCTTAGTGAGCACTCATATAATGTTTTAGAAAATGAGTCTCGTTGGGTGAGTGGAACCATTTGCCCAATGAAAGCATGAGACAAATTCAAAGCTCAACATGATTTCACTATGAAAACACTCAAAATGACATGAAATTTCATAGCACTGCCATGAAACTTCATTATATAGCATAATAAACACATTCAATTCATCAAAAACACCAATAACACAACATATCTTAGATTTGCAGATTTTCTTACATATATTCATACATTCAAGAATATTTTTCTCAAAAATCTTAATCTAGACCCATATAACATGTTATGATTTATTTAAATACATTCTAGACTAACATATCACACGTCTTAACCATGAAATCACAAAGAGGCAAGCTCCCTTTACTTGGATTGAAGAAAGGGTATGAAAACTTTAGTGAAGCAGTTTTCTTCAAGCTTTAACAAATAGTGGTTGGGTTAGGGACAAAATTTTCTTAACAAGGAATAGAGGTATTAACCTAAGATGCCTTACCTGTAGAGTATTTAAAGGAGGCTTGGTGTAGCTCTACACCCATGGGGTACGAAGGGTTCCAACATCCAATGGTTAAAGCCATGAATGAAAAGTACATTTTGCCAAATGAGGTAAGATGTGGGTTGATGTGCAAAATTTCTCAATTGGTAAGTTTTACTTTTGGATTTCACACCAAAAATGGTAGGGAAATTAAGTGTAAATGGTCTCTTTTGCAAAAAAATGGAAAGCAAATTGTTAACTATATTAAAAAATGTGTAGATAGCATGATATGACTAACACTTGGTATCTTTGAGCTTGGAAGGTTCATTCCATAAAAAAAATCATTGCCTAAAAGAACGTACACCAGACCATTCTAGTTTTATTCAAGGATCTTCTCGAAGAATGTACAAACTCTGATTTATTTCAATATTTTCTTACTAAATTTAAATTTAATTCCATCTTATAATTATTTTTGAATCACTTAATTAATCACACTAGAAACATAATGTGACATAAATATAGAGGATGCCTAAAGGTCAAAGCATGCATAACATGATATGGTTCAAGTAGAGATGACTCCTTTCTTTATATGCTTCTAGAACATTTAGGTGGAAATAGGAGACTTATGGATCAATCATGATCATCAACGAGTACGGTACAAGAGAAAAGTAATCTTGAAGTACGAACATTCTAGAGGAATGAGTTCATTCTCATATTCTTTACCCTCCATAAAGATATTTTTTAATTATTAATATCTCTTATTTATATTTTTTAAAATATTTATGTACATAATTACTAACATATGTTTATACAAAATATAAATTATTACAGATAAATTAAAACTACAATAATATAATTTGTTTTTGTAAATTATAATCTTAACATTAGTATTAACAAAAACTAATGTTCTGTTCGTAAATAGGAGGTGAGAGATTTATTTTTTAGAAATTTAAATTAAAAAATAAAATATATAATTTTTACTTCTAGAACAGAAATTAATATATATATATATATTTTTTTTTTTTTTTTTCTAATTTCTCTTTAATCAAATAAAAATATATATCAGTGTTTATATCCTTTCCTCTCTATTTTTTCCTCCCTTTAAATATATCATAAAATATTTAATTGTTTTTTAAATATGATCAAATTAACCAACATTAAGATTATTTAATGGTATTAAATTCAGATTTATTAAACTTTGTTTAATGTTCGAGCAGCATCGAGGACAAAAAAAACGTAATCAAAAAGTAAAATTCTACTAAATATGACTCCTTAAATTTTTTTACAAAAATTAATCATAAAAATTAGATAATATTTTTCACATATCGTAAAAAAAATTACCAGACTATATTATTTTTTAAGAATTACCGTTCCATGAATCAAAGACTAATGATTTTTTTTTTTTAAGTTCAATTATTTTTTCTTTTATTTTTAATTTCTCATTAACCTTTTATTTCATCATCTTTTAATTGTATTGTGTTTATCGACCAAACTAATTTGAAGAATTACGTTGGAAGAATGAAATTTTATTCCTGAGCCGCAGCACACAGGTTCGTAGTTCGTACCCGAACCTACCCAGATGGTGGGACCCACTCGCAGAGCGGCTTTAGCATGCCACATAGAACAGCTCACACGTGGCGTCACTGTGAATCCTTAGCTGTCGACAAAGAAAACAGAACAGTGATGAGGACGAAGTTGGAAATTACACAGGCACAACAAGAACAACTACGTGGTCCCCATTCTCTCTCTCCCCCTCCTCCTATCCCCTCTTCTTCGTTATAAATCCACCCTCTCCCTCTCTCAACAACAACCCTCACACCACACGCCCTCAGCCTTCGCTCTCTCTCTCTTTTCCTCCCTCGTTTGTTCCTTCCTCAGTTTGGTAGTGTCTGCAACTTACGAGACAGACAGTTGTGATTCGATTCTCTTTTAAGCTTTATCCTCTTCAATTATTACCATTTCCTCACAACCCCGTGCTTATAAAAGCCGCTTCGCCCAAATCCGGATCTTAGAGCAATAGACCCAGATCTGATTCTTTTAATGTGAAAAAAAAGTCGCAATCCTTTTCATTTTCTTGGATATATTTCTTTTCTTTAGTTTTATCCATTTAGGCCGTTGTAACAGAATCTGGACAATAAGAGTTCCACAAGCACGAGAACTTTTTCTCATAACATAATAAAATATATCGCCAAAAAGAAACACGAAGGCTTTTCTTTTTTATTTCTTTTTTTGTTAATTTCTCTGAGTGAACAATGTCGAACGCGCTGTTGCTTACGCTCCCGGCTCTCAACAACCCTCAGCTAAACGCTCTGAACAACCCTAACACCGTGCGTCTGTGTCTCGGCCCGAGAAGCAGGGTTGCGCGATGCTCCACGTCGTGCATGGAGAGAAAGAGGTTGCTGGGGACGCGGGTGCGGTTCAGCGGGGCGGACTGGATCTGGTTGCTGCAATCGGGGCGGTTACCGAAGCTGAGGGTGGCGATCCGGTCGGCATTCTCGGCGGTGCCGGAGAAACCGCTGGGGCTGTATGATCCGGCGATGGATAAGGACTCGTGCGGGGTTGGTTTCGTGGCCGAGTTGTCAGGCGAAAGTAGCCGCAAAACGGTGTGCAGCGGGTTTGGTTTTGGATTTGGATGTGGCGTTTATGAATGAACGGCGTGTGATTGTGTGTGTGTGCACTGCAGGTGACGGACGCGCTGGAAATGTTGGTGCGGATGACGCACCGAGGTGCTTGCGGATGCGAAGCGAACACTGGAGATGGTGCTGGCATTCTTGTGGCTCTGCCTCATGCCTTTTACCAGGAGGCACGTTTCTTTTGTTTCATTTGTTTTTAATTTTACAAATATTTGCCGGTATGTTCTGTTTCTGTTCCTGTGTGTTTTTGTATAAAAAATATTTGTTAGATCTTTTTAATGAAAATATCTCTCTGTATTTTTAGTTCTTGTTTGAGATTAGTGAGTGTTATTATGAAAGTATGCGCATTTTAGTTTCGATTGATGATATTTTTATTTACTAATTACTGGTTGATTTGTTTATTAAGTTTTATTTTTGGATAAAAGTCTTATTTGTTTTTTGGATATGGATTCAATAGTAGGCATTAGCTTATTTAGCTGTAGATATTTGCTTTTTCCTTTCCTTCCTTTTCATTTTCCTTTTTTTTTTCTTGTTATTCTTTTGTTGATGGCTGCCGTTTTTTTTTTTTACGATGTTTTTATTCGTAAATACTAAATATATTGTTGTTGATATTAATTATTATGAAAAGGTGCATATTTTTCCTCTCTATTTCTGAGATTCTCTACTTAGATTTTCATTAGTTTTTTCTGTTTTCCTTTGCCCGAAGGGCTTTTATTTTGAGATTTGTACCTGCCCCTAGAACTTTTCGGTTAGGTGGAAAATAAAGAGTAAATAATACTTAATTGCATTAATATAAGTTCTCATTGATTCATTCCTAGGTCGATAACCTCTTAATAGATGATAAATATTTGATTTATTGGGACTTGGCTTAGTATACTAGTTATAGTAAGTAATGGGTTTGCCCTATTGCAGGTTGTGGATTTTGAGCTTCCTCCCCAAGGAAAATATGCAGTTGGCATGCTTTTCTTGCCGAATTCTGACCAGCGAAGGGAGGAAAGCAAACAAATATTTAGTAAGGTAAATCTAATTCTGAAGTTTCTACCCTTGAAATTTGATTTGAATTGTTTTCATGTATAAATTATAATGGCTTTTGATTTCAACATAGATTTGTTATAGCCCATACTCTTTATACTATTTTGTATGATCATGAAGTTGTACACTAGCAAGAAGTGTTTTTAATATTTTGTACCATATTCCTTTTGTGGTTTCCGATAGTGTTTTTTTATATTTTACTGACATTTGTTTGTAATTATGGTTTGCTTTTGGTTTAAGGTTGCTGAATCTCTGGGCCACTCAGTTCTTGGTTGGCGATCTGTGCCCAAGGATAACACAGGATTGGGCAAATCTGCCCTGCAGACCGAACCAGTGATTGAACAGGTGTTTCTTACACCAAGTGCTCAATCAAAAGTTGATTTGGAAAGACAGGTAAGTTTTCTACATGTTGAGATTGCTGGTAAGACATTTGGGTTAAAATAATTTAAGTGAACACATGATTGAATTGGGTTTCTTTCTCAAGAAGAAGATTAAGAAATAGTGTTTTAGTGAACATTATAATATAGGCATAACATCCTGGTGAGAGTTGAATTTATTGGTAAAGAAAAAGGTGCTGACAATTTTTGGTTCAGCTCATTTTTGCATTGTTGTATGTTTAATTTTAAGTGATAATTAAATAGTGCTTAATAGATACTTGATTTTTGCAGATGTACATATTAAGGAAGCTCAGCATGGCTGCTATTACATCTGCATTAAACCTCCAAAATGATGGCATTACAGATTTCTACATCTGTTCACTTTCATCAAGGTTTGTTGTCAAGAGGCAACCACATTCTTGAGAAGTAAATTATGGTTTCTGCCACAGTAATCAAATCAATATCAAATTTCTGATGGTTATCCAATTTTGTACAGGACTGTTGTTTACAAAGGTCAGCTAATGCCAGTGCAGTTGAGGGATTATTATTTTGCAGATCTTGGCAATGAAAGGTTTACGAGCTACATGGCCCTGGTAAATATATTACTCGTTAACCTATTTTCTTTCTCCACTAACTCTATACTCCAACAAACAGCATGGGAACAACCAGTAACTGAAGAGATGCAAGGTTGGGGAATGACTTCTGAGGCATTGAGGTTTGAATGATCTCTTAAGTTCTTCCGCTTCCTTGATTACTGTTTGAGTTTGGATGCTGGATTGGACGCAATGGTTGAGTTGGTAAGAAAGTTCATTATCAAGATAAATCATGTTTGCAGAAATTTCTGCTGATGCTTTTTGTCGGTAGTTGGTCTGGAGGACAATTTCTTCAAAGTGGTGGAGTGAAAAACCATTTTTGGTGAAAGTGGATAGGACTTTTAGGATTTCTAGAATTTCTACCGGCACTTATATATGCTCTAATACCGTAGCTGAAAGAAAAAACATTTATGCATTTGATTTTCTACACTGTTTATATTCTGTTATAAAAATATAACCATGATTAGTGACTATTTGGTATGCATATATGTGCAGGTACATTCACGGTTTTCTACAAATACTTTTCCTAGCTGGAATCGTGCTCAACCTATGCGTGTATTGGGCCACAATGGAGAAATCAACACACTTAGAGGCAATGTTAACTGGTATGTCTGGAATAAGTTTTGCCTTACTGTAGTTTGATGGTATGACCTATAAGAATGAATACTTATTACACTACAAATTTAAATGTTGTGTCAGCATGTTAGGACTGGATTCATAATGCCAGCATTATCACAATGATTGTATCATCTTTTTCCTTCTCAAAAAAAAGGATACTACGTTCCAGTCTAGTGTGCATCAAGCTTGGTGCTAGATGATTATGGGTGGAGTATAACAACATTGAAAATTGTGTGGGATGTACTCATTGCATTTTGATAGATGTAGTGTAGAGAATATATGAGCTAATGTGGTCTAATTTTGTAGGATGAAGGCACGTGAGGGTTTACTGAAATGCAAGGAGCTTGGTTTATCAGAGAATGAATTAGAGAAGCTTTTGCCCATTGTAGATGCAAATTCATCGGATTCAGGTGAAAATTTATCTGAATCTTCTTAATTAGCACACTGGACTATGGTCATATACTGAATAATGGGTAATTTTTCTTTTGCAGGAGCTTTTGATGGTGTGCTTGAGTTTTTGCTTCACTCAGGAAAAAGTCTTCCTGAAGCTGTTATGATGATGATTCCTGAAGCATGGCAAAATGACAAGAACATGGATTCTCAGCGTAAGGCATTTTATGAATACTTCTCAGCTCTGATGGAGCCATGGGACGGGCCAGCTCTTGTATCATGTAAATTTTCTGGGACTACAGTTCTATCACATGCTAATGTCCTCTTCAGACTGGTTTTATTATTTGCCACTAATCTAATCTAATCTAATCTAATATCATTACAGTTACTGATGGTCACTATCTTGGAGCTACATTGGATAGGAATGGACTGCGACCAGGCCGGTTTTATGTCACCCATAGTGGACGTGTTATAATGGCAAGTGAAGTTGGGGTTGTAGACATTCCTCCAGAAGATGTGTGTTGGAAGGGAAGACTAAATCCTGGCATGATGCTTCTCGTTGATTTTGAGAAGCATATAGTTGTAAATGATGATGCCTTGAAAGAGCAGTACTCATTGGCAAGACCCTATGAGGATTGGCTCAAAAAGCAGAAAATTGAACTCAAAGACATAGTTGACTCTGTTCATGAATCTGAAAGAGTACCACCACTCCTAGCAGGAGTGGCTCCAGTAAGTATAACATAAAAATTGATGTTTACATCTCATAAATTTCTTGTAAAAGTTTAATTGTTGCTTCTTCCATGAACTGCAGCTGTCCAATGATGATGTGGATATGGAAAATATGGGAATTCATGGTTTACTGGCTCCATTGAAAGCTTTTGGGTATGCAACGTCCATAATTAATATTTCCTCAATTTTATCTGTTGTATTTGTGGAGGAAATGCTTTTCATATTCTGCTTTATTCATGCAGATATACAGTTGAATCATTGGAAATGCTATTACTTCCTATGGCCAAGGATGGCGTAGAAGCCCTTGGGTCAATGGGAAATGATACTCCATTGGCTGTCATGTCTAAAAGAGAGAAACTCACTTTTGAGTATTTCAAGCAAATGTTTGCTCAAGTGACAAACCCTCCTATCGATCCTATTAGAGAGAAAATAGTCACTTCTATGCAATGCATGGTTGGTCCAGAAGGTGATCTGACAGAAATCACTGAGGAGCAATGCCACCGCCTTTCACTAAAAGGTCCTCTTTTATCCATTGAACAAATGGAAGCCATTAAAAAAATGAATTATAGGGGATGGCGCAGCAAAGTTATAGATATTACTTACTCAAAGGAACGTGGTAAGAGAGGGTTGGAGGAAGCCTTGGACAGGATATGTGCAGAAGCACATGATGCAATTAATGAAGGCTATACCACTCTTGTGCTGTCTGATAGAGGTATTACACTGCTATGTTATCTTTGTATTGCTTAAAGATACTTTTATGGTGTCCTAATTTATTTGTATCTATGATTGAATCTGTAGCCTTCTCAAGGAAACATGTTGCTGTGAGCTCCCTCCTGGCTGTTGGGGCTGTCCATCAACATCTAGTTAAAACTCTTGAGCGCACTAGAGTTGCCTTAATAGTTGAATCTGCCGAGCCACGTGAAGTGCACCATTTCTGCACACTTGTTGGTTTTGGTGCTGATGCCATATGCCCTTACTTGTCTCTAGAGGCAATTTGGCGACTGCAGGTTGATGGAAAGATCCCACCAAAAGCAAGTGGTGAATTCTGCACAAAAGAGGAGTTGGTGAAGAAGTATTTCAAAGCTAGCAACTATGGAATGATGAAGGTTCTTGCCAAGATGGGAATATCAACTCTGGCATCATACAAAGGTGCTCAGATTTTTGAAGCTGTGGGTCTTTCATCAGAAGTGATTGAAAAGTGCTTTGCTGGAACTCCAAGTCGAGTTGAAGGTGCAACGTTCGAGATGCTTGCTCGTGATGCTTTTGAACTGCATGAGTTGGCTTTTCCTTCTCGGGTTTTCTCTCCTGGAAGTGCAGAAGCTGTAGCATTGCCAAATCCTGGGGATTATCACTGGAGAAAAGGTGGTGAAGTTCATCTGAATGATCCAGTTGCTATGGCAAAGCTTCAAGCGGCTGCCAGGACTAACAGTGTAGATGCATATATACAGTATTCCAAGCTCATTCATACATTGAACAAGGCTTGCAATTTGCGTGGACTTCTGAAATTTAAAGAGACAGCAGTTAAGATTCCTATTGATGAAGTGGAGCCCGCTAGTGAAATAGTAAAACGGTTTTGCACTGGGGCCATGAGTTATGGGTCCATATCGTTGGAGGCACACACAGCATTAGCAATGGCTATGAATAAAATTGGAGGAAAATCCAACACAGGTTTGTTAAACTTATTTTAAGAATATCCAAACAGTTTTTTTTTTTTTTTTTTTTTTTTTTTTTTCTTCCATCATAAAGGAGGGAAACAAAAATGTGTAGGCTTTTACTGAGTGTCACATATGTCGGCATAACAGGCTTTCCAGCATCAATTTTTCTTGAAAATATGTGATTATCTGATGATTGATTTCTTGCATATTCGCTATAGGTGAGGGAGGGGAGCAACCATCTCGTATGGAACCTCTTTCTGATGGCTCAATGAATCCCAAAAGGAGTGCCATTAAGCAAGTGGCTAGTGGGAGATTTGGAGTTTCAAGTTACTACCTTACAAATGCTGATGAACTGCAGATAAAAATGGCCCAGGTAATTGTCAAAATTAGTCTTTTGAATTGAGGTTATTGTTCCTGTTACTTATATATCAAGAAATTTTATTGACTCATCTCTAGCCCTGCATTTCTGTTGGAGTTAAATTTCTATTGTTATGAATATATATTCATGGCAGATGATGCTATGATTTCAAGGCACCTCTGGGTGCTCTTGTGTCGATAAATATATCTGCATTTGACCTTTGGTAAGGTTAAATAAGAACTGTGGTTTTTCACTTACCAGAGTGGTATTGTCTTAACATTATAATTTTCATCTTTAGGGAGCAAAACCAGGTGAGGGAGGTGAACTTCCTGGTCACAAGGTTATAGGAGACATAGCTGTCACTAGGAATTCAACTGCCGGGGTAGGACTTATCAGTCCACCTCCCCATCATGATATTTATTCAATTGAAGACCTAGCCCAACTAATTCATGATCTGAAGGTACTTTCATCAGTGCTTCTAATCGAATATTCCTCAATTAGATGTTATCCCTGTTTAATACCTTTTGTTAACTTATAGAATG
This sequence comes from Mucuna pruriens, assembly GCA_025330945.1. Lineage (NCBI taxonomy): Eukaryota > Viridiplantae > Streptophyta > Magnoliopsida > Fabales > Fabaceae > Mucuna > Mucuna pruriens. The sequence goes on along the minus strand of JAENHJ010000487.1, from coordinate 72,143 downwards.
CCAACCCAGCTGCTCGGATTAGTGTGAAGTTGGTATCTGAAGCTGGAGTGGGGATAATTGCTAGTGGAGTTGTTAAAGGCCATGCAGACCATGTATTGATCGCAGGTCATGATGGAGGTACTGGGGCATCCAGATGGACTGGCATAAAGAATGCTGGGCTGCCTTGGGAACTTGGCCTGGCTGAGACTCATCAAACTTTGGTTGCTAATGATCTTCGTGGTCGCACAGTCCTCCAAACTGATGGGCAACTGAAAACTGGGAGAGATGTGGCCATAGCCACTCTTCTTGGTGCAGAAGAGTTTGGTTTCAGTACCGCTCCACTCATCACTCTTGGTTGCATCATGATGCGGAAGTGCCACAAGAACACTTGTCCAGTTGGCATCGCCACACAAGATCCAGTACTTAGAGAGAAGTTTGCTGGAGAACCTGAGCATGTTATCAACTTCTTTTTTATGGTGGCAGAAGAAATGAGAGAAATTATGTCCCAGCTTGGGTTTAGAACAGTTAATGAGATGGTTGGCCGTTCTGATATGCTTGAAGTTGATAAGGAAGTCACTAAGAGCAATGAGAAACTAGAGAACATTGACCTCTCTCTATTACTTAGACCTGCAGCTGAACTGCGGCCAGAAGCTGCTCAGTACTGTGTGCAAAAACAGGATCATGGTTTGGACATGGCCTTGGATAATAAGCTCATAAGTCTTTCTAATGCTGCTTTGGAAAAGGGTCTCCCAGTATACATTGAAACTCCAATCTACAATGTAAACCGTGCTGTGGGAACTATGCTTAGCCATGAGGTGACTAAACGGTACCACCTAGCTGGTCTTCCAACTGACACCATCCATATCAGATTTACTGGCAGTGCAGGCCAGAGCTTTGGTGCATTCCTCTGTCCTGGTATCACTTTGGAACTTGAAGGTGATAGCAATGACTATGTTGGTAAAGGATTATCTGGTGGAAAGATTGTAGTGTATCCTCCAAAAGGAAGTAATTTTGACCCTAAGGAGAACATTGTGATTGGTAATGTGGCACTGTATGGGGCCACACGTGGGGAAGCTTATTTCAATGGAATGGCAGCAGAAAGATTTTGTGTGCGTAATTCTGGGGCTAAGGCTGTAGTGGAAGGTGTTGGTGATCATGGGTGTGAGTACATGACTGGTGGGACTGTTGTTGTGCTTGGGAAAACAGGTAGAAATTTTGCTGCAGGTATGAGTGGTGGGGTTGCTTATGTTCTTGATGTGGATGGAAAATTCCAATCTCGATGCAACTTGGAACTTGTAGATCTGGACAAGGTTGAGGAGGAAGAGGACATTCTTACGCTTAGAATGTTGATACAGCAGCATCAACGTCACACAAATAGTCTGTATGCCAAAGAAGTGCTTGATGATTTTGAGAATCTTCTTCCTAAATTTATCAAGGTGTACCCTAGGGAGTATAAACGTGTTCTTGCAAGTATGAAGTCTGAGGAAACCTCCAAAGATGCAGTGGTGCATGCTGCTAAAGATGCAGAAGAGCAAGATGATGAAGCACAAGCAGTGGAGAAGGATGCTTTTGAAGAGCTTAAGAAACTGGCAACTACATCTTTGAATGAGACACCGAGTCAGGTAAGATATTCAATTTTTATTATCATCTTTTTTGTAATATTTCATATTTGTACATTTGATTTTCTGTTCTTTAAGAAAAAAAATGATTTTTTTTTTAAAACAAAATTAAAACCTGTTAGATTGGGCATTCACACTACTCTACTAATTTCTTGGTTATTTAATGAAATTTTCTCCATAAATTGAGCTATTGATTTTTTATAAAATCCCATGGGTGGTGCTAGATTGAATTGCGGCAAGGTGGAAAATGGGGGGATTATCTTTGTAAATTACAGGGTAGGGATGCCTAGAAGTTCTAATTTGGGATTGTTTTCCGTTTTGTGAAGATGGAAAGATATTAGAATGGAAATTCTTTTACTTCCTCTTTGCTGTAGGTGTCCTATTTAATTTTTTAAATTAACCTAGTGGATACTCTGCTACATTTACTAGATGTTTGATGATATATTTTGGTGGGGTGCAAGAATGGTATAATTTGTTTATTACATAAATGTGAATTATTATACGGGGAGGTAGGTAGAGTAATTTTTTTCACAGTTTATCCTGGTTGATGTCTTTGAATATCTGCAGGCTGAATCACCCAAGAGGCCAAGTCGAGTTGCTGATGCCATTAAACATAGAGGTTTTGTTGCTTATGAGCGCGAGGGTGTTCAGTATAGGGATTCTAATGTTCGCATGACTGATTGGAAGGAAGTGATGGAGGAGACGAAGCCTGGTCCCCTTTTGAAAACACAGTCAGCCCGTTGCATGGACTGTGGTACTCCTTTCTGTCATCAGGTGTGACTTCTAATTTTTCATTTTTAATTTACAACGTACAGTTTCATCTTCTCTTCTTCAAAGGTTATTTGGACCTGCATTTAAACTGAAGATATTTGCATAAATTTCAGGAAAATTCTGGATGTCCTCTTGGAAATAAAATACCAGAATTTAATGAGTTAGTATACCAAAATAGGTGGCGTGAAGCATTAGAGAGGCTTCTTGAAACAAATAACTTTCCAGAGTTTACTGGTCGGGTGTGTCCAGCACCTTGCGAGGGTTCTTGTGTCCTTGGTATTATTGAGAATCCTGTATCTATTAAAAGCATTGAATGTGCCATTATAGACAAGGCTTTTGAGGAGGGTTGGATGGTGCCACGACCTCCAGTCAAGAGAACTGGGTATGCTGTTTTTTCTTTTTAACATCTCTTCAGTTTCATTTTCGTTATTCTGATGTTTCTTTTCAGCCAAACATGTATAACCCTCCAAGTTGATGTGCAGTAATTATTCTGTTTTTAAACTGTTCAACTTTTTACAACAATCAGCAATATTTAACTCGATCATATACCAGAAATTTAGATAAGCGGTCATCAACTAATATCTTTACTGCTGATACAGGAAAAGAGTAGCCATCGTTGGAAGTGGACCATCTGGCTTGGCAGCTGCTGATCAGCTAAATAAAATGGGTCATACAGTAACAGTATATGAAAGAGCTGATAGAATTGGAGGGCTTATGATGTATGGGGTTCCCAACATGAAAACTGACAAAGTGGATATAGTCCAACGACGAGTAAATCTTATGGCTGAGGAGGGAATAGATTTTGTGGTGAATGCTAATGTTGGACATGATCCTTTATATTCTCTCGATCGGCTTCAAGAGAAAAATGATGCCATTGTCTTAGCTGTAGGAGCAACAAAACCTAGGTGAGGCACAGTGACATGAGTACTATTTACTACGTATTTCTTTTTGTGACTGAACAAAAGTGTACTGAGAAATATATATCTCTTTTCATTTCATGAAGAGATCTTCCTGTACCTGGACGGGAGCTGTCAGGAGTTCATTTTGCCATGGAGTTTCTCCATGCAAACACTAAAAGCTTGCTTGATAGCAATCTCCAGGATGGTAACTATATTTCTGCCAAAGGAAAGAAAGTTGTGGTCATTGGTGGGGGTGACACTGGCACAGATTGCATAGGAACATCCATTCGTCATGGTTGTAGTAACGTTGTAAATCTTGAACTCCTTCCTCAGCCACCACCGACTAGGGCCCCCGACAATCCATGGCCTCAGGTTAGATTTGAATAATTGTTTTTAAAGTATCTGTTAGCAGTAGTTGGACACTTGTAATTACTAGCAATGGATTTGAGTGGTTGAGTTTAACCACAATGTTTCCGGAATGCAGTGGCCTCGCATATTCCGTCTCGATTACGGTCATCAAGAGGCTGCAGCCAAATTTGGCAAAGATCCAAGATCGTACGAGGTACTGACTAAGAGGTTTGTCGGAGATGAAAATGGAGTTGTGAAAGGACTTGAAATAGTTCGTGTTCGCTGGGAGAAGGATGAAACCGGCAAGTTTCAGTTTAAGGAAATTGAGGGTTCGGAGGAGATTATTGAGGCTGACCTAGTTTTACTAGCCATGGGATTCCTTGGTCCCGAGTCTGTAAGTATTCATCGTAATAACATCATTTTATATGTTTAAAACCTACTTAACTAGATGAAAGGAAAAGCTGCGCCTGTTACATTGCACAATAATAAGTTACATGAATAAATTTTATTGTGTTCTAGCCATGTTCAGACTTCCAACTGATCACGCTCTTTGTTTTTCCAGACAATTGCAGAGAAGTTGGGTGTGGAGCGAGACAACAGGTCAAACTTGAAGGCTGAATATGGCCACTTCTCAACTAATGTCAAAGGTGTGTTTGCCGCTGGTGATTGTCGCCGTGGTCAGTCCCTGGTGGTGTGGGCTATTTCAGAGGGACGGCAAGCGGCGGTACAGGTTGACAACTACGTCTTCAAAGAAGACAAAGAGAACAGGAATCAGGATGAGCTTGTCAAGAGGCAGCAGGGCATCAACAAGAAGCAGCGGGGCAGCAGCAAACACACGGTGATGACTTAGGTGGCTCCTGTGATTTTTCATGCTCATAAAGTTCCAAAAGGAATTTGCACAGAATAAAATAAGATTGTTTTAAGTTTGAGCACGAGATTCATTGGTTTACTTTAGGTATTCTTGGTTGGCAGTTGCTACCCCAAAGGGGCGAAAATAAGCAGAAGAGAAATAAAGAGAAATTTAGTGTACGGATAAAGCATGAAAGAGGTTGTCTTGTGTTTGGTGGTCTTAGGTATAAAGTATTATTGCAGATTCGAGTGTTCAGTTGTTCATAGTTTGTTTTCATTCGGGCTTTGTTGGGAAGGTTAGTTTTTTTAGTTGGTAATGGTGACGGCGATTATATGTAATGAAATGTACAGTTTGATGATTATTATTTAGATATAACATCGTTTCAATTTATACTTATTTTTGAATTAGTTAGCACTTCAATTTTTCATTTTTTTTTTCTGAACTTCAAAACTGAAATGTGGTCATAATTCTCTTATTTCTTGAACGCAGCACTAGTTTCAAGTCATCATTCCATCAGATAAAGTTGTAATCTAGGGCACATCAGATGCCAGGTTATTTTGGGGCAGGTAGAGTTTGAGCTGTTAAACATTAAGGCCATTCCAAAGAAACTTGAAAATTATTAGTAGGCTTACTTGGCATTTATTTATACGTTTCAGAGCGTTGGTTTCATTGAATTTGCCTATCGATTTTGCATGCAGGATAAAAACTCTTTGCATTGCTATAATTACGGGGTACTGTTGGTGGACTTGGTGATGTGATGGTTGATATTAATAGGAATTAGTATAATATTTGTGCGCTTGCATGGGGTCGAATTATTTTTATGTATGCTTTATGTAAGTTTTAATATTAACTTTGAGCAGTTTAATTTTACAAAAGAAAGAAATATAATAGATATGGAGAATATTATATTTATATTTTTAAATCAAAATTACATTAAATTAACAGTTATATGTATTATTATTATAAAAGAAAATTTATCACGTAGATAAATGTCATGCAGCAGGACTACATTAATTCTTTTTTTTTTTAACCAAAATATTGGAATTTTTTATTTTATTTTTAATTTCTATATTACATCATTATACTAATTAAGGTGATTAAAAGAATTTTAATTTTATATATAATATGATAACTAATTTATTAAATTTTATAAAATATTTTTTATAATTTCATTAGTCAATTACCAAATGATCAAAATAATAAATAAAATTCTTTTCTTAATTATGACATTTAATTACTATGATCCAAATATTTTAATTGATAATATAAATATATATTTTGACTCGAATGAATTGATAAACTTATGATTAAAATTTATAGCATATTTAAATTAAGAAATATTTATTTTGTTTTCATAAAATAAATATATAATTAGTAATTTAAACAATATATAAGAAATGTATATTATGAGAATAATTTCTTTAAGTGAGAATGAAAATGATTAAATTCATCTTTTAAATTTAAGTAAAAGGTTAAGATTAAAAATTGGTCATTGATAAGTAATGTAGATGGTGTGAATTGTTGCAATAATGTATCACCATTACTAGTAGAGACGATGATAGTGATACCAATAATAAATGCTTTCATTTATTACAGAACAATTTCTATGTTTTTTATTTTTAAAATTTAATACTATTATTGTTTAAATTAAAATAATTAAAGGAACTTGATTCGTCCTAAGATCATTATTTTGGTATTGTATGAACATAAAAAACAAGATAAAGGAAAAGTTAGGGTAATCTTTCGAGGATGCCATTCGATGGAGATGTCCAAGTTTGAGCACTTGACGAGGATCCCCATTTAGCCAATATGTTAGTTACATTGTTCGTCTTGTAGGGGATGAGCATAAATTCCAATTTCCAATTAGTATCAGTTGGCCTGGACAACCAGGTCTGGACTCTTATAGTAGTATTCTTACATTTATTTCATTGTATGGGACCACCTGACACTAGCAGAAAGTAACTGATGTACCATAGGGCGGAGTCTTAAACGCGTTGTTTTGTCCTTGGCACATTTTGTCTTTTTGTCTAGTACGTTAGGTAGTTAGGAGATAAAAAAGTAGAGCTTGATAGGAGAGAGAGAAAAGTGTTTGTATTCAACATGTTGACTATGTAATCCCATTGCAGGCGATAACATTAGCACCCACCGTGTTTGTAAACCATGACACAACGTAAAAGAGATAAAGAAAGACGACGAACAACTATGTCGATAACACAAAACCAAGTAGGTTCTAGTTCAGGGAACGAGGAGGGTGCTTTGTAGCATTTGTTGTGGGCCGTAACGGATTTACATGAAAGAAGTGAGCAACAGGCTCACTTGACTGAGGAGGCAAAAAAAAAGAGTCGAAGAGCATAAGGCTGGGTTGAGAGAATAGTTGGAGTTGCTCAAAAGTGCAGAAGGACATTGTGATCCTCCCCCACCTCGAGTGGCATGGGGTCAATCATTTAGTGAGCAGATTGACGAGACCCCTATCCCACCATAGTTTAGGGAGCTAGTTGTTGATCCATTCGATGGCTCGCAAGATCCGTGTGTTCACCTATAGGCTTTCCAGACGCAGATGTATATTAGTGGGGGATAACTTTCTCAATTGCAAATTATTTCTGAGTACGTTGAGGGGGGTAGCTATGCGATGGTTCTCAGGCCTCCCACCATGTTCTATTGGATTTTTCTCGGACCTAGCGGCCACTTTTGAGTCCTAGCTTGCAACCAACAAGGCAAAACGTTTGGAGGTAGCTGATTTGTTTGATATAAAACAAACAAAGACTGAGACATTGAAGCAATATTTGGCATGGCTTAATGCAGCCACCGTCCAGGTCAATGATCTAGAGTAGAAGTTTTTTGTGAAAGCATTTCAAAAAGGACTCTGGGCAGGCCCTTTCAATGACTCCTTGGCTTGTCTAGGTCGGCTAACATGATGGAGATTCGAGCTCGGGCTAAGAAGCATGTGGAGGCCAAGGAGGCCAAGGAGAATAGGTTGCATGCAGAAAAGGAGATCTCGATTGTGGGAAAAAAAGATCACTCTTGGATCCCAGGCCCACCACTAGAGGTATAACTCAGGCGGGACCAGTTAGAGAGAAGTACTTGTGGAAAAATATACCTGCTTAAGGCAACTAGAGCTTAAATTTTGAAAGAGGTGTATCACCTTCACTTGCTTGACATTCCACCTCCTACAGAGTGGCAGTTATGTCCGTCACAAGAGGAATGGTGTGAGTTTCATCAAACTCGTGGTCATTTGATAAACAAATGTAGGGTGTTAAAAGTCAGATAGAAAAGTCGATAGAGGATGGTTATCTGGGACATTTGGTCAAGAAAAGGGAAATCGAGAAGCGCACCACTAGAGAGCCCCTTGAGAGGGGTAGGAGCTGAACTCCGAGAAGAGATCGTGATTGTGAGTAGAATCAATTTGGAGGCTTCCACAAGAGGCAGTCAAGATCTAAAGGTTGAACCCTTCTTTTGGGGAATAATAGCAACAATAGCTGGAGGCACGTCCATGGCAGAAATGTCAACATCGGCCTGAAAAAGGTACTCCCGGTCGGTGCTACCCATTCAGGAAAGACCAGTCATGAGGCAGGATCCACCTATCATATTTATGGATGCGGACTATGAAGGTACAATACTGCATTCAAAGGGTCCCATACGAGTATTGGTGGACCAAGGCAATTCGACCAATGTGTTGTTTTGGCCAACTTTCAAAAAGTTGGGTTTTTGGAATCAAGTTTGGAGGATTGTTCAGGAACGTTGATCTGTTTTGCGGCAAGCAAGTTCAGATCCGAGGCAACATTAATCTGGAAACTATACTAGGCACTAAGTCAACAAGGAAGGTTGTAGAGATGACATTCACGATGGTCAATTCCCTAATGTCCTATAATGCAATACTTGGTTGACTGGTGGCTAAACCGGTTCAGGAAATAGTGTCCACAACACATCTATGTATGAAGTATCTGGTCGGTAATCTGGTAGGTGTAATAAGCGCCGACCAGTGTATAGCTAGAAGATGTTATGAGAGAGTACTCAGTGTTGGGAGGCCGACAAGGAAGACACGTTACGCTAGACGAGCAGTTGCAAGTCCACCTCCTAGAGTTAGACCCTTGATTTGATCGCGAAGATGCCTGACCGTAACCCGACGAGGATTTGAAGGAGATCCAAGTAGGCTTGGAGCCACACCAATGGATGAAAATTGGAGCGTCTCTAGACTCGGGTGTGGAAGTAGTTAGGGTATTGAGGGAGAATAGAGACGCATTTGTATGGACCCCTGCGAATATGTCGGGTATAGGCTCGGACTTCCCATGCCATCGTTTGTCTATCTCCTTGAGGGCTCGCCCAGTTTGTTAGAAAAAAAGGAGGCTGGGGGAGGAGAAGAAAAGAGCGGTCAAGGTTGAAACAGCTAAGATGCTACAAGCAAGATTCATTTGAGAGGTTAAATACCACAGTTGGTTATCTAATGTGGTGATGGTAAAGAAGCTTAGTGGAAAATGGAGAATGTGTACAGATTATACGGACCTAAATAGGGCATGTCTGAAGGACCTATACCCTTTACCTAGTATTGATGCCTTGGTGGATGGAGCCTCTGGTTGCGGACTACTGAGTTTCATGGATGCCTACTCAGGCTACAATCAAACCAAGATACACCCGAATGATGAGTCCAAGACGATGTTCATAACGAACGAGGGGAACTTTTGTTATAAAGTAATGCCTTTCAGTTTAAATAATGTAGGAGCTACCTACCAGAGACTGATGGACTGGATCTTCAAGGATCACATTGGAAACTAGCTGGAAATTTATGTAGATGATATGGTGGTGAAGTCTAGGACGGAAGTGGGGCATGCTGAAAACCTGACGACAATTTTCAAAGTATTAAGGAGATACTAGTTAAGGCTGAACCCTGAAAAGTGTTTTTTTGGTGTAAAGGCCGAGAAGTTTTTGGTTTTATGCTTACCAAGAGGGGCATAGAAGCAAATCCAAAAAAGTGCAACATATTAATTGACATGAGAAGCCCCAAGAGTGTGAAAGAGGTGCAGTAACTGATTAAGCGAATCACAACTTTGACTCATTTTCTATCTTGATCAGTAGAGAAGTTAACTCCTATTTTCAAACGATTGAGAAAAGCCGAGTGCTTTAGGTGGATCGATGAATGTGAAGCGGCTTTCGAGGAGTTAAAGACGATGTTAGCCTCTCCTCCCTTCCTTACACGATTAGTTCTAGGTAAACCCATATTTGTGTATATATATGTTTCTGACAATGTAGTAAGCTTGGTAATCATCCAAGAAGAGGAAGGCGAGCAGAGTCATATCTATTACGTTAGTAAAGTCTTACAAGGTGTTGAGATACAATACCAAAAAATCGAGAAGGCCTCCTTGGCTATTGTTGTTATGGCTAGAAAGTTGAGACCATACTTCCAAAGTCATCTCATGGTATGTAGGACTGACTTACTCATTAGAAAAATCTTGCGAAAACCAGACTTGACGGGGAGGATGACAGGTTGGGCAGTTGAGTTATTTGAGTTTGATGTGGTGTATGAAGTAAGAGGGCATGTGGAAGCCTAGGTGTTGGTCGAATTTGTTAATGAGCTGACCCTAAACCCCCATGAGAAAGAAGAAGTAGAAGCCAATAAGGGATGAACACTATTTGTAGATGGGTTTTCTAACAAAAAAGGTAGCGGAGTAGGGATCATCCTAGAGGGCCCAAGGGGAGTGGTAGCTGAACAGTCCCTTCTGATTCCTAGTAATGTATGTGATTCCAAAGCAACCTAAGTCTTAAGATCATCGCCTAACATTTGTCCATTGCTGACTGAGGGCATACACAATCATGGCCTTGAGTTACTAGGGATTATGCACGTGGTTGATTTTATGCTTTCTATCGATTACCTACAAAGTTGCTAGATTGGTTTTGAACGGTTCCTAACCTAACGTGATCTATTCTTACACATGCATGATCATGACACAAGCAAGAACAAAGAAACAAGCAGGAATCACAAACAAAAAAAATAGAGAAACACAAACCCATTTCATTGCAGAACTATTATATTGATACATGGAGTTATGGATACATGGAATTGTGGACTTAGCCTCCCATAACGATCACCATGGTAGAGTTGCAATATTCCACCAAAGATGGCCAGATATAGAGGGGTTAGTCCACCAAAGTGTGCCAGCTAATTGGTCAGGCTCCTCTAGCAACCAGCCGCTACCCAGACTCTGAACTTGCATCGACTCAATCAACTGGATGCCATACTAAAGCACCGTGAAACACTAATCATGGAACGAGAGTGTATGTATAAATGACAAAGCAATGAAGGTTGTGGTATGTATGAATGCGTAACCAATGAATGAGCTACGCCTCTCCTTATATACATGTTTGACTACTAACTAACTAACCGCACACTAACTGATTTAACAGAAATAACTAACTAACTAACAGCTAACTAAAATAACAAACTTAACAAACTAACTAACTATTTCCTAAATTACCACGTGCTTGAAATTGCTGGAGCATAGTCGGTCTTTTAGCCAGGATGAATCCGGATAGACAGGACGACTTCGGCATATGGAGTCGGTTACCGGATTGAAGTCGACACACAAATTGGACTTGACTACTAGAGATGGAGTCTGTACACAGATTGAACTCGACTATTGGAGGTGGAGTCAGCATGTAGAGATAGAGTCAACTTGGAGAGGAAATCGTTTGGTTAGGACAACTTTGGTCTCAGTTGGGACGGCTTCATCTAGGAATCCAGTTTTGACTTGCAAAATGAGTTTACTCTTTTTGTTAGCTAAAATCCTCAAATTAGCATAGATTTGTATTTTCCTTGTTTTTAGCCCGTTAATCTGAATCTTAGCTAATACACGATTCTTAGCTACCAACTAGAGTCTACTATACCCATCTTAAGACCTTATTGGGTGTCTAAAATATTAATTATTAGACCCCCACACTTAAATTTTTTCACTCTTGGGAAAAATCAAAAGAAATCATCAAGGAAAAATGAAAAAGAGATGTATTTTCAAATAAAATCACTGAGTTGATAAACAGACTAAGTATGCACTCACCCTAGAATCAAGATATCCAAACAATCTATGAAAGTTACATTCTCAACATCCAAAGTGAACAAGAAAACAACAAAAGTTTAAAGAGCAATAAAAAATGATAGAGCCTTCACAATGTATGTGCTCTCTATCTCTTAAGTCTTTAGGGTTGTGTTTACACTCAAGCACCCTATGTTAACTAGCACTGCCAAGTTTTGACTAGCCTCTAAATTTTTACAACTTGAAAACACATGTAATAGTGATCAATAGGACTTTCATTAGGGTTGTAACATGGCTAGGGTTAAGGTAGGATGTAAGAAAGTAAAGTGAGCTTCAATAACCAAAGGTGAGAGAGGAGCAATAGGGAATAAGTCTTATAAGTATGAAGACTAACCCCAATATACTATAAGTCTTTTATTTTAAATATTTCTTCCAATGCTCTACCTTTTCCTTTGTATATTTTTCTTTCTTTTCTCACTTTTGTATTTTCCTTTTGTAATTTTGTAGCTTTGTGTTGCATGTTTCTTGCAACCTTTTTTCTTTTGCCACTTTTTTTTCATCCACCATTTGCTTTTCACACCCTTTTTCTTTCTTTTTAACAACCCTTTTTCTTTCTTTTTAACAACCCTTTTTCTCAACATACAAGTATCACTTGGTATAAGCTACTTTTTCAATGTACCTCTTACTTGCAATGCCTTGAAGTATCACCCCCACGCTTATGTGGAACCTACTCCCAAAATAATTCCAAAGCTCCTTTGACCCCCAAGGTTGAGGTTGATCATGGTTTTCCAGCTTTTGGTCTTGTAATGAGCTGCCATATAAAAAAAGATGGTTTTATAGGCTAAAAAAGGGTAAACAAGGGATTCCTTGCAAGGTATGTCTTAATTGGTTAGTAGCTTATAAGAAAGAAGGCCTAGATTATATCATTAATGCATGTGAGACAAGAAGTATAAAAGAGAGTCAAGGAAAAACCTAGAGTAATCTATCAACATAGATGCAACAGCACACAAGAAAGAAGAGAATGACAAGATGAAAGCCATTATTATATACAAGGCTCAAATTCTCACACTGTTTAAATGCTTTATCACTAATGGTTTCAACTTTAATTTTTCAGTCACTTATTGCCTAAGGATGCAAAAATTTCCTTCCATGTCAAGTTGAAAAACCTCTTATCCAGGATTATGGACTACCTCTTCATGTTTTATTCAACCTAAAGAAATTCATTTAAATTTTGCAAAGCATTTTCTCAGCAATCGGAAAACAGAAAAAACAAAGAAACAGAAAACGAAAAACAAAAAGAAAAGAAAAATGGAAATAGAAGCAAAAAGAAAAATAAAAAAATAGAATCGAAGTCAGCTTGGACCTGGCATATCACAGAATTAGAGTCGTCACGAACTCGGTAAAAACAACACACACGCCTAGAGTTGGAGTCAGATTAGAATCGGTAAAATGAAACATATACGAACGAAAATAAGCAAAACAAAAACTACTACTCCTAGCTACACTGCACCCCCCACACTTAAATGATGCATTTTCCTCAATGCAAGGATATGAACATAAGGGGATGGGGAAATTCTTCTCAAGGTGTATCTTCTAGGAGGGATGGTTCCATCAATGAGATTCTTTCCACCTTGCCCACCATCGGTGTCAGACCTTCATGAAAGGGCTTTATCTGGTGACCATTGACCTTGAAATTTCTATTATTAACTTCGTCTCTTAATTCTACTACACCATAGGGAAAAACATTAGTAATAAGAAATGGTCTATCCTATCTAGAATGGAGCCTACCAGTTATGAGCTTTAATCGAGAATTAAACAAGAGTACCTTTAGGACGACTCTAAACTCCTTTCTTAGGATCTTGTTATCTTGGAATTGTTTTACCTTTTTCTTGTAGATCCAAGAGTTTTCCTATGCTTCCAAGCACAACTCCTCCAATTCCTGCAACTAAAGTTTCCTTTCTTTGCCAGCTTGGTCATAGGCCATGTTGCACTTCTTGATTGCCTAGTAAGCTCGATGTTTGATTTCAACTGGCAAGTGGCAGGCTTTAGCAAAGATGATCCGATAGGGAGACATTCCCAATGGAGTTCGATAAGCTATCTTGTGGGCCCATAGAGCATCTTCTAGGAGTTGGCTCTAGTCGTTTCGGTTGGATTCACCATCTTTTGCAAAAGTTTCTTAATTCCCCTATTGAACACTTCAGCTTGGCCGTTGGTCTAGGGATGATAAGTAGTGGCAACTCGGTGCACTACCCATATTTCTCGAGTAAGGTGGACATTGCGTGATTGTAAAAGTGACTCCCTTGGTCACTGATAAGCACTTTCGGCATACCAAATATGCAAAAGATATTGGATTTTACGAAATCGAGAACCTTAGCATGATTGGCTTTAGCTTCCACCTATCTCGACACATAGTCAACGACAAGGATATTATAAGAGTTTCCATAGGAGATAGGGTATGGCTCCACGAAATCAATACCTCACACGTTAAAAACTTCACAAAATAGAATCAGTTGTTGGGACATTTCATGCCTTCAACTGATGACCATTCCTGCTCACTGACATTGTTCACAGGTCGAGACAAATTCATGAGTGTCTCGGAAAATGGTGGGCCAATACAACCCACAGGCGTGTACTTTCCAGGCTGTCCAAATCGATCCATATGGGCGCCTCTGGATGTTGAATGACAAAAATGGAGGACCAACTAGATCTTGGGATCTACAATGCACCTGTGAATGATTTGGTCATTGTAGAGTCTCCAAAGATACGGATCATCCCATATATAATATTTAGCATTACTTTCAATTTTCTCTTTGTATTCTCTAGACACTCCTTTATGAGGAAATTACAGATATCTACATACCAAGGTTTAACATTTTCTAGCTTTAATATCTGCTTGTTTGGAAAGTCATCTCGAATCGGCAATGGTTGACTCCTCTCTCGATTCGGCTCAGATGGTTTGCTATTGCATTCTCCACACCTTTCTTATCTCTAATATCCAAGTAAAATTACTAAAGGGGAAGCATCCACCAAATTAGTCCCGACTTCGCATCCGACTTCTTCAACAGAAACTTCAATGCTACATGGTAAGAGAAAATGATGATTTTGGAGCCAAGCAAATAAGAATGAAATTTGTCTAAGGAAAAAACAATTGCTAATAGCTCATTCTCAATAATGGTGTAGTTTATTTAGGTCAGATCCATGGTTTGAGACGCATATGCTATGACATGCAGCTGCTTGCTGACTCTTTGGCCTAGGACAGCTCCTAGTGCCGACTTGGATGCGTCACACATCAACTCGAACGGATACTCCCAGTTTGGTTCCTGAAGAATCGATGTGGATGTAAGTCACTTCTTTAGCTATTGGAACGCCTCCACGTAGGGTCAAAGACGAAGTCTACATCTTTCTGAAGTAGATTGGACAAGGGCAAGGCAATCTTGTTGAAATTCTTGATGAAATTCCTATAGAATCCTACATGTCCAAGAAATGAGCGAACCTCCCGCATAGAGGCGGGGTTAGGCAGAGAAGTAATAATGTCGACTTTAGCTTTGTCAACTTCAATCCCTGTACTAGATATGAGATGTCCCAATACAATTCCCTCTGTAACCATAAAATGACACTTTTTAAAATTAAGCACGAGGTTTGTTTCCATGCATCTAGTTAACACTCGAACAGGTTTTCCAAGCATGCTTCAAAGGACTCGGCATATACAGTGAAGTCATCCATGAAGACTTGCATGCAATCCTCCAACAAATCTGAGAAGATGCTGATAATACATATCTGGAATGTACTCAAAGCTTTGCACAAGCCAAACGACATCTGGGTGTAAACGAATGTACCGAATGGGCACATTGATCCATCAGTATGTTGTGAATTTGCATGTACTCAAAAAATCCATCAAAAAAAAAATGGGACTTTTTGGCTAATTTTTCCAGAACTTCTCTAATGAAGGTAGAGGAAAATGATCCTTGCGAATCGCCTGATTGAGCTTCCGGTAGTTGATACAGACTCGCCAACTATTTTGAATCCGAGTTGGCACCATCTTGTCATGTCGATTCTTCATTACTGTCATTGGCTCATTAGTTGTCCGAGATGGGATACATGATCCTAATTGCAGGTAGTTTTGTCACTTCTTTCTTGACTACATCTAGGATGATCGGATTCATTTGTCTCTATTGCTGCCTTATCGGTCGGGCTTCTTCCTCCAATAAGATTTTATGCATACAAGTGGAGGGGTAGATTCCAGGAAGGTCTAATAACGTCCACCCAATTGCCTTTTTATGCTTCCTCAAGATGTTCAACAACTTCTCTTCTTGCTCTTTGTGGAGGTTGTTAGCTATTATAATTAGCAAGTGCTAGTGGTCATCCAGGTATGCATACCTCAAATGATTCGGCAATGGCTTCAATTTACTTGGTGGTGAATGTGGTAGGACAAATATATTTGCTGATCTCGGAATTGGTTGGCCGACTTAGTCCGAATGCGAAATCAGTTGTCTGGAGTCGAACTTAGCCTTTGTTTGCTTGCACTCTAGGTTACCAGAATTCGATTCGAGTTCTGGTTGACTTCTGCAATTGGTCTCGGCTTCCTCCAGATTGTTGGAGTCGGTCTCGACTTCCTCCAGAATGTTGGCGTCGGTCTCGGCTTCCTCCTGAATGTTGGAGTCGGTCTTGGCTCCCTTCTGATCTCTAGAGTCAGACTCGACTCTCTTCTTATCTCTAGAGTCGAACTCAACTCCCTTCTTATTTCTGGAGTCAGACTCAGCTTATATCAACTTCTGGAATTGGTTGTCGAAATCAGACTCGACTTCCACTATTGTTACCACTTGTGTTACTCTTGGTCTTTTGGTGTTGGCAATTCGATTTCTTGCACAACTGGGACACCCCAGGTCTCCATCACACCTGCATTTAAGGTTAGTTAAATCATAAAATTTAAAAACATGGACCAAGTGAGCAAGGTCAGCAATATTATCCACGGAGTCGAAAAGATCCTACATATGCATATTAACGTAGTCGAATATATCCTTCACAAAATAGAAGCAGCCCATTAGATCAGGTATTTCAACAAAATTAGAGATTTTGGCATTCGCAGTGCCTAGTTGGATGTACTCCTCAACAAGCTCGTCAATAATATTGAAACTAAAGAGTGAATGGTCTTCGGTAGGGTGCTTCATCGCTTCAAAGATATTGAACTACACTAGGTTGTCACTGAATTCCATTAAAAGGGTCCCAACATGCACGTTGATCTTTGTTCCCACAATCATAAAAAAAGGTCATCCCAGAATCAAGGTGGATCCTTTCCCAAATGTTTCGTCCTCCATATCCACAACACATAGAAATTGGCTGGAAAAATCAACTTGTTAACTTAGACTAATACATCCTCGATAATACCTAAGGGATGAACAACACTTCTATTGGCTAATTGAATTATCATTCCCATAGGCTCTAGATCACCAAAGTTCAGATACTTGTATATAGATGATGGCATGATATCGATTAAAGCACCTAGGTCCAGAATGGCATCTACAAAGGTACAGTTGCTAATGGTGCATGGAATAGAAAAAATTCCGAGGTCTCAACACTTCTTTGGCAAGACTTGTTATCTGATAGTGACTTCTTCATTCTTGATTAACATTGACACAACTCCTCCCATTTCCACTCCTCCTTTTAGCTTCTTTCTTTTGTGCATGCATAACTCCTTGAGGAATTTCGCATACTTTGGAATTTGTTTGATAGCATCTAGTAGTGGGATGCTGATCTCTATCCTCCGAAACATCTTCAACAAGTCCTCATCAGTCTCAAATTTCCTTGTCGGGATTGTTCGGGCAGGAAAGGGTAGTGGGAGGACTCTAGCCTATCTATTGCTGCACTCGGGAGTCAGCTTCCGGTTTGGACTCAACATTGACTGGTTTCAGATTTGGCTATGGCGCAGACTGTTGTAGTAATTCTCTACCACTTCATAGTGTTATAGTGCTCAACCCCCTTTTGGATTTGGAATCATTTGAGAGGGAATATTTTCGGAACCAGCCGACTACATCTGACTCACAGTGTTAGCTAGTTGTCCTACCTGTATTTTTATATCTTGAATCGTGGCATTTAAATTTTGTTGAAATTGCATGTTTTTCACATTAATTTGCTTCATCCACTCTTCCATCGAAGGTGAATTCTCCTGTGGTGGAACTTGTTGTTGTTATTGTTGTCGGAATGGTGGTGCTTGGTATTTTGGAACTGGCTATTGATAGCTATTCTGGTTCGCAATTAGCATGCTTTGCATGAATCCGAATCTCTAGGCCATATGCTTCCCTTAACTCGGACTCAACTGGTACTGCTACCTCCAAAATTGTTGACCATTATATTGCCGTTTTAGATACGACTTCCTGCCATATTGATATCCACCTATTTCTCCAACGATCTCAACATTGTTCGATTCGGTTTCCTGTAACATGGGGTACATATGCCACAAACTCTTACTTGTGCACTCAGCTGATGCTGTCCGATAATGAGCTGCCTCACCAGTGATGTCGACTTGGTCAGCTAATTTTCTAACCTCAAGTTGTCAATCGTGCCAACTTCATCCACCATTCAGGACATGACAACTTTGGTCCCGAATTGTTGCGTGTTGCTTGCCATATTTGACATCAAGTGTCTCGGTACTATTGGAGTCTTGTCCTTCAATGCTCCACCGCTTGTAGGATGAATCATGTTATGGTCCATCATCATCAGGCCTTCATAAAAGTATTGAATCAGTAACTGCTCGCTAATATGATGGTGTGGACATGTGACACACAATTTGTTAAATCTTTCCTAATATTCATGCAAAGTTTCTCCAAAATGTTGCCTGATACCACAAATTCCTTCCAGATGGTTGCAGTTTTGGAAGCCAGGAAGAACTTCTTCAAAAACATTTGCTTCATGTTCCTCTAGGTGTTGAACAGAACCGGCTGTAAGTATAGCCATTCCTTTGTGGCTCAATCTAGGGAAAAAGGAAACACTTTCATTTTGATGTAGTCATCCGGTATCCCTGTGGCCTCATCATGGAATATACCATATGAAATTCCTTCAGGTGTTTGTGCAGATCTTCACCTGCAAGACTGTGAAACTTTGGCAACAAGTGAATAAGTTTAGATTTAAGTTTGTATGATTGAGTTGGCTCTAGCTGCGATTACTTAATGCACCAAGGCTGGTACAACACATCCAACGTGGCCAACTCTTTAAGCATTCTATAGTTATTCTCCATTTGCTCTAGCTCGTGGGACTTGTTATCAGAAATGTTAGGCTTGGAATTATAATCAAAACTACTAGACTCAGCAAAATCAAAATTGTTAGTTGTACAAGTGTTATTAACAAAATCAGGAATAGAAATAAAACTATCGCTACCACCTACGTTAGTACTTCTAAATTTTCTTAATCTATACAAATTTCTATCTATTTCAAGGTCAAATTTATGCAAATTGTTAGAGCTACTCCTCATGCACTATGTAACAGAAAAAAATTTATGTAGAAAACTAACGTAATGATTAAGATGCAGTAAAAACATTTTGCAGAAAAATTGAAATCACTTACACAGCTACACACAACAGACTCAAACACACACTCGGTTATACATGCAAACTCGGCACATACTGGTTTAGCACATATAGACTCGACACATGGACAGATTCGACATATACAAACTCGACACAGATAAATTCAGCACATACAGATTTGACATATACACAGATTTATTACAAGCACAAACAAAAACTGGGTACTTTCAAATGTAGACACAAACTTGCCATGCTAAAAAACTTGAACTTGGTAAACTAAAAATAGACTCGACATGCTAAAATAACTTAGACTCGGATTCGATTCAGACTTGGCACTCTACAGACTCGAATTCGACATACAATCAGACTTGGCACACTAAGACACAATAGAATGTGTGTCCCCGGTAGCGACACCAATTTTTATAAGTGTTTTAAGTCATGGACATAATATAAAAAATAACTAGATTACCTATGATTTCTATAACATAGGGTCAACCTAGGTTGAATCTCTCAAGGACACGCATATTCCTGTGATGCCTAGTGTAGAAAGTTGAGAATCATGCAGAACATGGGAATGCAGAATGCAGACTTGGACAAAGAATGTAAAGGCAGGGGGGTTTTGTCGAAACTACAAAGTAATTGTAGAAAATAAACTAACTAGCTACGAAATTAAGGACAAACAAACAATGAACAAATATTTAGCATATCAATTCCAAAGTTAGCAAGTAATTGGCTCTCGTTGCTAGTAATGTATGTGATTTCAAGTCAACCTAAGTCTTAAGACAATTGCCTAACATTCGTCAATTGTCGATTGAGGGCTTACTAATAAGTCATATTTTATACACCCTATAAGGGCGTAAGATGGGTATTATTGAGACTATTTGGTAACTAAGAATCACCTTTTAGCTAGGATTCAAATTATAGGCCTAGAAATAGGGAAAATATAAATTTGTGATAAAACAAGGATATTAGCTAATAAAAAGATTTGATTCTTTTGCAAGCCAGCTCCAGGGATGTCTCAACCTAAAAAGAAGCATCTTGGGCCAAGAGAAACCATGTTGGCCAGATTCGTCCCTCCCTAGCCGAGCCCAGCTTCATGACCCAAATCCATACAGAGACACGTATGTAGAACGTAACCATCAGGGAGATGATAGGAAACACTAGGAATTATAAATTCTATTAGGGTTAGTTAGGATAAGGCGTGTGTAGTAAGGAATAATCGCCATGCTCATGCTTCATTCTCTCAGTCTCGTCCATTCCATTGGTGGCGCATAGTGCTTCAGTACGACATCTCGTCAATCGAGGAGGTGCAGGTCTAGAGTCTAGGAAGCCAGAGGTTATCAGAGGAGATCGCTTAGTATAGCTGACGCACTCTGGTAGGTTGAATCCTCAGTGCTCTAGCCATCTCTGGTGAACCATCACCGTTCTCCCATGGTGATTGTCGTGGAAGGCGTAGTCATCGAATTCACACAACCTTGTAACAATACTCTATTTCTGTAATACTATTGGTCTGCGTTTCCTCATTTTTGGTTTGTGAATCCTGTTATTAATCTACTTTTACTGTTGTCACGATTGTGCATCTGTGAGAGTAGATCATGCTAGGTTAGGCCGATCGGAATTGATCTAACAATTTAATTAGGTAATCGATAAGAGAAATTAAAATCAACCACATGCATACTCCCTACCAATTGATAAGGTAGTGATTGTGTAAATTCTCAGTCGGCAACGAACGAGTGTTCGACAATTTTTCTAAGACTCTAGGTTGGTTTGGATTCATAATCTTGAGAGAAAGAGAACCGTGAACCGACTGCTTGTTAAACCATTATGTTGATGTAATAAATATGATAGTATAGTTAATTCACATTTACTTTTATACTTGGTTTATTTTCTATCTTACTCTACGTTTTCTGCATTACAACCTCCCTATTTACACTTTCGGTCTAAGTCCAAGTCAATTCGATTCCAGTCCGAGTCTAGTGTCTCAGTCCAAGATCGAGATTAAAGTCATCTCAATCGGAGACTGAGTCTGAAGTCGTCTTAGTCCGAGACCGAGTCTGAAGTAATCTTAGTCCGAGACCGAGTCTGAAGTCGTTTGAGTTCGAGATAAAGTCAGCATTGCCCACACTTAGTATTTTGCATGAAACTCTGATGTCCACGTTAAGTCATAATTGAGTGCACTATGTCTTTGTGAAGAATGACCTAGGGTTACATTATGCTATAGTTAGCTCTAGTTTTATTTGATATTGCCACCACGACTAAGCGATCATCACTTACACAATCACAACCTCGAGTTAGCAGGGACTACACACATGGTTGGTTTTTGGTTTTCTATTGATTACCTAATGTGATCTATTCTTACACATGCATGATCATAACACAA
Source organism: Mucuna pruriens (assembly GCA_025330945.1). Taxonomy (NCBI): domain Eukaryota; kingdom Viridiplantae; phylum Streptophyta; class Magnoliopsida; order Fabales; family Fabaceae; genus Mucuna; species Mucuna pruriens. The sequence goes on along the minus strand of JAENHJ010000487.1, from coordinate 50,758 downwards.
GCAAGAACAGAGAAACAAGCAGGAATCACAAACATAAAAATAGAGAAACGCAAACCCTTTTCATTGTATTGATACATGGAGTTGTGGATACATGGAATTGTGGACTCAACCTCCCATAATGATCACCATGGCAGAGCTGCAGTGTTCCAGCGAAGATGGCTAAATACAAAAGGGTTAGTCCATCAAAGTGTGGCAGCTAACTGGTCAATCTCCTTTAGCAACAGGCCGTTACCTAGACTCTGAATCTGCATCCACTCGATTGACTAGTTGTCATACTGAAGCACCGTGAAACACTGATCTTGGAACGAGAGTGTATGTATGAATGACTGAGTAATGGAGGTCGTGGTGTGTATGAATGCGTAACCAATGAACGAGCTGCACCTCTCCTTATATACATGTTTGATTACTAACTAACTAACTGCACACTAACTAATTTAACAGAAATAACTGACTAACTAACTAATAGCTAACTAAAATAACAGACTTAACAAACTAACTAGTAACTAAATGACCATGTGCTCAAAATCGCTGGAGCGAAGTCGGTCTTGCTCCTAGGATGAATCCGGATAGACGGGACGACTTCGACATATGGAGTTAGCTACTAGAGTCGGAGACGACACATAGATTGGACTCGACTACTAGAGTCGGAGTCAGCATACAAATTCGACTCGACTACTGGAGATGAGGTCGATACACGGATTGGACTCGACTATTGGAGATGGAGTGGCATGCAGAGATGGAGTCAACATGGAGAGGAACTCGTCTGGCCAGGATGACTTCATTTGGCTGGGACGACTTTGGTCACAACTGGGATGACTTCATTTGGGTCTCCAATTTCGACTTGCAAAATGAGTTTACTCTTTTTGTTAGCCAAAATCCTCAAATTAGCATAAATTTGTATTTTTCCTATTTTTAGCCTGATAGTCAGAATCTTAGCTAATACACGATTCTTAGCTACCAACTAGAGTCTACTATAACCATCTTAAGACCTTATTGAGTGTCTAAAATATGAATTATTAGTTCCATGTTTTAGAGTGCTAGAGAACCATGACCTTATGGTCCACTTTCTCAACATGAACGTAAGGCACCATATTACAAAGGGTTCCTACGTCAAGCTAATTTGAGAACCTAAAAGATGATTAGTGATATAGTACTTTCGGAGTACTGAATTGTGATTTATGTTGGACATATTTAACATATTTTTGTGGCCAATATTGACATTGGGTTATTGGGCCTAATTGAGTTTAGTTGTTAATCTTTACTTATTTCTAGATTCACTTCTCTTTTTGACGTTACTATCTTGTGAAGACCTTAAACGAAGCTACAGATCTTCGATTTGGATAATCTTGATGAATTTTGAGAGATAACATGAATATCTACAATTTTTCCTCTAATAGGCTAATCCTAATTTAAGCTCTTTCAGGGTAAAAAATTAGGTTGAATTTATGGCCACTACATCCAACTTTGTTTGGCATTTCCTTGTAAATTCTAGCCATTTTTTGGAACCCTTTTTGGTGGGACTTTGTGCTTGTGAAAGTCTAATCCATATCACTTTAGTGTTTTGAGCATATATCAATTAGTTAGGTGGTTAGGAAAATGGTTAGGCACACTTAGAGTTGACATTTTTGTGATTTCTTGGATCCCAAGTTTTCTTTTCTCTTTTTTCTCTATTCTTGAGTTTTCTTCTTTTGTTCTTGGTTTTACAAATTATATGGTGATTTCCATGGAAGGATAAACTACCCCTATAAATTCAAGGTTTTCATGATGGTGGTTAGAAGTTGAGTTCTTGATTCTCTTCATGAATTCTACTACATGCCTCGTTTTCTTTCCAATTCTTAATCCTTTTTCATGATTTTGATTTTGCTTAAGATTTTGGACTATTTTAGGTTAGGATTGATTAATCCTATGTAATCAATGTTAGGTAAATGATCAATCGCTTAAATCAACCAATTGTTTGCACTTGAGTTTATGTTAATTAGGGATTGCAATTACAATTTCAATTTTTGTGCATGAATGTTAGATGATTGTCTAATGAAAGTTGAGTAGATATGAATCATATCTTTATTAGAATCGTGATAATTCTATCGCATGATTTGATGCTTGGATTGATAATTTAAATATATGAACTCTTAATTAAGTACTAAATTTATATTTGCATTTTTGTTTTGTATTTCTATTTTACATTTCTATTCTATGCATATATATGTTCACGAGAATAATGACCTAGGTTGTTATCTCCTATCCTACAGAATTAAGGAGAATCTATTGGTTTTTGGTAGTGTTGTGACAACAATATCAATTAGTCATTACCAAGACGTGGATCAACGCCTAAGTAGAAGGCTTTGGTGGCTTTAAGGATGCTGTACTAAGCATAGGAGGACCTTTTAGGTGGAGTGGCTAACAATAAGCTCTTTGATTACAGGTGCTTATGTTGCAAAACCTGAACCCAAGGTTTGTGTAGAGACCTTAGAAGATTCCAAACAAGTTTTCCTAGCAATGATATATTTGTGAAGTGTGAGTCTTTGACCCTTAGGCCTCCCATAGTTTTGGGTATGGTAAGAGGATTCCAATTCACCAAGTTATAATTGCTAAAGGAGGCATTGTTCGGCCAAATTATTCTCCTACTTAGTTGATAAAAAATTGTATAAAACCCTATGGTAACTAGATAGGTTGCATGGTGTATGTTAGGAGTGATTGGAGCACCAATTGGGTAAGGAACACTCTACCCACTTTGTTTAAGAGTTTTCCTTTCCAAGATGCTATGTGATAACTCGTGTTTAGTCGTGTTCCTTTATCAAATAAAAACTAAAGCTAACTGTAGCATAGCGTAACCCTAGGTCAAATCTCTCAAAGACACAATGTGTTCTATTATGGCTTTATGTGGAAATTAAAGTTTTATGCGAAAAACACTTAGTGTGTAGAATGCAGAATCGCTCTCGGCATAGATGGATTTGATACAAACTCGGCTGAGCTATATTCAAGAGTATCTTGGCTAAGCATGGACTTGGACACAAACGGATGTGACAAAGTTGAACTGGACTCGGTCTTGAATTGAAATATGTAAACAAGGGGGTTTGAATTGCGAAAACATAAAGGAACAGAAAGTAAACTAAGTGTAAAAGTAATTACAATCTAAACTATACTAATTAACTGCTGTATCAACACGAAGATCAATACACAATAAATTCTCGGGCATTCCCTCAAGTTTGTGATTCCAAACCAACTTAGAGTTCTTACAACGACTGCCGAAGATTTCTCCATTGCCATATTGAGAATTTACACAACCGTTGGTTGATTTTAGGTTCTCACCCATTACCTAATTAAGTTGTTAAACTGGTTCCAACCGGCCTAGTCTAATATTGATCTACTCTTAACAAATGCACAATCGCGACACAGTGAAAGTAGATTAAAAGCAGGATTCACAATCAAAAGGTGAGAAATGCAAACCAATTGTATTATTGAAATAGAGTACTAATACAGGGTGTGAATTCATGGATTCCGCCTTCTACAATGACCGCCATGGACGAACGGTGGTGGTTCACCAACATTGGCTAGAACGTTGAGGATTTGGTCCACTAGAGTGCATTAGCTACACTAAGCGATCACCTTTGATAACCTTCAGCTTCCCAATTCCTAGACTACACCTCTTCAACCGAGAGAGATGCAATACTGAAGATCTGTTCATCACCATGAGAATGAGGGCGAGAGTGAGATGATGAGATGTAAATGGATAAAACTCGCAGCCTCTTGTGTTCGTGCAACTGTTGTCGTAAACGCCTTTACGTTGACACTTCTTCAAACCAAGAAATTAGCCTGGGAATGGCTATGGAGTAGGCAAGAAATGGCAAAATTGCTAAATAATAACTCTAAACTAAAGAGGGATAACCAACAGCTACTGGATGATAACAACAAGTTGAGGAGGGCCAACTAGCAGTTGTTAAGTGATAACAACAAATTGGAGAGGGCCAACCAGCATCAACACGATGACTTGTTGAAGATTCAGGGTGAACTGATGAAAGCTCAAGCGGATTTCTCTACTTCCCAGGCTGGAAATGCTGACCTCAAAGCAGAACTATCTATAATGGAGGTGACCATGAGTTTTGTCCAAAGAGCTTCTAACACCATGTCATTTGATCTAAGCATGGCACGTTACAAGTTGGAGGAACCGCAAACCACTTTTGCGTCGGAAAGGGCTACTCTTCAAACCCTGAAGGAAGAGTTGAAGAAAATTCACGATGCATGTGGAGTTGTAGAGTTAAAAGCTAAAGTTGCCAAGTCAACCTTGGTGGCAGCGCAGGAAGAAACGGAGGCGTTGAAAGCTAAGGTGGTGTCGACGAAGAGGGAAGCCAAACAGACCAAGGCAGAGTTTGCTGACTTTGAGGTTGTAGCGTTAGGCTGCTTGGACGAGTTGGAGCGGGCCATTGTGGATGAACATCATAATGGATTTGCAAAGGCTTTGAGACAAGCGGCCTTGGTTGCCCCTGATGCCGACTTCAGCAAGTGCATTGTAGAGTAAGACGTTGTGGACGGGAAACTTGTCTCCATATTCCCCTTCGATTAGTGCTTTCTATTTTGACCTCTTTTTGAATGTTATATGGCGACTCTTTTGATGTAATTTTTGATATATTAATGCAAAGAATCTATTTCTTATCCATTGTGTTGTTTTTTGGTTCCTGCTTTTACTCGCTTTATTTTTCTTCTAATGCGACTTAAAACTAGGAACAAGAACATAAGCCTTAGCCCCAAAGTGGATCTTTTGAACTAACACGCTCGACCCTTTAGAACTCAAGAATTTTAAACTACCCGTTCTTGGAGAACTTGAGGCCTTGTTGCCGTACCTTGATAACTAGAAACTCTAAACGAGCGAACCTGGATGCTTTGTGATTTCACTGATTTTTGTTTGTTTTTTCTTTTTCTTTTTTTCATCTTTTTTTCATCTTTCTGCTTTTTCCTTTGCTCTCTAAGTTAAAATGGTGAGAAACTAGATCTTAATAAAATGGGAAATTGACTGTAATGAACATTGATAAGAAAAGGGAAGGGAGGCTAAGTTATGGACTAAACTAGAAGATTGATACGGACATGCACAATTAATAAATTCGGGTGACCTCTAGACTCAAAATTAGGTTCATGATGCAGAGTCAGATTCAACATAGGGTCAGATGGGGATGTTCGCTCGATAACCTTTGATGTAAAGAATGATTCACAACACTGGGTTGTCTTTGACATGGAGTCGGAAAGGATTCCCAACATTGGGTTAGCTTCGACACGAAATCGGTTTTTAGGATCACTATACAGGGTAGGCTTCGACATGGAGTCAGTTTTTAGGATCACTACACAGGGTAGGCTTCGACACGGAGTCGGTTTTTAGAATCACTACATAGGGTAGGCTTCGACAAGGATTCGATTTTTAGGATCACTACACAGGGTAGGCTTCGACACAGAGTCGGTTTTTAGGATCACTACATAGGGTAGGCTTCAACACAGAAGTCGGTTTTAGGATCACTACACAAGGTAGGCTTTGACACGGAGTCAATTTTTAGGATCACTACATAGGGTACCTTCTCGTCCTAGTTGTGTGCCTATGGGATGTCCTTCTTCTGTGATATCCACGACGACATTCCCGGTACTTGTCTAGAGGTGTTGGCCCCATCGGGGGTCTCAACTATCAGGGGACCCAACTTCCTAGATGTTGGCTCACATGGATTCTATTTGTGATGCCAGGGTGGTTGAACCTTTGGACATGGCTGAAGCGTTCCCTTCCCTAGTCAAGTGGAAAATGCTTTGTTATCATTTATTCTTTTCTTTCACCTGTTTGATAAAGTAAGATATGCCGTGTAAAAAGGAAGTTTTATTGATTATACGGATTACAAACATGAGTCCCTCCTGGGGGAGCTCATTGAATTTTGATGTACAAGTGAGGACCTGTTGTCGGCCTGATGCCTTTAATGGGAGATGGGTAATGCTTCCTCTCTTACTAGATGATTTGACTCCTCCATCCTAGAGACTTAGGGGTTAGCTTTTTAGATTCTTCCCTAGTAGAGCTTTCATAGGTAGAATAGCTTGATCGCATTGGTGTTGATTGGATTTGAGCCCCTGCCCTTTAGAGTCGGCCAACATTAGAGCTCCTTCGGAGAATGTATGTTTGACCATGTAGGGACCTTGGTAGTTAGGAGCCCAATTCGCTGGTCTCTATTGTTAGGTAAGATTTTTCTGAGCACCAAGTCTCCTTCCTTGAATATGCGGGGCCTTACCCTTTTGTCAAAGGCTCTTTTGATTCGCTTCCGGTATAGCTATCCGTGGCATACAACCGTCAATCACTTTTCTTCTATTAGGTTGAGTTGGTCTAGTTGGGTTTGGGCCCATGATGAGTCATAAATTATACATCATTTATGGACCTAAGAAGAGTGTTGTAAGACTATTTTGTGCTTAAGGATTAATTGTTAGCTAAGATTCACATTAAAGACCTAAAAATAGAGAAAATACAAATTTATGTTAAATTGAAGGTCTTAGCTAATAAAAAGCTTTCTTCTTTTCTTCTGTAGGACTGAGTCGAGTCCACCCCGGCCAAGAGAGCCATCTCGGCCAAGACCGACTTTGTCTCGGCCAAGTCCAGGCCTCACGCCCAGCAGCCCAAGTAGGTGCAGCCCAATAAGGAGTGGCCCAAAGGCGCTAGCCACCTAGCTCCAGCTCAACTGCCACGTCACTCCTGGAGAAACTTGTAGCGCAAGTCATGCAAGGGTAGAATAGGAAATCAACTTTTGTAATTCTGTTAGGGCTCGTAATTCGCGCGCTTTAGCTCTTGTATATATAGAAGTAGCTGTATACATTTTAAGGGTCTTTGAATTCACACTCTACATACATTCATTATCACTCTTGTATATATAGAAGTAGCTGTGTACATTTTAAGGGTCTTTGAATTCACACTCTACATCCAGCTCAGCTGCCACATCACCCTTGGAGAAACTTGTAGTGCAAGTCACGCAAGGGTAGAATAGGAAATCCACTTTTGTAATTCCATTAGGGCTCGTAATTCACGCGCTTTAGCTCTTGTATGTATAGAAGTAGTTGTGTACATTTTAAGGGTCTTTGAATGCAGCACCAATGCACGGTGCTGCATTGGTGCTTCTCTCGATCGAGAAGGTGCAGGTTTGAGACTGGGAAGCCGAAGTCTATCAAAGGGGACTGATTGGGATTTCCAACACACTCTGGTGGATCTAATCCTCAGCGCTCAGGCTACTAGAGGTGAACCACCACCATCAACCATGGCGGTCGACACTGTGTTTGTAATCTGTTTCCTATTAATCAAATTCTATTATGCAATTTTGATCTATATTTCCTTCCTCTCCTTTAATTCACAATTTGAATCACGATTGCACTTGGAATATGAATCATGTTAAACTAAGCCGATTGGAACTGGTTTGACTAATTCAGTAGGTAATCAACTAATGAATGTTAATTGAGAACCTAAAATCAGCTCTGAACTTAATCCTTGTCAACTGATGAGGTAGCGATCGCGTAATTCCTCGGTATGGCAATGGACGAACCTTTGGTGATTGTCATAAGAATTCTCAAGGCTGATATGGACTAAGAACTGGAGTGAAGAAATTGGACTAGACTTGGATTAATGGAATTGAACATGAACACACTTATATCATAATAATAATAATAATAATGTTCATGATAGTAGTATATTTTCTTTGCATTCATAGCTTTACTTTACTTTCTGCCATTCTTGCATTCAAAACCCCCTTGTTTACTGCTTTCTAAGTTTGAAACAGAGTTAGTCCAACTCTATTGCGTCAAGTCTGCAATCAGCCGAGTCTGAGTCTGATAAGTCTCTACTGAGATCATATCGGCTCAGTCTCTGCTGAAAGTACCTCGGCCAGTAGCGAAGATGAGTCAACACTCTGCATTTTAGATTCTGCATCACTTTAGTTCACACCAATTTGCAATCAAGCACACTGTGTCCTTGAGAAAATTCGACCTAGGTTGACTATACTATAGTTAGCTTTAGTTTATTTGATATGCGTTAGATGACTAAAAACAATCTTATCAGCCCACTCAATGTTGCTTAACTCGACTTCAGCCAAGACCCTTAATGAAGGTATTTCCACCTCCATTGGGAGGACTACTTTAGTGCCGTATACCAACGAGTAGGGAGTTGCCACCATGGAAATTCGTATCGACATGTGATACTTTTGTAGTGCGTAGGGTAGCATGTCATGCCAATCTTTAAACATCATCACCATTTTCTGCACTATTTTCTTTATGTTTTTGTTGGCCGCCTCTATAGCCCCATTCATTTTGGGACGATAGGGTGTAGAGTTGTGGTGCTTGATTTTGAATTGCTCACACAACTCAATCATCATCTTGTTGTTCAGGTTTGTCCCATTGTCTGTGATGATATGAGTCGGCAAGCTGTACCAGCATATGATGTCTCTTTTGATAAATCTGACCACTATGCTTCTTGTCATGCTAGCATAGGATGCAACCTTCACCCATTTTGTGAAGTAATCAATGGCTACGAGAATGAATCTGTGTCCGTTAGAGGCCTTAGCCTCTATTGGACCAATCATATCTAGATCCCACATGGAAAATGGCCATGGAGCTACTAGGTTGTGTAGAGTCGATGGAGTCACATGGATGTTGTCGGCATAGATGTGGCACTTCATGCATCTTTTTACGTATTGACAGTAGTCTTACTCCATTTGGGTCTAGTAGTAGCCAACTCGGAGGATTTTGTGAGCTAAGGCATGGCTGTTAGTGTGGGTCCCGAAGGCTTCTTCATGCACCTCCTTCATAATCTCCTTAGCTTCCTGGTCAGCAATGTAATAGAGGAGAGTTAGGTCTGTGCTTCTTTTGTAAAGGATTGCTCCACTTAGGAAGAAGCCAGTCGCGAGCCTCCTTAATGTTCTCTTGTTATTCTCAGGTGCCCCGAGAGGGTAGGCTCCTTTCTTCAGGTATTCTTTGATACCATGGTACTAGGGTTTTCCATCCGCCTCTATTTCATTCTGATGTTGGTAGTGTGCCATCTTGACTTGGTGTTAGACATGTATGGTAATTTCTTGGCCTTGGTTTACTTGAAGCATGGATGACAAGGTCGCCAAGGCATCAGTTGTAAGTCTTATTTTATACACCTCACAAGAGCTTATGATGGGTATTATTAAGATTATTTAGTGATTAAGAGTCATGTCTTAGCTAAGATTCAAATTACGGGCCTAGAAATAGGAAAAACATAAATTTGTGTGAAAATAAGGATTTTAACTAATAAAAGATTAGAGTTGTTTTGCAAGCCTGAAAACCGAGAGCATCTCAGCCCAAAAGGAGCATCTCGACCCAACCGAGAATATCTTGGCCCAAAAGGAGCATCCTAGCCCAAGCCGACTTTAGTAGCCAAAATCACTCTAGCAAGAATGCAGATATGATTATGCTAAAATTAAGGAATCTGAAATGCAGATTTGATTATCCTAGAATTAAGGAATTTGTAATACAGATATGATTATGCTAAAATTAAGGAATCTATAATGCAGATTTGATTCTCCTAGAATTAAGGAATTTGTAATGTATATATGATTATGCTAGAATCAAGGAATTTGTAATCTCCTAGGATTGAGAAATTTGTAATCTCCTAAGATTGAGAAATCTGTAATCTCCTAGGATTGAGAAATCTGTAATCTCCTAGGATTGAGAAATATATAATCTCCTAGGATTAAGAAATTTGTAATCTCCTAGGATTAAGAAATCTGTGATCAGTAATTCAAATTTGTAATCTGTTAGGATCAGGAAATATGTAATTCAGGTAATTGAACAAGAAATCTACGAGAATCAAGGAGTCAGCGATTGTGTGGGATTAGATTTGGATTTGGCCAGCTTGTGTATAAATAGAGCACACTAGGCCATGTCTTCAGTGTGGAAAAATAGTGGAATTCTAGACCTAGTGTCGTCAGCAACTATAGACATTCCAAGCTAGCACGGTGGTACACGAAGCTTCAGTAAGGTGTCTTTCTTGAATGAGGAGGTACAGGACCAAGATTTGGGAAGTTGGAAGCTGTCGAAGGTGATCGCTCGGTATAGCCGATGCACTCCGATGGACAGAAACCTCAACGTCTGGCCATCACTGGTGCACCATTGCCGTCCTTCCAAGGCGATCGTCATGGAAGGCGGACTCTCTAGAGAACGTTGACTTCCCACCTTTGTATTCAATTCTATTTTCAATGTCATAACTGGTTTGCAGTTCTGTCTCTTGATTATACTTCCTGTGCTTTAATCTGCTTTTAACTTTGCCGCGATTGCACATTGTTAGGGGTAGATCACGTTAGACTAGGGCCAATTGGAACTGGTTTAATAATCTGATTAGGTAGAAAATCTAGAATCAACCAAGTAACTCCCTGCCAACTAATGAGGTAGCAATTGTGTAAATCCTCGGTATGGCAACGAACAAACATTCGGTGATTGTCGTAAGAATCTAAGGTTGATTCGGAGTATAATTCTAAGTAAGAATGGCAACCTGTTATGTGTTGACTTTCGAATTGGTATAGTAGTTAATATAGATTAGTTTAGCGTAGTTTAGTTTATTTTCAATACTTAGTTATTTTCTGCATTTAAACACAAAATCCCCCTATTTACTGCTTTTCCAGAGTTCGAGACTGAGTCAGTCTGACTCTATCGCGTCCATCCGAAACCGAGTAAATCCGACTCTGTTGTGTCCGAGTCTGTGCTTAGCCGAGACTATGTCGAATTCGTCTTTGCCGAGACCAAATCGGACCAGTCTTTGCCGAGAGCGAGTTGACATTCTACACTTTATGTTTTCTCCATAAACTCTGATTTCTACACTTTGTCACAATTTAACACACTGTATCCTTGAGAGAATCGACCTAGGGTTAGCTATACTATAGTTAGCTTTAGTATTTATTTGAGGTGTGTAAGACGACTAAAAATCCGCTTATCAATCAGCCATCTGGTTATCATTTCGTAGGACATAATGGAAAGGGATTTTGCCAAAGCGTTCACTTATTTCCATTATGTGGTTGTGGTAGGGGATGAACTTGGCATCGCGTTTCTCCAATTCCCTGCGGAGTTGATAGATAACTAGCATCAAATTGCCGAAGATTTTGAGCATTTTGAGTTGATGCTCGATGGCCATCGTGATTCCCATGGTATAGGCTTCGTATTCCACCATATTGTTGGTGCAGTCAAAGCCTAGTCTGGCTAAGAAAGGAAAGTATTGACCTTCTAGAGATGCCAATATGGCTTCTATCCCGTTTCCTAACAGGTTCGACGCTCTATCGAACCATACTTTCCATTCGTCTGACTTAGCCATGAATCTGATTTCATCTACTGATATAATATGCTCATCCAGGAATTCATGTAGAAGCTATTTGTAATTGCCCAAGGGGTGGTGAGCCAATTGTTCTGCTAGGGCGCTTCCTTTGATGGCCTTTTGGCTTTTGTAGACTATGTCATACTTTGACAGGACCATTTGCCGTCACGCTATTCGTCCCGTCAATGCTGGTTTTTTAAAGATGTACTTGAGAGGATCTGTCTTAGCAATGAGCCATGTGGTATGGGCTAACATGTACTGCCTCAACCTTTTTGCCGCTTAGACTAGAGCGCAACAAGTTCGCTCTAGTGTCGGGTATCTTTGTTCGTAGTCTGTGAATTTCTTGTTAGATAGTATATGGCTTGTTCTTTCTTCTTTGAGGCATCTTGCTTCCCCAAGACACAACCCATTGATTCTTCTAGCACTGTTAGGTAGAGTATCATTGGTCTTCTTGGCATTGCCAGGACAAGGATAGGAGGTGATTCCAAGTATTCCTTGACTTTTTCGAAGGCTTCCTAGCACTCCTGATTCCACTTTGTTTTCTGATTTTTCTGGAGGAGTTTGAAAAAGATGGGGCTGCACGTAGCAGTCAATTGAGAGATAAATCTGGCTATGTAATTGACTCGACCTAAGAACCCTCGCACTTCAGTTTTGGTCTGGGGAGGGGGCATGTTCTAGATGGCATTGACCTTATTTTGGGTCCACTTCGATGCCTCTCTCATTAACTATGAATCCCAATAATTTTCCGGTCTTTACCCTAAAAGTGCACTTGGCCGAATTTAACCTGAGCATGTATTTTCGTAGTCTTTCAAATAGTTTCCTCAGGTCTTCCACATGCTAATATAGTGTTTTCGATTTTGTGATCATATTGTCCACATAGACCTCAACTTCTTTGTGCATCATGTCGTGGAAGAGAGCCACCATAGCCCTTTGATATGTCGTCCTGACATTCTTGAGTCCGAAAGGGATCACCTTATAGCAAAATGTTCCCCATGTAGTAATGAAGGTGGTTTCTTCTCTATCCTCTTGGGCCATCCGAATCTAATTGTACCTAGAGAAGCCATCCATAAAGGAATAGAAGGCGTGTTGAGCGGTATTGTCCACCAATATGTCAATGTGTGACAATGAGAAGTTGTCCTTGGGGCTTGCCCGGTTGAAGTCTTTGTAGTCGGATCTTCCCGTCCCTTCTTAGGGACCGGACTATGTTAGTCACCAATTAGAGGTATCTTGCTTCAGCCAGGAAGCCTGCATTCTACTATTTTTCTACCTCCTCTTTGATTTTCAATGTCACTTCTGACTTCATCCTTCTTAGCTGCTGTCGGATCAAAATCACATCGGGAAGTACGGGTAGCCTGTGCTCCACAATAGTGGTATTCAAACCCGACATGTCTCGGTATGACTAGGTGAAGACATTAGCGTATTCCTTTAACAACGCTACTAGCCTTTGTCTTAAGTTTTGGGGCATATTTTTTCCCACCTTGATTTCCCCTGTCTTTCCTTCTTCGTCGAGGTTAATGATTTCTAGCTCTTCAGCTCTAGATTGGAGCTTCGTCCTTTCTTGCTTTAACATCCTTTCCAGCTCTACCAAGGCTTCTTCCTCTAGACCTTCCTCTTCGTCTTGCCTATAGGATTTGCCAGCGTTGTTGAGTTTGAGAGTTGCATTACCAATTTGGGTGAAGGTTTCAGTGTTTATACTGTTATTTAAACGCTTTTTTTGAAAAAAAAAAAAAAAAGGTGTGCTTTAGGTGCAATTCAATCTAAATGAATGAATGAAATTTCGAATGAAAAGCAAGAAAAGAATCATTAGGACAGAGAATGATTGAAGCTTGAATGAATGAACACGAGACATTTTATTTATCACATCTTTGAACGTTGCGTTGAGGCCTATTTACATGTGATTATTTTATTTACATTTTCTGGGAGACCAGTTCAGGTAAGGCTTCTGTGGTCCAGTTTGTCAACGCCCCCTTCATAGGTCTAACCTACTCTGCTTAGACCAGAGGTTGACTCTCTATTACCACAATTTGATCTTGGGATACAATGCCCCCGCTGGTGAAGTAGTGACAGAGGTCTGGCCATATCCATTAAGTCTTCCATCTCGATCCCCCTTTTGTAGCCCCAATTTAGCCAAGTTCGGATCTTCCCAGATTTTCTTGGAGTTTGACCGACTCTGCTATGCCTTCTAATCCCTTGCCTAGTCCTATGTTAGGTTGATAGCCATGGCTGATTAGCACTTTCACCATCATGATTGTAGCCTTTGAAGGCATGAGGTTTCCTCGTTCTGACTCGGCGCTGGTAGTGCCTACTATTTCTAGGGCTTGGAAGGATGCCTCAAGAGCCTCCTCGTCCCTTTTGACATATTCTTTCGGGAGTGGTGTGTTGATAATTCGTTCTTTCTCCCCCATGACGCTAATTAACTATTGGTCTGCTATGAACTTCACCTTCTATTGTAGGGAAGAAGGAACTGCTCCGGTAGCGTGGATCCAAGGCCTGCCAAGGAGGCAGCTATACTCGGGCCGGATGTCCATCACTTGGAACATGATGTCAAATGTTGTTGGCCCTATGCGTATTGGAAGGGTGATTTCGCCCATCACTTCTCGTTTGGATCCATCGAAAGCCCAGACCACAATTGCGCTATTTTTCAAGGTAGCGGTCAAACAATATAATTTGTCCAAGGTGGCCTTGGGCATAACGTTGAGTGAGGAGCCATTGTCTATCAACACCCATGCTATCATGAAATTGCCACATTTAACTGCAATATGGAGGGGTTGATTATGTCTGTTGTTTACCCCTTTTGAGCCTAATGTAACCATTCTTCCTAACAGCTCACTACAAGCCAAGGCCAGAAAAACTATGAATCAACCTCACCCTCGGGGAGTAGAGGAGCTTTGGAATTGTTTTGGGAGTAAGTCATGATCAAGTGTGGGGGAACTCCAGGAAGCAAAAGGTTGTTCAGCACCCTCTAAGGCTTGAAAATGCAAGCAAAAGAATAAAAGCGTGTGAAAGAAAGAAAAGAGAAAAAGAGGAAGCAGCAGCTGAAAATCTGAGCTGAAACGGACAAAGAGAGAAATAGCTGCATAAAATTGTATAATAAGAATGGATTGCAAGAAGGAGGTTTGCAAGACTATTCTGTGCTTAAGAATGGATTGTTAGCTAAGATTCATTTTATGGGCTTAAATACAGAGAAAATACAAATCTGTGTTAATTCAGATTTCTTAGCTAATAAAAAGTATCACTCCTTCTTCTGCAGGTCAAGCCGAGTTGACCAGGGTCAATTGGAGTCTCAGCCGAGATGAAGTCATCCCGGCCAGACTGACTCCATCTTGGCCAAGCCAGATTCGTCTCAACAGCCCATGCCTTGCAGTCCAGCAGCCCAATAAAGAGCTGCCCAATTGTACTGACCACATCAGCTACCCAGCTCGGAGGCCACCTCAGCATCAGCTCAGCTGCCATGTCACTCCTAGGAAATCTTCCATGTCACGTTAGAAGATTTGCATAGGGGTAGAATAGGATCTTCATAGTGTAATTCTGTTAGGATTCATTAGGATTAGCATATCACAGCTCGTGTACATATATAGGAGGAGCTGTGCACTTTTTACACGTTCTGTCTTTTAAATTCACTCTTAATACACCTCATTTACTCCATTTTCCTCGCTCTCATTTTTCCATTCTTGGTGGTGCACAGTGCTGCATGGGCATTTCTCTCGATTGAGGAAGTGCAGGTCTGAGACTGGGAAGCCGAAGTCTGCCAGAGGAGGCCGAGTCAAGGAAGAAACAAAAGTCAACTCAGCCGAAGAGTCAAATAGCAAGGCTGACACATTTGCCGAGATCGACTCGACAACTGCAGACCAGACACGGGCTAAGGTAAAATTCATTGTTCCATCCGGATCCGACTCTGAAGGAGCATTAGAAGCCAAGGCCGACTCCATTCTGACAATAACCAAATCCATGAAGTCGAACCGGCCGAAGCAGACAAAGGCCGAAATCATGTCGGCACACCTGGTGACTGATCAAGATCAAGTCGGCCAGTCGGATCCAATCTCAGAAACTAAAAAATCTTCATCACCGCCACCACCCATAGAATTAAAAACATTGCCGAGTCACCTGAAATATGCCTACCTGAACAAGGAACAACAACTCCCGGTTATTATTGCTAGCAATCTCGACCAAGAACAAGAAGACAAGTTGTTGGAGGTTCTCAGGCAACATAAGAAGGCAATAGGGTGGGAGCTAGCAGACCTTCCTGGCATAAACCCCTCCATCTGCATGCACAGAATCTTGTTGGAGGAGGAAATCAAGCCCATAAGGCAGCCGCAAAGAAGACTGAATCCGACACTCCTGGACGTGGTTAAAAAAGAAGTCACAAAGCTCCTTGCTGTAGGGATCATCTACCCCATCTCGGATAGCCAATGGGTGAGCCCTGTGCAAGTGGTGCCAAAGAAGTTCGGGATGATTGTCATGAAAAACCAGCAGGATGAGCTGGTACCAACAAGGATTCAGAACAGCTGGCGAGTGTGCATCGACTACAGAAGATTAAACCAAGCAACTCGCAAGGATCACTTTCCTCTGCCTTTCATCGACCAAATGCTTGAAAAATTAGCTGGGAGATCCCATTACTACTTTCTTGATGGATTCGCAGGCTACATGCAGATACATATTGCGCCTGAAGACCAGCATAAGACAACCTTCACCTGCCCATTTGGTACCTTTGCGTACACACGCATGCCATTTGGCCTCTACAATGCTCCGAGTACATTTCAACGTTGCATGATGAGTATCTTCTCGGACTTGCTGCAGGACTGCATAGAGGTATTCATGGATGATTTCACGGTGTATGCTGACTCATTTGAAGCATGCCTGAATAATCTATCAAGGGTGTTGAAGAGATGCATTGACACAAATCTTGTGCTCAATTTTGAAAAATGTCACTTCATGGTGACTGAAGGAATAGTGTTGGGCCACCTAGTATCCAATAGAGGTATTGAAGTGGATAAGGCTAAGATAGATATCATATCATCCCTTCCAAACCCCTCTTCCGTGAGGGAGGTTCGCTCATTTCTCGGACACACAGGCTTTTACAGAAGATTCATCAAGAATTTTAGCAAACTTGCCCTGCCTCTGTCCAGGCTACTACAGAAGGATGTGGAATTCAACTTCGACCAGCCCTGTATTGAAGCATTTCAGGAGCTGAAAAATAGACTCACATCCGCCCCTATTCTGCAAGCACCAAACTAGGACCTGCCATTTGAACTAATGTGCGATGCATCCAATTCGGCATTAGGAGCTGTTCTTGGCCAGAGAGTTGGAACCGGCCTCCCAGTGCAGGTAATTGCCTATGCATCTCGAACTATGGACCCGACCCAGTAGAATTACACAACAACTGAGAAGGAACTATTAGCAATTATGTTTGCCCTGGACAAATTCCGTCCATACCTTCTCGGCTCAAGGATCATTGTGTTCCGTGATCATGCGGCTTTGAGATACTTGTTGAAGAAGCCTGATGCCAAGCCAAGACTGATTCGATGGATGCTTCTCCTTCAAGAATTCAACATAGAAATCAGAGATAAAAGAGGTGCTGAGAATTCTGTAGCTGATCACCTGAGCATAATTGAAAAAGAAAGCGAACTGATGCCTATCCGAGACGAGTTTCCAGATGAGCACCTGTTGCATATACATTCATCTCCACCATGGTTTGCTGACATTTGTAATTTTGTGGCAGCATCTCGGTTTCCACTAGAGGCATCTCGGGCATACAAAGATAAACTCTGAAGCGATGCCAAATACTACATTTGGGATGACCCCTACCTTTGGAGATTAGGTAGTGACAAAGTCATCCGCAGGTGCATTCCTGATGCCGAGACCAACTCGATTCTCCAGTTCTGTCACTCGGCACCTGGAGGCGGTCATTATGGATCCACTCAGACTCCTAGGAAAGTACTAGACTGTGGCCTCTATTAGCCAACTATCTTTAGGGACGCACATGAATTCGTCTCCACCTGCGAGATCTGCCAAAAAGCAAGAGTGGCCATGAACAGAAGGCAGGAAATGCCCCAGCAACTCATCCAATTCTGTGAAATTTTTGATGTCTGGGGAATAGATTTCATGGGACCGTTCCCAATATCCAATGGTTACTCATACATTCTACTGGCCGTGGACTATGTATCAAGATTGGTAGAAGCCGTTGCCACCAGAACCAATGATTCAAGAGTGGTTGTGGACTTTCTGAAGTCCAATATTTTCTACAGGTTCGGTGTACCAAAAGCGCTCATAAGTGACCAAGGTAGTCACTTCTGTAACAGAGCCATGGCTTCCCTTCTTCAGAAATATGGGGTAGCACACAGAATTGCTACTGCCTACCACCCCCAAACAAATGGCCAGGAAGAAGTGTTCAACAGGGAAATTAAGAAAACATTGCAAAAGATGACCAATCCCAGCAGGAAGGACTGGAGCCGCCTCCTTGAGGATGCTCTCTGGGCACATAGAACTGCATACCGGACACCTTTAGGGATGTCTCCCTATAGGATTGTTTTTGGCAAAGCCTGTCACCTTCCTGTGGAGCTCGAACACAGAGCATACTGGGCTGTTAAGCAGTGCAATCTGGCCTATGACCAAGCTGGAGAGCAGAGAAAATTTCAGCTACAAGAGCTAGATGAACTCCACTTGGAAGCATATGAAAATTCTATGATCTACAAGCAAAAGGTAAAAAAATTCCATGACCAAAAGATCCTGAGAAAAGATTTCCGTATTGGCCAAAAAGTGCTGCTCTTCAACTCCAGATTAAAGCTCATAGCAGGTAAGCTTTGCTCCAGATGGGATGGACCTTTTGTTATCACTAATGTGTTTCCCCATGGTGCAGTACAGCTAAAAGATGAACACAGCAACAGCACCTTCCGGGGTCAATGGGCATCAGATTAAGCCATTCCATGAAGGTCCAGCGCCTATCACTCATGACATGGAGATAATATCATTGATGGAACCAGCATCACCAGATGACCCTACCTCGCATTAAGGACAATGCAGATTTTAAGTGTGGGGGGGATACATATACAGTCATTTTAATTGCTGTGTCTTAATTCTATTCCCATCCTCCTGAACTCTGCTAATTTTAATTTTTGTTTTAATCACTTTGTTGCTTTCCATTCTCAATTGCGTTGTTGCATTTTATTTTTTAAATCTGTCGTGTCTTTCAATAAAAGCTGCCCAAGCCAAATCCATGCCAGTTCTGTGCCATCTCGGCCTGACCCGGAACATCTTCGGCCTGGCAGAGTTTCAATTTTGTCATTTACTTTCAAGCTTTCCTCCTAAACAGAATTTCAAGTGGATTGTCAAAAATAAATTGTTTTGAAAAGAATCTTGAATTGACTTCTGTAAGTTTGAAAAAGACAGTAGGAGTAACTCTGCAACTTTGGCAAGAGATTTCCCTAGCTTGAGGGGAATGAAACTTTTGTGCTCTAGTCAGTGATTGACTGTAGAACTGAAAAGGAAACCCTCTGTGATAGAGCAAAAATACAACCTATGTGAGATTTTGAGCCCTTGTAAATATTGATGGCTTACATCTTGCCATTTCTCTTCTTCTTCTAATGTGATTTTTACATTCATGTTAACTGCATATTCTACATTTTGCCTTAACTCTCTGGATACAACTGTTCTCACATGCAGGAATGACATGATCTAGGTCATGTTTCTTATAAGCCCTGAGCCAAATAAAGCCTACCTGAACAAATGTGTCTGTTGTTTACTCCTTTTGAGCCTAATGTAACCATTCTTCCTAACAGCTCACTAGAAGCCAAGGCTAGAAAAACTATGAATCAACCTCACCCTCGGGGAGCAGAGGAGCTTTGGAATTGTTTTGGGAGTAAGTCATGATCAAGTGTGGGGGAACTCCAGGAAGCAAAAGGTTGTTCAGCACCCTCTAAGGCTTGAAAATGCAAGCAAAAGAATAAAAGCGTGTGAAAGAAAGAAAAGAGAAAAAGAGGAAGCAGCAGCTGAAAATCTGAGCTGAAACGGACAAAGAGAGAAATAGCTGCATAAAATTGTATAATAAGAATGGATTGCAAGAAGGAGGTTTGCAAGACTATTCTGTGCTTAAGAATGGATTGTTAGCTAAGATTCATTTTATGGGCTTAAATACAGAGAAAATACAAATCTGTGTTAATTCAGATTTCTTAGCTAATAAAAAAGTATCACTCCTTCTTCGCAGGTCAAGCCGAGTTGACCGGGGTCAATTGAGTCTCAGCCGAGATGAAGTCATCCCGGCGGGCCCGACTCCATCTTGGCCAAGCCAGATTCGTCTCAACAGCCCATGCCTTACAGTCCAGCAGCCCAATAAAGAGCTGCCCAATTGTATTGACCACATCAGCTACCCAGCTCAGAGGCCACCTCAGCATCAACTCAACTGCCATGTCACTCCTAGGAAATCTTCCATGTCACGTTAGAAGATTTGCATAGGGGTAGAATAGGATCTTCATAGTGTAATTCTGTTAGGATTCATTAGGATTAGCATATCACAGCTCGTGTACATATATAGGAGGAGCTGTGCACTTTTTACACGTTCTGTCTTTTAAATTCACTCTTAATACACCTCATTTACTCCATTTTCCTCGCTCTCATTTTTCCATTCCTGGTGGTGCACAGTGCTGCATGGGCATTTCTCTCGATTGAGGAAGTGCAGGTCTGAGACTGGGAAGCCGAAGTCTGCCAGAGGGGACCGATCAGACTACTGACGCACTCTGGTGGAGCTGATCCTCAACGCTCAGGCTAACGGGGGTGAACCACCACCGTCAACCATGGCGATCGTCGTGGAAGATGGATTCACCTAAATTCAGGACCACTGTATTTGTATTCCATGTCTGTTAATCAATTTCACTCTGCAACTCTTATCTTCATTTTCCTTCCTCTACTTTAATTCATTATTTGATCCGCGATTGCAATTAAATTGTGAACAATGTTAAGCTAAGCCGATTGGAACTGGTTTAACTAATTTAGTAGGTAATCAATTGGCGATTGTTAACTGAGAACCTAAAATAAGCTCTGAACTTAATCCCTGCCAACTGATGAGGTAGCGATTGCATAAATCCTCGGTATGGCAATGGACGAACCTTTGGCGATTGCCATAAGACTTCCCAAGGCTGATATGGATTGAGAACTAGAGTGTGAAGCCTGGACTGAACTTGGATTAATGGGACTGAATATGAGCATAGTTAAATAATAATAATAATAACTAGTAACAGTAGTATATGTTTATTGCATCCGTAGTCTTAGTCTATTTTCTGCATTGCTTGCATTCCTAACCCCCCTGTTTACTGCTTTTTAGTCTGAAACAGAGATAGTCCATCTTTGTAGCGTCTTTCTGCACTCAGCCGAGACCAAGCCGGATTGTCTCTACCAGGATCATCTCGGCTTAGTCTCTGCCGAGAGCTACTCGGCCAGTACCGAGGGGAATCAGTACTTTACATCTCAGATTCTTCGTCACTTCACTTAGCACCAATTCACAACTGAACACACTGTGTCCTTGAGAAGAATGACCTAGGGTTAGCTATACTATAGTTAGCTTTAGTTATTTGATAAGCGTTCAACGACTAGAAAAGCACGCATCATCAAATTGGCGCCGTTGCCGGGGACACAAGTTCTTTTGTGTCTTTGTGTGCCAAGTTAAGTGAGGTTGAATTCCGAGTCTGTTTTGTTTGTGGATCCTAAATAAAGAGCATGTTGACTATTATTTGTTTCTCTGCGTGAATTCACCGCTAAAAAAAAAAGAAGAAAGAAATCAAACATTTATTTCTGTAGCTACGTAGAATTGGCATCCTGCTTTGTATTCACTACAGCATCGTTCTTTCTGCATTGCATTCTTGCATTTAGCTAGTTTTTCTGTTTTGCATTCGTGCTGGTTTAATTGCATTCTTTCTGTATACCATTCTGTAGTTCCATTGGTTAGTGAACTGATAGCTGTAGTTTCAAATTCTGCATCTACTATTTCAAGTACAATTTCTAATTCTAATTTTTCTGCATAACATGTACAATGCATGACTAGGAGTAGTACTGACCCATTGTATGTTTTTGACCCAGAAATAGAATTAACCTTACGTAGATTATGCAAAATTAGGAACACTGCAGTAAATACTAGTATCAATATAGATTCTGTAGCTGGCTCTAACCAGTTTTACACTAACAATTTTGTTTCTAGTTCTGACGTTTTTGCAGAATCAGGACGAATGGAGAATAACGATAGGACGCTGAAGGAATTAGCCACTCCAGACGTGGTGTATCAACCTTGGTGCATCCAATACCCACAGCTGGAGCCAGCTCAAACATATGAGTTAAAATCTGGTCTTATACACCCGTTGCCTAAGTTTCATGGTCTTGCAGGAGAAGACCCCCACAAGCATTTAAAAGAATTCCATGTGGTTTGCTCCACAATGAGGCCGCAAGGGATATCGGAAGATTACATCAAAATGAAGGCATTTCCATTCTCCTTGGATGGAGCAGCGAAGGATTGGCTGTATCTTCAGCCAGTACTTTTCAATACCTAGGGAGACATGAAGCGTACCTTCCTGGAGAAGTTCTTTCCGGCATCCCGCACTGCGTCCATTAGGAAGGAAATATGTGGGATCAAGCAGCATGCAGCAGAAACACTGCACGAGTACTGGGAGAGGTTCAACAAACTCTGTGCCACCTGTCCACATCATCAGATCAGCGAACAGTTGCTGATCCAGTATTTTTATGAAGGTTTATCGCTGATGGACAGAAGGATGATAGACGCAGCCAGTGGCGGAGCCCTGATGGACAAAACGCCAGCAGTAGCAAGGCATCTGATCTCTAATATGGCAAGCAATACACAATAGTTTGGGATCAGAGGGCCAAATCAACCACGGATGGTGAATGAAATCGGTGCAGCTTCCAATCAGAGGTTGGAGAATCAGCTGACCGAATTGACATCATTGCTGAGACAGCTTGCTGTTGGGACACACCAACCAGCCAGGGCAGCGAAATTATGCGGCATATGTACTTCCGTGGAGCACCCTACTGATATGTGCCCCACTCTCCAAGAAACCGAGTCGGACCAACCAGAGAATGTTGGAGCCATAGGTGGATTTCAGTACGGGAAGCAACCATATCAGAATCGACCAATTAATGGCCAGCAGCATGGGAGACAGCCATTTCGGCCAGGACCGAATCAGGGACCATATGCAGCTCAACAATTCGGATCCACACCAAATACCTATCAGAGGCAGGCTGGTTATCAATAGCCGACTCCGCACTACCAAGCACCACCTTTCCAACAACAGCAGCAGAGAGTGCCTACACAGGGTAACTCTCCATCTCTGGAAGACCTGATGAAGCAGCTTGCAACCAGCAACCTGGAGTTCCAACAATCTGTGAGCTCCAGCAATTTACAATTCCAGCAGAACATGACCGCCACCATCCAGGACCTCAAAACGCAGATTGGTCAGTTAGCCAATACTGTAAGCCAATTATAGTTGGCAGGATCCAACAACCTTCCCTCTCAAACCATTCTGAATCTGAGGGGGAATGCCAGTGTAGTGACCCTGCGAAGTGGAAAAGAATTATCTCAGCCTACACTGCAGCGGTTGCCGAGACCAGCTGAAGCCGACTTCGAGTCAAATGCTGACTTTCAGTCTCGGCCAGAGACAACTGTCCCATTGCCATTTCCATCTCGGACTACTTCGGCAAGGAAGCCAGAGTCGGATGAAGAATTGTTGAAGATGTTCCGCAAGGTGGAAATCAATATTCCACTCCTCGATGCTATTAAACAGGTCCCTAAGTACGCAAAATTCCTCAAGGAATTGTGTGTACACAAAAGGAGAAAAATAAAGGGGAGTAAGGAAACTGGAGGTGTGGTGTCGGCTCTGACATAGAATGGAGCAATCACTACAAGTGCCTCAACTTTGCCAAAAAAATGCAGAGACCCTGGAGTCTTTTCGGTCCCATGCACCATTGGCGAATGCACTTTTGCCAATGCCATGTTGGACCTGGGAGCCTCAATTAATGTCATGCCCACATCAATCTACAGGTCCCTAAATTTTGGTGACTTGGAACCCACAGGGATGACCATCCAGCTGGCAAACAGGAGTATTGTCCAGCCCCTGGGAGTTCTCAAGGATGTTCTCGTCCAAGTCAATGAACTAATATTTCCAGCTGATTTTTACGTGCTAGACATGGAGGACGAAACATCCGGGAAGGAATCCACCTTAATTCTGGGAAGACCCTTCTTGATGACAGCCAGAACAAAGATTGATGTATATGCAGGGACGCTCTTCGTGGAATTCGGTGACGCCTTGGTGCAATTCAATATTTTCGAAGCTATGAAGCATCCAACCGAAGACCACTCTCTCTTTGGCATTGATATACTTGATGAACTAGTTGAAGAATATCTTCGACTGAATGGCAGTGGTGAAAACATTGAGGAGTCTGTTAAGAATGATGATAAAAGCAGCTGCCCAGGAGTTACAAATGAAGAGGCCGACTATGAAGAAGTACAAGACCTTTCCAACTCTAAGGACAATCATAGTGATGTTGTTGACTTGGCCTTTGAAGTGGAACTGTCCGAATTGTTAGACCAAGTCTGCAGCACAAAACACTCAGAGTATACAAATGATGCAGAAAACAAAGCCGCTGAAGCTGAAAAGTCTTCCATTGCACACTTAGCGACAATTTTTACGGCCAAAAATGAGTCGGCCAGAGGAGGCCGAGTCAAGGAAGAAACAAAAGTCAACTCAGCCGAAGAGTCAAATAGCAAGGCTGACACATTTGCCGAGATCGACTCGACAACTGCAGACCAGACACGGGCTAAGGTAAAATTCATTGTTCCATCCGGATCCGACTCTGAAGGAGCATTAGAAGCCAAGGCCGACTCCATTCTGACAATAACCAAATCCATGAAGTCGAACCGGCCGAAGCAGACAAAGGCCGAAATCATGTCGGCACACCTGGTGACTGATCAAGATCAAGTCGGCCAGTCGGATCCAATCTCAGAAACTAAAAAATCTTCATCACCGCCACCACCCATAGAATTAAAAACATTGCCGAAGTCACACGAAATATGCCTACCCGAACAAGGAACAACAACTCCCGGTTATTATTGCTAGCAATCTCGACCAAGAACAAGAAGACAAGTTGTTGGAGGTTCTCGTGCAACATAAGAAGGCAATAGGGTGGGAGCTAGCAGACCTTCCTGGCATAAACCCCTCCATCCGCATGCACGTAATCTTGTTGGAGGAGGAAATCAAGCCCATAAGGCAGCCGCAAAGAAGACTGAATCCGACACTCCTGGACGTGGTTAAAAAAGAAGTCACAAAGCTCCTTGCTATAGGGATCATCTACCCCATCTCGGATAGCCAATGGGTGAGCCCAGTGCAAGTGGTGCCAAAGAAGTTCGGGATGATTGTCATGAAAAACCAGCAGGATGAGCTGGTACCAACAAGGATTCAGAACAGCTGGCGAGTGTGCATCGACTACAGAAGATTAAACCAAGCAACTCGCAAGGATCACTTTCCTCTGCCTTTCATCGACCAAATGCTTGAAAAATTAGCGGTGGAGATCCCATTACTACTTTCTTGATGGATTCGCAGGCTACATGCAGATACATATTGCGCCTGAAGACCAGCATAAGACAACCTTCACCTGCCCATTTGGTACCTTTGCGTACACACGCATGCCATTTGGCCTCTACAATGCTCCGAGTACATTTCAACGTTGCATGATGAGTATCTTCTGGACTTGCTGCAGGACTGCATAGAGGTATTCATGGATGATTTCACGGTGTATGCTGACTCATTTGAAGCATGCCTGAATAATCTATCAAGGGTGTTGAAGAGATGCATTGACACAAATCTTGTGCTCAATTTTGAAAAATGTCACTTCATGGTGACTGAAGGAATAGTGTTGGGCCACCTAGTATCCAATAGAGGTATTGACGCACTCTGGTAGAGCTGATAATCAGTGCTCAGGCTAACGGGGGTGAACCACCACCGTCAACCATGGCGATCGTCGTGGAAGATGGATTCACCTGAATTCAGGACCACTGTATTTGTATTCCATTTCTGTTAATCAATTTCATTCTGCAACTCTTATCTCCATTTTCCTTCCTCTACTTTAATTCATGATTTGATCCGCGATTGCAATTAAATTGTGAACAATGTTAAGCTAAGCCGATTGGAACTGGTTTAACTAATTTAGTAGGTAATCAATTGGCGATTGTTAACTGAGAACCTAAAATCAGCTCTGAACTTAATCCCTGCCAACTGATGAGGTAGCGATTGCATAAATCCTCGGTATGGCAATGGACGAACCTTTGGCGATTGCCATAAGACTTCCCAAGGCTGATATGGATTGAGAACTGGAGTGTGAGGCCTGGACTGAACTTGGATTAATGGGCCTAAATATGAGCACAGTTAAATAATAATAATAATAACTAGTAACAGTAGTATATGTTTATTGCATTCGTAGTCTTAGTCTATTTTCTACATTACTTGCATTCCCAACCCCCCTGTTTACTGCTTTTTAGTCTGAAACAGAGATAGTCCATCTTTGTAGCGTTTGTCTACACTTAGCCGAGACCAAGCCGGATTTTCTCTACCAGGATCATCTCGGCTCAGTCTTTGTCGAGAGCTACTCGGCCAGTATCGAGGGGAATCAGTACTTTACATCTCAGATTCTTCGTCACTTCACTTAGCACCAATTCACAACTGAACACATTGTGTCCTTGAGAAGAATGACCTAGGGTTAGCTATACTATAGTTAGCTTTAGTTATTTGATAAGCGTTCAATGACTAGAAAAGCATGCATCATCAATCCTTCCTCCATCCGGTCTGCCGAGTCTATAACGCATTCGGTCGTGCTTTTTTCGTACTCCTTTCTACTAGGCCTCTCAGCCTCTTCCTTGTTTTTGTGGTTTATTGAGTTAATTGCCATGCCTTTGTAGGCTCGGAGAGGATTACTTTGTACATTTGGCCCCATGTTCTAGAATCTGAGCAAACCACCATCTAGAAGGTCTTGGACCTTGTGTTTCTAGCTCTAACACCTTTCGGTGGCGTGTCCTACGGTCCCCCCATGGTAGTCGCACCTAGCGTTGGGGTCGTAGCTTCTTTGATACGGAGGCTCTAGGGGTTTAAGAAGGATTATTTCTACAAGTTTTTGTTCCAGCAACCGGGGGAGTAACTCTGTATAAGGCATGGGGATCAGAGTCAACGTCCCAGGTGGCCTTCTTGTGCCTTGTTGTGCTGGTCTTATATTGGCGGCTGTTCTAGTGTCCGCTCGCGGCTGATACAGAGGGATGTATGGCACTGCCAGTTGATTGGCGTAGGTTGTTGTTGGCCTAGGTCCTATATGGATCTGAGTTGGGTATGAGGGGATATTCACCTTTCCTTGTGGGAAGATGGGCTCGACCAACACAACATTGATTTCGCCTTTCTTCTTCTCAGATATGGGCTTTTTGGCAAAGTTGGTGCTGCTATTTGCTGTAATCAGGGGCCGAACTTGTGCCGCCAACTCGCGCCATCTTTGGGCGTACTCTTTGAAGCCTTCCTATTCTTTTTTTATCATATTCTGGAGCCATGAGTAATCCTACGCCATATCTTCATTGTATTTGTATTGCTTCAGGAAGGCTTCAGCAAGATCCCTCCATGTTTTGATACGCCCTCATTCTAGGCTTACATACTAATTGAGTGCAGCTTCTATCAAGCTGTCCTAGAAACAGTGAATCAGGACCTTATCATCATAGATGTATGCCGCCATCTTCCATCAATACATGGCTAAATGGACTCTAGGGAAGGAACTCCCTTTGTACTTGTTGAATTCCGGCATTTTGAAGTCTGCTGGGAGCCCTACATTTGGGACTAGGCACAAGTCCACAACTTCCAGTCCAAACCTATCTTCGCCCTCTACGGCATAGAGTTGCTCTTCCAAGGACAACCATTTTTCTTCTAACTAAGACATTCGACTATGAACCATGAAGGGTTGAGTAGCTCGTGACACCTGAGGTTAAGCCTTAGCGTCTTTCTGTGGTTAGGAGCCGTCTCCTTGGTTTGGTTCGGTTCCCTGATGAGTCACAAACTATACACCTATCTCGGACCTAAGAAGGACCATTGCAAGCATATTTTGCAACTAAGGAATGAATATTAGTTGTGATTCATATTAGGAACCGAAAAATAGAGAAAATACAAAATTGTGCTAATTCAAGGATCTTAGCTGATTTTCCTTTTAGTGCAGGTCTAGCCAAAGCTCTCAGATCCAACACCAGAGCACCCAGACCGATGCCATCGCGGCCAGGCCCAATTTCCAGCAACTCACTGAATAGCAGCCCAATGAGGAGCGACCCAATTGCATCTCCCACGTCAGCCATCCAACACAAAGGCCACCTCAGCACCAGCTAGATGCCACATCACTCCTAGCGCAACCAGCAACGTGCATTGCAAGGGCAGATTAGGAAATCCACTTTTGTAATTTTGTTAGGCGTCGTGGTTTGCGCGCTCATGTATAAATAGGAATAGTCGTGTATATTTTAAGGGTCTTTGAATTCACTCTCTACACATCCTCATTCTATCCATTATCTTGCTCTCGCTTTCCTTCGTTTACAATGGTGCACAATGCCGCAATGGTGTTTCTCTCGATCGAGGAAGTACAAGTCTGAGACTGGGAAGCCGAAGTCTGTCAGTGGGGACTGCTTGGGATTCCAACACACTCTGGTGGATCTGATCCCCAGCACTCAGGCTACTGGAGGTGAACCACTACCATCGACCATGGCGATCGTCGTGGAAGATGGAACCACCTGAATTCGGACCACTGCGTTTGTATTCTAATTTATGTTAATCAATTTCATTCTGCATTTCTTGCCTATGTTCTTCTCCTCTTCTTTAATTCATGATTTATTTTGCGATTACAATTGAACATGAACAAGTTAAACTAAGCCGATTGGAATTG